>OY757022.1:69314174-69914174 GCA_963580285.1 Lucinisca nassula
TTTGCAGTTACAATAACTAAAATATCACAGATTTTCACCAGAAAAGTTGCCATTTTGGGGATGGGAAAATGCACTTTGTCACACGGATGTGATATCAAACAACCACAGAGAGGACTCGACAGCAAGAAACCACTGAAATGCTGCAGCAAACAAAAACCAACAGTTAGACTCCAATGAACTTTTGTAACCAACGGCTAACGTTGCTTTACCATAGCGATATCACATAGCCTCCTACACGTCATGAATGTAAGACGAGTAATGCAATGGCTATAGAAAGGTAGGATAGCTAAACTTAGGGTACGATAGGATAGGCTAATTTTTATAAGCCTGTGTGTACATATGTAACGTTCGCAACCAAAGGCTACCATTTACTACCCATACCTACCCTAGTATGAGTAGTAATAAGTTACAGTATATGATTAGTAGTAGTGTCAGTACTTTAACTGTTAGAGTGTGGTACAGTACAACTAGATGAATAGTAGAGTATGTGTGTGTGTGAATTCGGGTTTAACGTCGCTTTCAACAATTTTTCAGTCATATCACGATGGTGTCTGGTTGCGAAGGGAGCTCAATGCTCACATTTATAGTGCTGCCTCACTGAAGTATCATGTCCCAGACACATTACATGTCACATTATCCTGACACTGGGTCGACCAGTCCTAGCTTTACCCCGTAAATCTGAGTGCCAAGCGAGGAGCAGCGGGTACCATTTTAACGACTTTGGTATGTCGCGGCCCGGGATCGAACCCGTGACCTCCTGTTCCCCGGAGCGGACACTCTACCAACTGAGCTATCGGGGCCGGTAGTAGAGTATGAATGATTGGATAAAGTGAGTACCGTACAATGTGAATTGAATAAGAGTAAAGGGGGCTGCTAGGATAAATCTGAACATGGTAACCCTACTAAATACATTATTCTATCCTAACTTACCTCATCATATCATGCCATAACTTAATGAAGCCCAGTGTACATACCATATGTCATGTTGGTACAGATAGGATATGGTAATCTGGGAGGGTATAAGAATGGTAGGACATGTTTAAAGTTGGATATATTCACAGCCATGATACCCTACCAGACAGGTACCTTTTCCACAATCGAACCTTTGGTAGGCGGGAGAATTGGTAGCGTAGGGCATGATTAGGTAAGGGTAGGATATGATATGAGTATGGATATTGTTTGGCATGAAAATTCTAGGGTAGAGTAATAAGGGTAGGGGAGGGGTGTCTTAGGTAAGCGTAAGACATTGATTGCGGACGTTACATGTGCACATATGAACATATAAACATGGTTACCTACCCTACCATACACATATTCCACCCACTCATACTCATGCCCTGCCCTGGGTAAGGTATGGAATATGCCTAGACTTAGGAAAGGTAGTATATAATATACCCTGTCCTAGAAAAAGTATGGAATGATATTGTAGGCTAAGTGATATGCATATATTTAATGTATGTAACAAAAGTGTCACCCAGTCCTTGCTGACCCTACACAGGTGGTATTATGTTATGTATTAAGTTGACTTGACAATTAATACCAAAGCCTGCCAGTATCCCTCATCCCAATCATATGTTTGGTTGAATTGGTGTGTGATAAGGCGTATTTTCCAGTTCTGTGGTGTATTCCTTGCTTCCAAAGGATAACCCTTTCAAAAATTTATTTAGGTTATGGTAGGCTATATTATTAGAAGGGATGAGTGCTTGGATAGGAAAGCTAGGGAAGGGTAGGGAGCAGGGGGTAGGCAAAGGACAATAGTTTTAGACTTTCGTTGCGGGTCTTACATATGCATTCATATGTACATGGGCATAAAAACTCTATCTTGGTCTACAATACTCATCCCTCCTTCACTCATTCTCATACCCTGCATTTCATCATTTGGAACAAATGCATAAATACATATCTAGCTATCACAGTGTTTCTTCTTTTACAGCTATAATTCATTTAAATTGTAAAAGCCGAAAACAAAAACTAGAAGTACTGTTATGTAATGTACGTTACATATGTACAATCTTTATGTTGAAAGAAAATGATTCACAGTTTCTGTGAGGAACGATTTGTGAATACGGGCATCATGACAAAAAAGAAAACAGATTTCATATTCCTGATGTATTTCGGGACTTATTTGGGATTATTTCAGCTCTTCATGGTCACTATATATAGATTATAAACTTCAAAACTAAGTGCATGTATGTTCCTTCTACTTTTTAAATTTGTTGTTGGTGGTTGGTGTTTTTAAAAGTCCCAAAAGATATTCAAAGATTATAATAAGTATAGTTGGTATTTTTAATTGTATTGCCTTTATGGTAAAAGGAAAGCCATAGAATATTCAAACATACCTCAAAATAAAGGAGTTACACTAGGGTTTTCACATGAATCATTGAATATCCTTTTGTTTACCTATTATTCATATTAGAAGTATCATGGGGTGAAAGTTCCGAACATTCTGAAATTCGCTGTATTAGTCATACTATATAGATACAAACTTCTACTAATCTTTATGAATTTCAGATCTGATTGTCCTTTTTTTTTTCAAAATATTTTGTGTATCTCTTAATACAGTGTTTTTGGAAGTCGGTGTTGATAACAAATTGTATTGGCCGTCACACGATAAACCCCCAACGGCCAGGGTGCTATCATGCTGCATTTGTTACCTTATAATATGCCCTTTCAAAAATAATGTGCCTGCAAAACTCATGAACACGTGCAGTGTCACTGTGTGCTAGCTTATGATTTATGATGAGGACAGTACCGTACTAACAAATGAAGTTGATAGCATAGTCAATGAAGTTTATGAAAATGAAAAAAGATTATGAAGGTGGACAGATTACAATATTAACCACTATCTAAATCGTCAATGACTACTGATAGGGTGTAAACTGTTTTGATTAATCAAACAGTAGTTGTCAGTTCACTGCTGGTGTGCTTTTCCTGCATAAAAAACTATTTTTGGCTAAGACCGTGTAAGCCTACCCGGGGACAGTGTCAGTGGAATTACTGAACGACTCCATATAGTTACCCTATCTGTTGTTTGGGAAGCCAAACCTCTTTCCACTAAACCAACATATTTGGCCTTCTTTAAAATTGAGTCTATTAAGATGTTTTAAATCTTAATATCGTATTAAAAGCGGGACAATGATGGCCCAAGGAAATTTTCCATGCAATATACGTTACTATTTCTCAGTGTAGTTTACATTACCATAATATAACTCTGTAACATTTTTCCAGCGCGTTTATGCTGCTTACACTATGTCCAGACTACCTACTAAGATAGCTGGCTATCAAGTTCAAGTGTCCAGAGGTCAATTACTCAGTTTCGATATCTAATGAACTGTCATAGGTAAATAACTGCAGTTTAGTTTTGCAGATAAGTAACAGCAATATTGGGTTTCGGAAAAGACAGGCGGTACAATTGTTAATTTCATGTGTAATCTATGCTATCCAATCAATAACAGGGACACTGATGTTCCGAATATCTTCAAATGTGTCTATTTAGAAAGCACTTGATTTCTTTTCAACATTTATGCCCAAACTTTTGTCAGTTTATCAATTTCTGTTGTTCTTTTATTTGCATGGTACATTTATAGATTACGTATTGGTAATGTATTCTACAGCCCGGCATATGATAAAGTCCCAACGACCAGAGTGCAAACATTTTGCATTTGGTCCTTAGTATATGCACTTTCAAACTTTGTATGTCTGTAAAACTCCCACGCATGGTGCAGGGTCACCATATCCTAGCTTTTGGCCTACGTGTTTCCGTGATGGATTCGGAATAGTTGGGAGCACAGGGACTTGTAGCAATAAAGTATATAGTCTATAATTCAGTGTCAAGGTTATCATACGAAAAAAATAAATCAATTTCTGCAAAATTTTCTACTCTATTTTATCCACACTGCTCGCCTAATTATGATCGATATGTAATGTGTGTCTAGGATTACCATTCATCTCCGATGTTAGACCCTTTTAACTTGCATTTAAACGTTGTTTTTTTTGCACTAAGGAGCTCTATAAACATAGTAACCCCCTCTAAAATATGTCGATGTCGTTTAGTTGTTGCTTTCACCACGTAAACAATAAGCTTTGATCTAAAAAATAAGAGGGTTGTGGTGCTAGCAAGTTAAAATTCAAACTCCCACATATGAACATCAACGTATCTTATCAGCAATTCACAAAATCAGCAATTACATTTTTCTGTAAAGTAGAAGTAAAACAAAGATCAGGAATCGATACAATTAACTTACTCCACCCACCAAAGACACCAAAGGGAAAGAAATACAAACATTAAGCGACCAGACCATAATGGAAACCTAAACAAAGGAAGGCCATAAGGACAGTTACTTTCCCACAAAATGGCCATATGGCCATCCAAAATTAAAAGACACAAGTGATACACACAGTAAGTAACAAACGACAACATAAATAAATCGCCACAGAAGAACCGCCTTGGAACGGTCATTCGAAAGATTTCCACTGGGGGGGGGGGGGGGGGGGGGGCTTAAATCGATTTTACGTGGCCACAATCCTCGCCCTTACTTCCGTCGCGATTTAGACAAATAATTTGTTCAGTCCGCATGAAGGCCTCCTAACTCATCAGTGCAACATCTCCGTGAACACAAAAAAACAAAGAACCACAGAGGTGAGACAACGGTGATGACTCGACAGCAAGAAACCACTGAAATGCTGGAGCAAAAGAAAACCAACAGTTAGACTCCGATGGGCCCGACCAGAGACAGAGCATCAGGCACCAACCAACATTACCAAGAATTAGATCTCTCTAATTCTCAATAAGCCTTTACGTTGGAGCCGTCATAGAATCTGAGGCCTGACCCACCGGCGTGCAATTAAAGAGGGAAACAAAGTTGTCAACCGTGATTGGGTTAACTACCATGCATACAGTCTGTCGTATAACATCCATATTGTACCCAATCTTTTTATATCAAAGAATGATTTTACGAAATTGGGTGCTGAAGTCATTGCGGTTATATATTTTTCTGAATCTATATACTAAGTCACCATAAAATTCGGGTTCCGATAGACCTTAATGCAGAAGAGATTTAAGTCCAATATTGAATTTTGAAATTAAATCAGAATGGCGTCTATAAAATTTTGAAAATGCTTTGCGTAGTTTATGGTACCGATAACCCTGATTAAGGATATTAGCCGTTAATAATTTATTACGAGTGTTGAAGTCAGTTACATGACTACACACTCTAGCAAATCGAATTAATTGCGAAATAAAAACGCCATAGGATGGCGCACGAGGAACATCACCATCCAAAAAAGGAAAATTTACAATCTCAAAATCAAAGTCATCGCGTTTATCATAAATTTTGCACGATGTAAATCCAAAAACGGGGCCTCGGTATCAGAAGAATTTGCTTTATTTAATTGAAGTTCTGGGGGGTAAATCTGACTGATCAAACCATCGAAATAGGTATTATCAATATTTAATAAATCATCTAAATATCTGGAAGTGGAGCTAAATGCTTCAATAATTTCAGATTGGTTATCAATGGAAAGCGACAACATGAAGTCATTCATAACAATACAAGAACAGATCAGCCACAAGAGGTGCGCAATTCGTACCCATCGGAATACCCACACTTTGTCTAAATAACTTAGCACCGAATCTAATATAATCATTATCAAGTAGAAAGGTGAGGGCATCACACACTTTCTGACATGACCAAAGTGTATAATTCTTATGCTCTTTAGAAGTGAAAAATGCATTTCTGACATTACATGCAAGATAGAGAGAATCTTCTCTGTGAAAAGCCCATTCAATTAAATCATTAAGCTTTTCTTTTATAAGATTATGAAGAAGTGTAGTGTAAAGAGTGGAAAAATCGTAAGTAGAGAGACTTGAAGCACGAAAATGTCTGGATTTCAATTTATTTAAAACCTCATTCGAATTTTTTATAGACCAAAACAGATTCCTTCCTGATCTCTCAAAGACTTTATCACAATATTTAATCACATGCGTTTTAATAGCAGTAAGACAGGAAGTTAATAATTTAGAAAGTTCAGTGGTAGTGCAAGAGCTAGAATTTGAAATAAACCGTGCTTTGTAAGGTTTTTTATGAAGTTTTGGTAGCCAGTATAGCGTAGGAAGCTTGTCTTGGCCTTCGGTAACACACACAGCAAACTTGGTGGCCATTACGGTAACACACCCGTGAGACATAGTGCATCTTCTCACATCTTCAAAAAGACCTTTTATCTGATGAAAATCTGTGATATTTTTCTTTTAAATATTGCAAACATAGGCTGAGGGTGCTCGTTAGAACCGCCTCATTGAGGCGGTTCTAACGAGTACCCACAACCTATGTCTTGGAGCAAAAATAAGAAAAATAATGTATACCCCCGTAAACCCCAGTTTTCTCTATATAGAGTGGGGTATAGGGGGGTCTTCGTTTTACGGACTTGTTCACGTGATGGCTGAATGACAAATATGTTTATCTACTATAACTCTCTCTTCAGCTAAAGGCTGAAGTTCATAGGCCTTAGTACCACCAAGCTCCTGCTTAAGCGTGATAACATAGTGGAGCCGTCACACAACGACGACATTGTTAGCGGCCTTGTCTGCAGGGGCCAAAACAAACTTCTTATGAAATTCTTGAATAACTAGCTTAAGATGACGTAAAGACGTCTTAGGCTTAGGAGGTAATAAGATAGTATTTTGAGAATAGAAAGAAATGCGTTTATTCACTAGTTTTAAAATGCTTAGTTTTCCAGTCCTTAAGGGCTTTATGCTCAACATACTCTCGCTTACACCATCGATTACCGAATTCATTCAAGGAAGCAGCGATTTCATCTCTTCATTTACTGAAATCAATTTTAGAAGGAAACCGATATTTCGGTCCTTTAGAAATTATATTCCTTATCCTAGAATCCGGAATAATTTTCAAATTGCCAGTAATTACATGACCAGCAGCAGGATAGCAATACACTGAATTTTTACAATCACATGAATCAGGAGTATTAGTATCAATATCAAGATCTGAAACAAGTTTATTAAAATTAAAAATAATAGATCTAACAGGTTTGTTATATTTATAGAAAATTATAGGTGTTTCAGTATTTTGAAAATAAGCAGGAATTGAAGAAAGCACAGAGCTCTCACGGAAGATACTGGGCAAATCTATAAAATCCATACCATTATTAATGAAGGATATTTTGAAGAAATGGCGTTTATGATTAATTTCAGAATCAATGTAAGGACGGAGAGTATGCTGAGTATAGCCTCTAACAAGCACAAAGTTTTTCGTAAATATACAACTGCATTGTCTTCGCTTCCATTTCATACACGACTAGTTCGCCGTGAATAACCTCGTTTTGGAGCTGGGGAATACCGCTGACGCTATTTTGTTCCTGCGATTTTCATTGGCTATAAAAAAAGATTTGACAGTTTCGGTTTCGCGTGAAGGATGGATCCTCTATGTCTATAAATAAATACTATAAATAGCGCAAATATTGATTGTGGAAAAAAAAAACGCCGTAAGAAAATTAATTTAATGAAAAGAAGGCCAGGAAAAGAACCAACAAAATAAAATACTTTTTATCAGAGAGAATATTATTTTTTATTTATTTCATTTTATTCAGTTACGGAAAATCAACAATTCATTTTTATCCAATCAGATTTCAGATCTTTGCTGCGAGATCATACAAACTAAAATGGAATCTTCGACTTCACGCCGATGACAATATCTGATCTCAGGGAATATTGTGAGTCTTTGAAGGCATAAAGAGGCATGTTTTATTGCTGGGAAGTCGATAAACATTTTTGTTCAGTCGCCGACTTTCATATTTTTTTCAACACCCTCGCATAGGTATTCATAATAATATTTTGGCAAGGAACTGAACGTCGTTGAGAGGAACAACTTAACGAAATTGGCCTATTTGTAACGTGGGTGGTGATGTTCTTATAGCTAGGAGTCGGAATAAATAACTCTTCTTGAAGTTGTTTGGTTCTTAAATTGTAGATCAATAGTTTTTCTCATTGTGGAGCTGAGAAATGTCGCTCTGGGGACATAAATTGGAATTAAACACAGCAAAACACTTGATAACAGTTCAGTATTTATTTTTGTCTATAATACCATTGACACTGAATACCTATGCAATATACAAATTCTTAAAAAAATGCTACAAGTCCCTGTGGGTGGGAGCTGGTTTTCGACTTTTTCATTAACCCATATATGACAATGGAATCTTCCACCTACTAATTTTCGAGTGGTCCATTTCCAATTATAGGGGTGTCAGGTTTGTTTTTGTTTGTGGCAAATGTTACATGTACACAAATGAATGTCTTTTCAGCAAACAGTGTAGACCAAGATTAGACGCCGCGTTCTGCGGTGTCTGATCTGGACCTGCCCTGTTTGTCAATGTCCCAGAAAAGGATCACTACATGTATATGGGTTAAAATTCTCAAAGTCCTGTACATTTAGCAAACAGCTGCCGCGATTGAGTTTTAAAGCTTTTTCTAGCTGATCTCATTGAAAATTAATGACGAATATTTGCCTTAAACCACCGGAGTGTAAAAATAATTATTACTTGGAAATTTTACGCAGTGCCTACCTTTATTGGTGAGTGGCACCAATGTGGACAGCGGCAGTATAACTTAAGTTCTATTGAAATAACAGTGTGCCCTTTTGTTTTTCAACGTCCGTGTTGATAATGTGTTTGTATACAATGTTCGTCGCTATTCTTCATGGCGGGCAAAATGGAACGAGAAAGCACATAAAAAGAATTGTGCGACTAGCTAAGACTCAGACCAGTTTGTGCATACGCACAGACTGGTCGGAGTATTTGTTGATCCCATGAGCATTCGTAACCCTCCGGGCTATCCAACGACAGATGAGTGATCTTACCGTGGTTGGTAAATATGCAGACTGATTAAATGTCATATACAAAGGTATAGAAATCCATAAAATTAAAAAAAACATTGATTCAAGAAATCGAAGGGTGAAAACCGCATCAAATTATCTTTATTAGTTTCCAAGATATAAGTTTGAAATATATCCTGGAAACAGAGCAACTTCAGACTGTCTCATAAATATTTCATGAAGTATTCTATGGTGTCATAGATGCATATTTTTTAAACCTTTTAAATATGAAATACCGTATGTTTTATAGTCCCTAGGAACTGTATAATCACATATTTGAATTATTGGAACTGATCTCAACTGATATGCAAAGCCAGTTTTCTGGAAGCGTAAAGGTCTCATTAGATCACGACATATATGTTATCGTCCAAGGAAATTATATATTGAGATACAGATTTTTTGTCATGGGTGAAGAGAAATATCTTCATGTATTAACTTGTTTCTGCATATTTGTTGTTAGATGATCTCGAGATGTATATTTATTGTAAGTATGTATAAAAACGACAATTTAACATAGTATTTATTGCATTTCGAATTAAGAAAAACATTTTATAGCTAAATAAAAAGTGTTGAGATACACTTATTTGTCATTTTCTTCAAAAAATATATTTTGACATGGCATTATATTTCTCAAGATCTTTTGGAATTTATCTTATGTTGTCTATATATATGTGGTCATTTTAAAATTAAATTCCAATTATTCTGAAATTTTAAATGAATTGCACAGCTCATTAGGCGATGTGCAAGAGACAAGAACCATAACTGTGGCTTTACTTCTTTCTGTATGATGGCCGTTTGAACAATTGGAACGCGGGTTTTAAGTTATTCTGTTATGTTTCAGTTATCTTAATTTTTTGCAGAAATGCTAAGCATAATTAAGCAATTGGAAGAAGACAAAGGTCATAACTCTGGCTTTACTTCTTTTGGCATGACGGTCCTTTGGACAATGAAAACAGTGGATTCCGTTATTTCCGTCATGCAACTTTAAAATTGTTTGATTTTTTGTACCAAACTTTACAGAACTGAATGTAATCATAGGACGAAGTAGATGTGCGAAAGACAAGGACACTCTAACTTCACTACTTTTTGGAATTATGGCCCATTTAACATCGGTAGTAGCGATGCCTCATATGTACATGTAATTTGAATGTATTTTTGGGATATTTTAATATCCTTTACAGAAATTAAAGCACCTTAAGACGAGATGAAGAATTAAGGAACCATAATTATTATTTCCTCCTTTCGTGAGTTATGGCCCTTTGAGCTATTTTAAATGGTTACTTTTGTCATTTCCAAATGCGGTTCTGTAATTTATGATTTTCATTTCAAAAGTAGTAGAACCAGATTAATGGTTCTTGTTGTCTGTACATCGTCTCATGAGGCTTTACATTTACCGGCAAAGTTTCGTGAAAACATCTCAACTCGTTTTCAAGGTATAGGGCGTATACGGGTAACACGATTCCCCGAAATCACCGAAATCACCACCGAAATCACCACAGAAATAACCGAAATCACCACTGAAATAACAGAAATCAACAATGAAAACAGAAAAAACTCATTAAAATGCTTTTATTATGACCAAATTTCATGAATTTATATAGTTTAAGGTAATTTCCTTTCATTGGAAAGCGGTAAATGGGAATTAAAACTAATTAAAATCGGCCGTTATTTCGGGTACATTTCGGATCCCTTTGGTCGTTTAACAAACCTAAAGCTTCTTGAATGGTTTAGTTAATGTCTACTTTAATTTTGTTGCATATGAAATTGGAACAATTTTTATTAGAAAACCCGAAAACTAGTTGTAATTGCGATACATGCACATGTATTCACGAAGATCCGATCAGAATCTAAATCAAGAAAACACGCCTATATAATTGTTGAACCCCCATCTAACCCCACATTTATAAAGTGAAATTCGGGTTTACAGGGGCTGACATTAAAGTTTCCCTTTAAAAGTTCCATTTTTTCCGAAAAATCGACAATGAATTGGTATAGGCGTGTTTTCATAATGACTTGTTCAAACAAGATTTTCCATTTGATTATGTAATATATTAATGTTGAAATGATTAGAACTCATTTAATTACGAGTTCGAGTATGATTGCTCTAAAATTCGTAATTAATGCCTGAACTGAGCTCATCAATTAATCTCGCTCTCAATTACATGAACTAGAGGTAATTATCAATTAGTGGGACTCATAACGACACGTGAATAATAATCAAGTTCTAAATGTCATCTGCTGTTCCATGTATATATATGGTAGGTTGAATTGGTTAAATTATCATAACAGTTCAACATGCCAAAGACAATAGCGGTTTACGGTGACAGTTACGTGAAGAGGCTTCGAGAATTCTGCAACGGCGACCTGCGTGTGCCAGGGCAGGGTTCATCTACTGGTATGACAAAGGCGGACTGCGTGCCGACTTTCGAAATAGAGATGGGCAGCCTGATCCTTATGCTATTACCAGATACAACCAAATGATTGACTTACATCCTGATATTGTTTTCCTGAATGTCAGTGGTAACGACATAACGACGACGACAGACCCCAGCAAAATCATAGACCGGGTAGTCAGAATTAGTGCAGAACTTCAAGAAGCTGGTACCACGACAGTAGTCATCGCTGAAATTCTGACAAGAGGCGATTTTTCAAAGAGCCCTGATTCTAAGCTAGACAAGGCAACGTTCGACCGAAAACGACAGAAGATAAACTCCGGTTTGGCCAAACGTTTCAAAGATAAATTGATTCGTTTCCCAGATATCAAATATCCACGGGACTATTCGGCTGACCTTGTTCATCTTTCTTCCTTCTCTGAGACGACACACAATACAGGGCTGAAGAAATACGAAAGTCGAATTCGTAGGCTCCTCAGCGGTTTGAGAAATTAACACTTTGTGTTATAACACACGGCCCTTTTCAGGGCCAGTCACATCATTCTGAAAGAGTAGTCTTAATAATTATGACGACTCCCTTTGATACCCTAGCGTTCACATAAGCATTTTCATTTTTTCATTTATTTATTTATTTATGTTCAAAACGATCATAAGATTGTTGGTACTCGTTAGGACCGCCAGAATCGCCGAGTTCTTACCAGTTCCCACAATCTATGTTCGATGCAGGAATAAATAAAATATCCAAATTTTCATCAGATTTGTTTTTGGCCGACATCTGTAGCTCAGTCGGATGTGAGTCTGACGGATGATCAAGTTCGATAAGTGCCGGATTCGGCAGCGCTCTTTTGTGGAAATTGATTATGAAATCTTTTTGTACGGCCAATCTCTCCCTTCCACTGGTTGCCAGTTTCTTGCGAAAGAATGTGCACTGTACTGGTAACCAGCAAACGGATAAGCCTGTCCAGGAAAAGTGTAGATTGCTAAACTGGCCGGCTCAAAAATGACCTAAATAGTGTTGACTGGGGCGAGAAATTCCACTGCTGGTTAACAGCTTACAGATAACCCTACATCCGGGGACATACCCAAGAAAAGAGTCGATAGGTAAACTGATACATTAACAGCTTACAAGTATCGATACACAAATTGACCGGCTCAAAATGACCTAAATTTTGTTGACTAGGCCAAAATATGATGAAGGACTGGCATGAATTATCTTTGCATGGCTGTAATGATAGAAAAAACAATTACAGTAATGAAACTAGTACTCTCAGGAAATGAACTTAAAGAAACCGTGCGACCCTACGGGGTCGTAGTCATGGTAGTCATACCATGATTGTAAGACACGGTTCTTTAAGCCATAACTTGAGAGTATATAATAAGCATTCGACTTGGCATTTCATGTGAACTGTTTGTCTAGAACATTCACATAAAATGTCATGCCGTAAAGTTTAAACCTTTGTTTTTTTAACTTTCACTGTCGTTGTTCTCTCTGTCCGCGGTCTTTTCCGTTGTCCAAGTTTTTGTCCTTTTGTCCTTGGGGCGATTACGTCAGACAGTCCGTCAGAAGATTTGACCAAGCGTGCATTCTTGGATTCATGTTTCCTGAACCTTCGATACAATCGATGTCTTTCCTCGTCAGTCTTGTTTGCCCAGACAGATTTGCTAACAGCGAACTGTCTATGCGAGACTGCAAGTCTAAAGCGGCCAATGCTCACCAAAGCTCGCTTTAGATCTTTAAATTGTGAGTCTACTAGCTCTTCCACGCATTTAATAAAGTCGAGAAGAGGCTTTCGTTTCCAATCGACAGCTTGTTTTAATACGTGGTTGACGGACTCGCAGTTATTGTTAGTCCATAACTTATCCGATTGTGATGCGAGTTTTGGATCGTTTCGTTGTTCCCTGAGTAAAACTTTCAATCGCTTTTGAAAATACTTCAGGAAATTTTTAGATATGGATTGACTTATTGACTCAATTTCTTCGCACTTTTCTTCGAAGCAAATTGTGTCATCTGCACTAAGTAATCCATCATCTCCAAAAATTTGATCAAGTATTTTCCCCCTGTCGTACTTGTCCACAGTATCGTCTGTCAGTTTTTGATTTGCGTTTTGTCTCAAATGCCTTGTACAGAGAATATGTTGTGACTGTGGAAACGCAGTCTTTATGACATTCACTAGGGCTCGCTCGTCATCTGTGCCTACAACCAACTTTGAAGTGTCAGTGTCATTTAGTTTTATTTTCAAATTGAAAAAAAAATTCCAATATATTATGTGTCAAAATCAGAGTTGTCATGGATAAATAATGGGCCAATGAATAAAGGGTGTTCCGTCGAGCCTTCTTTCGTCACTAAAAGTTGTTTGTAGCAAGTGACCGTAACGTGCATATCACACAGATTGAATGTTTTGTCCACGCCTAGAATTGTTTGTCCAGTACAACACACTGTTTTTAAATCCTGGATTTGCTCGTCATTATACAAAATTATACAAGGCGCCTTACCATTTTGCCTAATAATGGAGCGTATGAAAGGGTCGTTCATAGAAATTCTATTTTCAATTTCAATTATATGGTCGGCAACGGTTTGTCTACTACCTGTCAGTCCTGACTTTTGTCTGTCCTTTATGTCCTGTCGTCTTTTCATGTCATGCACTTGTCTAGGATCTGTAGGTCCACATAGTACTTCATGTTTAATATTAAGCTTATCATATACCTGTTTGGATTTTTGGGACTTTAGCATTTCGTTCATCTCCGCCATTACATGATCAGGAGTTCGTTCGTACTCAGTTTTTTTCTTTGAATTGCCATGTGGGCCTTGTCCAGGAAACTGCCCTATGTATTCAACAATTGCTTTCTCAGAATCGCCCCCCTGACTTAACCAAGAGATACGTTTTTCGTAAGTTTTGTCTTTCTTTAGTTTCGCATAGTGCCTCTGCAAACCAATCACTTCATTATCTAGTGGTTGGTGGCATAATTTTTAATAGATATATAATCCCTTTTTCTTTCTTTTAAAGCAATAGCCCTCATTTTCTCTTTAAACAATACTCTTTAGTTCCCAACTGGGTAGAATTAAAAAAATGTAATTGGAGAGGCCCCACTTTTCCCTTCCCAGACGCCACAGTCGTCGGAAAATCGACTGTTTTGTCCATTTTTCTTTCTATTGCAGTTCAGCTCATTTTTTACAATAAAATATACGTTTTCCTTTAACCCCATCGGAATTTTTTCTATGCATTTATTACTTTGCTGTAGTAGGTTTGTTAAAGAATTTAAATCTAAAAAAGAACCGTTCAGTGGCACATACTGGATACTGTTTACGGAATCATCTTTATCGAAATTATCTTGGATTTTGTCTGAATCTAAAGTTTCATCTGATTCTTTTGGACCATTAGATTTACATGACATTGTCTCTTTCTTAAATGGTGTGTCAGTTTCATTATCTGTCATGTCAGTTTTTGATGGGGATCTGTCTGAATTCCAAGACATGTCTGTCAGTCCGCTAATGTTGTGTACGTCAGATGGGGCTTCAACGTCATTTGCGTCAGGCACGTTTACGTCAATTTTGGTCTCATGAACATCAGCCACTTTAAAATTTGGGATTTTTGGACAATCGCTTTTTGATGGCGATCTGTCTGAGCTCCAAGTCATGTCTGTCAATCCGCTCATGTTGTGTACGTCAGATTGGACTTCAACGTCATTTGCGTCAGGCACGTTAACGTCAGTTTTGGTCTCATGAACATCAGCCACATGTAAATTTGCTTCAACTTCAGTGTGCAAAGAACTATTAATATTAGTTAAATCAATCGAATCTGGGTTCACGTCCCTCTTGCACAACCAACAAAATGGTTTGGCACAAAACAGCGAACATTTTTGGGCGCTATCATCTGCGTCCACATAACTGTCACTACCGGATCGGATTGTGATCTTACTTTACGACCGACAACCTTCCGGGAGTAACAGTCTGAAGACAGTTCTGGGGACATTTGAGGGGGGTAGTAAGAACGTATTGGTTGTTTTAAGGCAGCACTTAAAGCATATATGTGCGCCATTTCAGCGTAAGCACCTAACGTAACTGAGTCTTGGACAAGTTTGTTATAATTGCTTACAATAATTCGATTGTCTGCAATCAAGTCTGAATAGGTCCGCATGTTTGTGTCATAGTATTTTCGAATATTTATAATTTCTAGAGCTGTTTGTAATCTAAGAAGTTGATGCTGTCTTTCGTCTCCGCTTACCGCCCGCGACACTGCCCTATACAAACAATTTCCATCACCTACCACATATAAGGGCACAAGTCTTTCTAGTAATGCTGGTTGGTACAATTTTAGAATATCTGCCGATACATGATCGACAGCTCCCATTTCGCTAGCAGAGATGTTTTTCACCTTAACTTTTTATGTTTCTAGGAGTTTCATCTGAGAATTTGCTGTATATGTCAGTTTGTCTTTTCTACCTGTTGCCTCAGCCATAGACAACCTGGATAAAATTAAGAATGCCATAGTGGAAGCATTCTATTCGCAGAACAATCAAAGCACTGACAGCACTACTAGACCGATTGCCTCCGATTGTTTTCTTTGTAAACTGTCAGCAATGTATGGGTCATTTGAGTAGATCTTGCTAAGAACATCGATCTGGGTCTACACCATTTGCCAAATACACCATTTGATTCGAGCCCAATTTATACAGGTTGTTTGTCAATCGACTAAAAGTTGCTAAGAAGAAAAGAACTTGTCGGAACAGCTTTTTGTAGCAAACAACCACAGTGATACAAATTGTCATGTAAGGCTGCTTAGGGTTATCAGGGAATCAGAGGGTTTGGTTTGGCAAACAGTGTAACCCAAGAGCAGACTAGGCAAAGCTCGGTGTCTACTAGTGCTCTCAGTGCTTTGATTTTACCACGATTCATAACAAGCAAACATGTGGGACAATTGTAATTCGCTTTTTACCTGTGTCCTGAGTAAGACCTCACGTTAAAATACATATGTGGTTTAAGGGAGTATACATTATTTTCCTTATTTCTGAAATCGCGTACCCACAATCTATGTTTGGAGCAGACAGTTAAAAATAGCACATTTTTTCCTCCCATGTCTTTATGCATGAAAAAGGAAAATAATGTATACCCCTGTAAACTCGTTTTACTGTATCCTGCAGTAGTAACATGCGATCAGTGAAGACTCTGATCAGACTCGGCAGTCTGATCTGAGTCTTCGCTAATCGCTGTTTTTGTTAAAATTAACAAAATATTGGGCGGCAGGGATAGAGAAGTCATTTCATCTCAATTTCGGGTAAGAATCCCACAAAATTGGAAGCAGCGTCTCAAAAATGACCTAACTAGTGTTGACGGGTACGTTAAACATCTTTTTTACAGGTTTATGCACATAACATAGATAGTGGAAACTCGTTAGAACCGCGAGGCAGTTCTTATAAATAAATAAATAAATAAATAAATAAATAAATAAAAATTAAATAAATAAATACCTGGATAAGGCTCCTGCCGCGTCATAATGTTCATTTACGAAACAACAGTGTCTACACAGAAAGTCAGAAGTCCAAGACTGAAATTTAGATACAGACATGGGAACGTAACTTCTATGGACCCAATTTTTACAGTTCGTGCACTGAATAACATCCTCAATGCAATTTTTAACACACACAGCACACGGAAACTCGGATGCCATGATGATACTGTGTAGGGAAATTTAGAATCGAACTATTTATACAAATGTATTGTTTTTCAGAAAAACTTGTTTATGTTACTCAAACCGAATGTGTGAAAAGTTCAAAGGCGTCCTTTAATTACCATATGCAATTTCACAAAATTAATTTGAGACCCATTCTCTTTAATCGGAGTAGCATTTCGCCGGCATGGGATATGAAAAGAATAAAAAGACACGGCATTTTGCCGACATACAGTACATGGATAAAATGACTGGCTCAAATATGACCTAAATATTGCTGACTGGGCCGTTCAAACTCCTATGGAATCACCAAAAAATAAAGCATTATTAAGAATATTTTCAGATATATATATATATGTATTTTACACTTTTGCTAATTATAAAGATTGTGGGAACAGGTTACAATCGACTCCGTGGCTTACTGGCATTCCTTCAGTTAAAATCGGATCCCAACACAAACTCGGCTCAGTCTGTGCATTATTTTATTTTCAAAGCCTTTTTTGCATTATGAGGGAACGTCGATGTAGTGAAATAAAAATTGCCACTTTTGGTTATTCCTGCTCCGAACATAGATTGTTTGAACTTATGAGAATCGCCTCTATTATGAAATCACGCCTATACAAATAAATTTAACCACTAAAATATGATGATTTTAAGGTGCAAAAATTGTTATATTTTTAATATTTCTGCTAAAAACATAGATTGTGAGCACTCGATAGAGCCGCCTCGGGGAGGCGATTTTACCGAACGCCAAAAAGCTGTGCTGGTGCTCCGAACTTAGATTCTGGCGGGGGTTCTAATGAGTGCCCACAATCTATTATTCGGTCTATTCAGCTTTCCAGTATTGTTAATTGACCACGAGTTAGATGATTGCCTAATCCAGTTAATCGTCGCGATATGTAATTAAATGACAGTCTGATATCAGCCGATAAATTCAATTATCCTCAATTAACTTGATGTTAGTAAAGTGTCAATAATGATGTTAATTACAATCAGCGCCTAACTTTGATATCAAGTTGGCTACTTAAAAAATACAGAAACAAATATAGATAATTAAACAATGATACAAACACATTAACTAAAAGTTATGGTCTGATAAATGTTCATCATGATAACTGTAAGGGACACTTCTGAGGTAATAACAATACACACACCAACAAAATGCTTCTGTGCTGAAAATGGACATTCTTTATTGAATTCAACCTGGCACATTATATGCTCACCTTAGAATGAAAACAAGACTAATATTCAGTAATAAACAGTATATATGCCCCTAGAATAGTGCATTAATGACAGGTGATTTCGCAAGATTTCGGAAGAAATCCCGAGCGTACAATTTTAAGTGTTTTTGGCTGAAAAGGTACCCAAAAGTCATCATTGACAATAAAAATAATGTTTGTAAGCTAAATACACTATACATGTCCATATATTAATTCCACAATGGTGATTTCTGTTATTTCAGTGGTGATTTCGGTTATTTCTGTGGTGATTTCGGTGATTTCGGGGTGATTTCGATGATTTCGGGGAGTCGTGATACCGGGCGTATACGAGTAAATGAAAAAAAAAAAATACAACAACAACAACAAAACCGTATTCAATATCCAGGAGGCCATGATCACAAAACCCAGCAACCAAGTATTATGATTCTTGTCTTCCACATGTAATCATATTGTGATTTTCAGTTCTGTCAAGTTTCATGAAAATGCATGAGACGGTTATAAGTAACCCAAGGAATAACTAAAAACACTGTTTTCGTTTCTCAAAGGGTCATATTTATGGCCCTTGTTTTCTGCACATCGTTGTGCATTTATGTTAAAACCACTGTTTCCATTTTTCTAAGGACCATTATTCCGAAAGTAGTAAAGTAAGAGTTTTCGGTCTTTTCTTCTGCATTTCTGTTAAAATAGAAGTTAAGGCAATGATCAGGAATCGATACAATAAACCCACAGCTCACAGAAGTGACAACAAATGGGAAGAAACACAAACATGAAATAACAAGACCCTAATGGAAACATCAATAGCGGAAAGCCAAAAGGACAGTTACTTTCCCATAAAATGGTCAACTGCATATCCAAAATAAAATAATATAAGCGAAACACATACTCAAAGACAAACCATAACAAAAATAAACTGCAACAGAAGAACCGCCTTGGAACGGTCATTGAAACGAATTCCACCTGGGGCTTAAATCGCTTTTTCGCAGCTGCAATTGCCCTTACTTCCGTCGCGATTCAGACAAATAAATTGTTCAGTCCGCATGAAGGCCTCCTAACTCATCAGTGCAACATCTACTAGAACACAAAAATCAAACAACCACAAAGATGAAACAACGGTTAGGACTAGACAGCAAAAAACCACTGAAATGCTGAAGTAAAAGAAAACCAACAGTTAGACTACGATGGGTCCGACCAGAAACAGAGTATCAGACAGACAGGCACCAACTAACATTACATAAAATTAAATTAAAAAGCCTTTACGCTGGAACCGTCATAGAATCTGAGGCCCGACCCTCCGGTGTGCAATTTAAACACTGTTGTCATTGTACCAAGGGCCATAATTCCGAAAATATTAAAGTCAGAGTTATAGTTCTTGTCTTCAGTACATTGCCTGATTCTACTTTGCTTTTAATTTAAGTGCTAGGATAATAGGTTATTCCTTCTAAAATGAACGCATATAAATAGGAAACATAAGATAAATTTTCAAAAGATCTACAGAAACAATGTCCTGTCAAAATACGTCTTTGGAAAAAGATGACATATAAGTATGTCGTAACATCTTTTATTTACCTCATTAGTCTATAAAATGTCTTCCTTAACTCGAAATGCAATAAATGTCATGTACAGTTATAGTTTTCATACATACTTATAAAAATGTACATTTCGAGATCATCTAACGATACATATACAGAAACTAGTTAATAATTGCAGATATTTCTCTTCACTTCTGACAAATAAATCTTTATCTCAACAGAAAAAATATCTGGGATGACGACATATATGTCGTGATCTAATGGGACCATTTACGCTACTACGGAAGCGCCTAAGTATCATTAGATCACGACATAAATGTCATAATCCTAGGAAATTATATGTTGAGATAAAGATTTATTCGTCAGAAGTGAAGAGAAATATCTTCATTTATTAACTTGTTTCTGCATATTTGTTGTTACATGATCTCCAGATGTATATTTATTATAAGTATGTATGTAAACGACCATTTAACACAGTATTTATTGCATTTCGAAATAAGAAAAACATTTTATAGCTAAATAAAAAGTGTTGAGATACATTTATTTATCATCTTCTTTCATAAATATATTTTGACATGGCATTATATTTCTCAAGATCTTTTGGAAATTTATCTTATGTTATCTATATATATGCGGTCATTTTGAAATAAAATACCAATTATCCTGAAACTTTAAATGAATTCCTAGCGTCATTAGGCTATGTGCAAGAGACAAGAACCATAACTGTGGTTTTACTACTTTCTGAATTATGGCCCTTTGAACAATGAAAACGATGGTTTTAAGTTATTCCGTTATCTTTCAGTTATCTTATTTTTTTTAAAAAATGCTAAGCATAATTAAGTAATTTGAAGAAGACAAGGACCATAAATCTGGTTATACCCCCGCAAACGAAGTTTGAAGGGGGTATATAGGAGTCAGCTTGTCGTCTGTCGTCTGTCGTCGGTCCGTTACAAAAAACTTTAACATTGCTCATAACTTCCTTATTCTTTGACCGATTTCTTTAATATTCACACACCACACACCTTGCCACTAGTACTTAAGATTGATATACACAAACCTGACCTTGACCTTTACGTTGACCTTCCTCAAGGTCAAATACTTGTAAAAATTTGTCGTCGGTCCGTTACAAAAAACTTTAACATTGCTCATAACTTCCTTATTCTTTGACCGATTTCTTTAATATTCACACACCATACACCTTGCCACTAGTACTTAAGATTGATATACGCAAACCTGACCTTGACCTTTACGTTGACCTTCCTTAAGGTCAAATACTTGTAAAAACTTTAACATTGCTCATAACTTCCTTATTCTTTGACCGATTTCTTTAATTTTCACACACCACACACCTTGCCACTAGTACTTAAGATTGATATACACAAACCTGACCTTGACCTTTACGTTGACCTTCCTCAAGGTCAAATACTTGTAAAAATTTGTCTGACAACGCATGCGGGGGTATAATTGGCGCCCGTTAGGCGGCAGCTCTAGTTTAACTTCTCTTGGCGTGACAGCCATTTGGAAAATGAACACAGTGGTTTTCGTTATTCCCTGTGGCTGTCATTGTTTGACATATTTTCATCACACTTTACAGAACTGAAGGTCGTCATGCGACGAAGTAGATGTGCAAAAGACTAGAACACCCTGACTTCACTACTTTTTGGAATTAAGAACACTCTGACTTCACTACGTTTTGGAATTAGGGAACATTTAACATCGAAAGAAGTGATTTTGTTTATAACTTATGCCTCATATGTAATTTGAAAGTATTTTGTTTTTGGATATTTTTCGATATTTCTTTACAGAAATTAAAGCACCTTAAGACGAGATGCAGAATTCAGGAACCATAATTAATATTTCCTCATTTCGTGAGTTATGGCCCTTTGAGCTCTTTTATATGGTTACTTTTGTCCTGTCCCAATGCTGTTTTGTAATTTGAGGTTTTCATTTCAAAAGTAGTAAAACCAGATTAATGGTTCTTGTTTTCTGAAAATCGTCTCATTCGGCTTTACATTTCGGCAAAGTATCATGAAAACATCTCAACTCGTTTTCAACTTACAGAGCGTATACGAGTAAATGAAAAAACAACAACCTGTATTCAATATTCAGAGGGTCATGACTTCAAAACCAAGCAACCAAGTATTATGGTTCTTGTCTTCCATATGCAATGATATAGGGTTTTTCACTTCTGTAAAGTTTCAAGAAAATGCATGAGACGGTTATAAAGTAACACAAGGAATAACTAAACCACTGTTTTCGTTTTTCGACTGGTCATATTTTCAAAAGTAATACTGAGACAGAGTTATGACCTTTGTTTTCTGCATATCGTTTTGCATATTTGTTAAAACACTGTTTTCATTGTTCAAAGGGCCATTATTCCGAAAGTAGAAAAGTGAGAGTTATGTTTTTTCTTCTTTTGCACGTCGCTTTGCATTTGTTGAAACCACTGTTTTCATTTTACCATGAGCCATAATTCCGAAAATAGTAAAGTCAGAGTTATGGTTCGTTTCTTCAGTACATTGCCGGACTGTGCTTTGCGTTTAATTTAAGTTCCAGAAAAATAATTTATTCTTTCTAAAATTGCCACATATAAATAGGAAACATAAGATAAATTTTCAAAAGATCTTCAGAAACATAATGTCATGTCAAAATACATATTTGGAAAAAAATGACATATAAGTATATCTTAACATCTTTTATTTAGCTATAAAATGTTTTCCTTAATTCGAAGCGCAATAAACACTATGTTAAATTGTCGTTTCCATACATACTTACAATAAATAAACATCTCGAGATCATCTAACAACAAATATGCAGAAACAAGTTAATAAGTTAAGATATTTCTCTTCACTTCTGACAAATAAATCTTTATCTCAATATAAAATTTCCTGGGATGATGACGTATATGTCGTGATCTAATGAGACGTTTGCGCTTCCGTACGCTTCCGTACCAACTTTATTTTATTTATTTATTTTTTATTTTTTTCAATAATTTAAATTCCTGCTCCTGGATGTTAAGTAGACGAAATAACGAACAGAACTTACTGATCTGTTTCAAAGAGATGTAGAAACATTTATACGGAGGCGCAAACGTCTCATTAGATCACGACATGTATGTCATCATCCAAGGAAATTTTATATTGAGATAAAGATTTATTTGTCAGAAGTGAAGAAAATATCTTCACTTATTAACTTGTTTCTGCATATTTATTGTTAGATGATCTCGAGGTGTATATTTATTATAAGTATGTATGGAAACGACAATTTAACATTGGGTTTTATTGCATTTCGAATTAAGAAAATCATTTTATAGCTAAATAAAAGATGTTAAGATATACTTATATGTCACTTTTTTCCAAATATGTATTTTGACATGACATTATGTTTCTGAAGATCTTTTGAAAAATCTCTTGTTTTCGATTTATATGTGGTCATTTTAGAAAGAATACATTATTATTCTGGAACTTAAATCAAAAGCAAAGCACAATCAGGCAATGTACTGAAGACAAGAACCATAACTCTGACTTTACTATTTTCGTAATTATGGCTCTTGGTACTATGAAAACAGTGGTTTTAACAAATGCAAAGCAACGTGCAGAAGAAAAGAACCATAACTCTTACTTTTCTACTTTCGGAATAATGACCCTTTTGACAATGAGAACAGTGGCTTTAACAGAAATGCAAAGCGATGTGCAGAAAACAATGACCATAACTCTGGCGCATAACTTCTTTTGAAAATATGACCCTTTGAAAACAAAAATAGGGGTTGTAGTTATTCCTTGGGTTACTTTATAACCCTATTATACATTTTCAAGAAAATAAACAGAATAGAAGAGAAGGCAACGATCAGGAATCGATACAATCAACCCACAGCTCCCATCAGAGACACCCTGCTCTGCGTGGAAGCATCATGCTGCCCATCTATTTCTTCAAGCCCCCATGGGCGTGGACCGTAGTATACGCCCTGTAACTTGAAAACGAGTTGGGATGTTTTCATAACACTTAGCATCCTGAGAGGATGTACAAAAGACAACCATTAATCTGGTTTTACAACTTTTGATATGACAATCTCAAATTACAGAACAGCATTGGGAAATTACAAAAATAACCATTTAAAAGTGCTCCAAGGGCTTTGACTCACGAAATTGGGAAATAATAATTATGGTTCCTGAATTCCTGAATTCTGGATCTCGTCTTCAGGTGCTTTGATTTCTGTAAATGGTCATAAAATATCCCCAAAATACTTTCAAATTACATATGAGGCATAAGTATTAACAAAACCACTACTTTCGATGTTCAATGGGCCATAATTCAAGAATGTAGTGAAGTCAGGGTGTTCTTGTCTTTTGCACATCTACTTCGTTCTATATAACCTTCAGTTCTGTAAAGTTTGGTAAAAGTATATCAAACAATTTTAAAGTTACATGACAGTCACAGGGAATAACGAAAAACACTGTTTCATTGTCCAAAAGGCCATACGCCAAAAGAAGTTAAGCCAAAGTTATGGCCCTTGTCTTCTTCCAATTGCTTTATTATGCTTAGCATTTCTGAAAAAAAAGATATCTGAAACATTACGGAATAACTTAAAACCATCGTTTTCATTGTTCAAAGGGCCATAATTCAGAAAGTAGTAAAGCCACGGTTATGGATCTTGTCTCTTGCACATCACTTAATGACGCTTGAATTTCATTTGAAAAATTTAAGGATAAAGGATATTTTATTTTAAAATGACCGCTTATATATAGATATCATAAGATAAATTCCAAAAGATCTTGAGAAATATAATGTCATGTCAAAATATATTTTTGGAAGAAGATGGCAAAGAAGTGTATCTCAACATATTTATTTAGTTATAAAATGTTTTTCTTAATTCGAAATGCAATAAACACTATGTTTAATTTTCGTTTCTATACAAACTTGTAATAAATATACACCTCGAGATCATCTAACAACAAATATGCAGAAACAAGTGGAGTAAGTTAATTGTATCGATTCCTGATCTTTGTTTTACTTCTACTTTTAATAAGTGAAGCTATTTCTCTTCACTTCTGACAAATAAATCTTTATCTCAATATACGGTTTCCTGGGATGATGACATACATGTCGTGATCCAATGAGACGTTTGCGCTTCCGTACATTAACTTTAACTAGTCTAAATGGAATTTTGAATTAAATGGTAGTTTTAAACATCTTAAAAACTACTTTAAATGTAAATGTAAGTTTGAATTTCAAATCAAATTTCTCATTTATATCCTAAATTCTGAACAACTTACACAGTAATCGAAGATGATCAGAAAACTGCATTAGGAAAATGCAAAATGGAAAATATGGCAGGTTAAAATTATTTTAAATAAAAGTTTAAAGCCACTTTGACATCTCAGAATATTGCATTGTGGGTTGAAATCAAAGAAAATTCAAGGGAGGTTATTCTAAGAGGGAAATAGGTATGTATCAAATATAAATGAGTGTAACTTAAGAACAAATCGGAATGTTTTCCTGCGGTTTTCAATAAAATGACGCTCTTTTTGCCTACTTTCATCCTGCTTTATTAAAGTTTCTTTGTAATTGCTCTTTAAAGTCTATAATGGTCTGCAGGTTTTGACCTGTCCCGACTCCAATAATAAGCTCCGATCAATGTTAATTCTGACCACTCTCTAGGCTAATTCAGCAGACGGCATATTGTTATTTTTTCTTTGTTTTTATCCCCCCCCACCCAGAAAACATGACGTGACATAACGCGCACATTGTCTCCATGGATGACAATTTGTATGAAATGTCAAATCCTGTTTTGGGGTAAAATAAGATTTATTTTTTTTCTTTCCGATGTCGTATGCTGAAAAAATACCCAGCATGCAGAGCGTTATTTACAGATCCGGGTTACAACACAACTGACACATGCTCAGTGGAAGACTTCCGGTGGCTAATGGAGCTCAACCTTGTCGCTCCGTTTCAGCTTTCTAAAGTGAGTACCTAGAAAGTCAAAGAGCTGACAGCACGGGTAGGTCGATACATCTGCGCTGGAAAAATTGTCCTGAACGAGGAAATAATCCTTAAAACCCTACACTGTTAGCAAACAGTGTAGAGGCTGATCAGTCGCCGCGTTCAGCGGCATCTGATCTTAGTCTACACTGTTTGCTAAACCCAACACGCTATACATAACTCTCCTACGCAACACTCTGACCTCACAACGATAAGGTATTGTCTATAAAAACCCGTTACCTGGAGTTCCGACAAGTCAGTGATAGTCACGTGAACTTCAGCAATGCAAAGCTATGACGCTTTATAACTTTGAGTCGATTCGGCCCAATACTAATAGCTCTTAACAGAAGATATATACTAAACACGAAGTAAAAAATCCTATATTAAGACCACTTTTGGGACGGACCACTTTTGAACAGCCCCAAAGGTGGTCTTTGACCAGAGGACACTGAGTGCAGAAAACACAAAGAAAGAACAACTTCAGCCTATTTAATAAGCTTTTAAAAACGACTTTGTCTTCATTTTAGGTGGGTTTAATAGCGAAATTTTACTGTACGAGGACTGTTCAAGTATGAATGCAAGTAGAACGTTTTCTCATGCACTAATGCGAAAATCACCTGGAAATAAATATCACAGCGTAGAAAAACATTTTACCCATACATTGATACCAAACCTGTTAAAATCCATGCACTTTAGCCATGTATATCGTTCGATAAACACAGTCTACTCTTGTATACAAATACAAAACATGGTTGGAAGAAGGTCAGAGTACGCCGTTGAAATACGGTCCTATCTTAAGAATCGTTGTATTCTTGGTATACGGTGCAAAGTAGAAGTAAAACAAAGATCAGGAATCGATACAATTAACCTACTCCACCCATAAAAGACACCACAGGGAAAGAAATACAAACATTAAGCGACAAGACCATAATGGAAACCTAAACAAAGGAAGGCCATAAGGACAGTTACTTTCCCACAAAATGGCCAGATGGCCATCCAAAATTAAAAGACACAAGTGATACACACAGTAAGTAACAAACAACAACATAAATAAATCGCCACAGAAGAGCCGCCTTGGAACGGTCAGTGGAAGATTTCCACTGGGGGGCTTAAATCGATTTTACGTGGCCACAATCCTCGCCCTTACTTCCGTCGCGATTTAGACAAATAATTTGTTCAGTCCGCATGAAGGCCTCCTAGCTCATCAGTGCAGCATCTCCGTGAACACAAAAATCAAAGAACCACAGAGGTGAGACAACGGTGAGGAGTCGACAGCAAGAAACCACTGAAATGCTGGAGCAAAAGAAAACCAACAGTTAGACTCCGATGGGCCCGACCAGAGACAGAGCATCAGGCACCAACCAACATTACCTTGAATTAGATCTCTCTAATTCTCAATAAAACTTTACGTTGGAGCCGTCATAGAATCTGAGGCCTGACCCACCGGCGTGCAATTAAAGAGGGAAGCAAAGTTGTCAACCGTGATTGGGTTAACTACCATGCATGCAGTCTGTCGTATAATATCCATGTTGTACCCAATCTTTTTATATCGAAGAATGATTTTACGAAATTGGGTGCTGAAGTCATTGCGGTTATATATTTTTCTGAATTTATAGACATTTTTGAAGAAATTCAGCTGTGGGCTAGGCTCAACAGAAGATGCACCACATGATCGTCGGCCGAAAAGAGCAACATCTGCCAAGATGGTTGCTAGAGTGAAAGAAATAGTTGCTACCGATGTACGATACACCACTAGGCAAATAGCTAGTATGGTTGGCATCTCATTAGGAGCAGCTCATACAATTCTGAAACGGGATTTGAAAATGAGAAAGATCTGTGCTAGATGGATTCCCCATCTGTTGACAGATGAGCAGAAAAAGACTTGCGTTCAGTGCGCCAAGAAGTTGCTTAAAAAGTTTCCAAATTACAATGCACGGTCTTTCGCTAATGTCGTCACAGGTGACGAGACATTGGTTCACTTTTTTGAGCCAAAACGAAAGATTCAAAACAAAATATGGGCAACAAGGTATTGCAAAAGACCATGCATTGCAAAGCGGACCATGAGCGTCAAGAAGGTAATGTATGCCATATTCTTTTCAAATCAGGGCCCTGCTATTCAGGTTGCTATGCCTAAAGGCAAATCTGTTAATGCGAAGTTTTACAAGAATAAAGTTCTTCAAAAATTGAGGAAATATTTCAAAGAACGAAGACCCGCAACTGGTTTGACCAATGTCAGATTGCTACATGACAATGCGTCATCGCACAAGGCGTTCATTGTGCAAGACTATCTGAAGCAGGAAAAGGTTGTTGAACTCCCTCACCCCCCGTATTCCCCCGAGCTTTCCCCGTGTGACTTTTTTTTTGTTCCCGCGGCTGAAAAAATACCTTTCTGGTCGAAAATTTGTACAGCGCAAACACCTCGGTTCTTCAATATTCCAGTGCCTTCATAGTATACCTAGAAAAGACTACCAAAATGCATTCAATGATTGGATCAGAAGACTGAAAGTTTGTATATCTGTTAAAGGGAATACTTTGAGGGGACAAAATAAATTTTTCATCGAAATCTATCACGGAATCATTTTTACGTGCTTAGTTGCATTCATATTGAACAGTCCTCGTAACCTAATAAATTTTGATAAATAAATCTGACATCACGTTAACAAGTACATGTACGTGAAATGAACACCCATGTAAACCCCACTTAATATAGTGAAAAGTTAGGTTTAAAGGAGTGAATTTGGTTTTCCTTATGCAATATATAGATTGTGGGTACTCGTTAGAACCGCCTCACTGAAAACCGGCAATAAAATGTTTGTTCTAGAACCATGAAAGCCACCATTATACGTGTATAAAAATACCACACGGATAAAATATGGTAATGTTTGTTTGTTTGTTTGATTTGAGGTTTAGCGTCCCCGTCAACAATGTATAGGTCATTTTGGGACGTTACTTCCAATTTTTTGGGACTTTTACCCGATATTGAGATGAAATGACAGCTCAAGCTCTGTCGCCCAATGAAACCAAATAGGGTTTATAAGCATGGACGGGCCGACTCGTAACCCTTTGCCTGGGCAGGCTTAGATACTCTAAGCGGTTTACCAGTACTCATGTGCGGTCGGTTTCAGCTCTGCGTGGAAGCATCATGCAGCCAATTTATTTCCTCAAGCCCCGGAAAGTATGTAATGATGATAAAATATTTTAAACAGCACTTGAGCATATTAGACACACGATATCACATGCAGATATTTGTGTTAAGGCGATGGTTTTATTCAGCAATAGCCGTGCCCATGCCTATGACCTCAAGGTCAAGGTCTTTGACTTAGAAATTGTTGTGTTAAGGTTTTATGAAAACTCTTTCCAAACCATACAATGGATTTGGTTCATATTTGGTATATTGATAGATATAAGTACAACGTGTTATTCAGCAATACCCTTGCACTTGCCTGAAGGTCTAGGTCGTGGACATAAGGTCAGCGTCGGCGTTCGCATTTGGTTAAAGTTTACATGCACGCTCTTGCAGCCCCCGCCCATAGGGGCTTGAAGAAATATATGGGCTGCATGATGCTTCCACGCAGAGCTGAATCTGGCCCGCACACTAGTACTGGTAAACAGCTTAGAGGATCTAAGCCTGTCCAGGAACCGCGGTGCGAGGTGGACCGTCCTTGCTAATAAACCCAATTGGTTTCATTGGGCGACAGGGCTTGAGATATCATTTCATCTCGATGTCGGGTAAAAGTCCCACAAAATTGGAAGCAACGTCTCCAAAATGACCTTTACAGTGTTGACGGGGACGTTAAACCTCAAATCAAACAAACATGCACGCTCTTATTTGTGATGTTGTACAAATTTATTTTCAAATATAATAAACAATTGATGAAAAAAACAATATTTTAAATATTTTTATTCATCCTTTCCCAGGTATTTTGGCTTAAATTGGACCCTTTTTTAGATGTTAATTATTAACTCTGCCTCTGTATTACCTCCCTTATTTCCATTGGTTAAAGTTTACCTGCGAGCTCTGTGTAGATGGATAGAGCTTAGGACTCAGAAACAAAGGGTCGTGTGTTTTAATCCTGGTGGATGATTTTTTTCTTTTATTTCTTTCTAAAAACACATAAAGAGTTATTATTACTGTCCTGCTGCATTTCCGACCCCGCCCAACGGGGCTTGAAGAAATAAATGGGCTGCATGATGCTTCCACGCAGAGCTGAAACCGACCTGCACACGAGAACTGGTAAACGGCTAAGAGAATCTAAGCCTGTCCAGGCAAAGCGGTGCGAGCCGGCCCGTCCATGCATATAAACCCTTTTTGTTTCATTGGGCGACAGGGCTTGAGAAGTCATTTCATCTCATCGTCGGGTAAAAGTCCCACAAAATTGGAAGCGACGTCCCCAAAATGACCTTTACAGTGTTGACGGGGACGTTAAACCTCAATCAAACATACAAACATCTGCTGCATTTTGCATAAGAAAATTACTTTTGCTGCTGTCTGTTTAGCTCTGTTTTAGAAGAAAATGACTTTGTATTCTCGGGCGAAAGCTGCAAAAATTGGAATTGTATTTTTTAAACAAAAAGACTTAAAAACAAGATTTCTTCTTCTGTGTTTCTTAGGGGTACTGTCTGGTTCTCTTTTAATTGCTTCAGTCTGTTGAGCTGTTTTACAGAAAAAAAAATCATTTTATTTAACCTGCCCTGATCCAACTTAGACCCCAAAAGGCGAGCTATGTTGTTTTCTGACAACTCTTCTTTTATTATTGTTCCAACAGTACGCCATTAAACACCTACGTGAAACAAAGGGCAACATCATTAACATAGCCAGCATGTCAGGTGTACTAGGTCAAGGTCATGTCATGCCCTACACTACGTCTAAGGTATGTATAAAAGGGAATGACTAGAACAGGCCCCGAGATCATAAATCATTTTCATGCTACTCAACCCAATTGAGCACGAAACTTTCACATCTTATTTTAAACAAGAAATACCAAGAAAGAGCATTCCATACATGCACCAAGCGTCGCAAATGCGGCGACTTCGGGGCCTACAGTATTTGACCTTCCGTTGCAGAACACCATGGCTGAGTGTATTTTTTAATATAATCGGTGAGATGAGCATACCTGTAAACCACACACATTACAGAGAAAACTGGATTTGCAGGGTTAAACAATATCTTTTTATTTTTTGCTTAAAACATTGATTATTGGTACTCGTTAGAACAGCCTCTAACGAGCCATAACAGTCTATGTTTGGACCAGAAATAAGAAAAAACATTATGATAACACACCTATGTGACATAGTGCATTTTTTTCAAATCTCCAAAACGCCCATTTTTTGATGAAATTGTGTAATATTTTTCTTATTTTTACCCAAGACATAGGTTGTGAGTGCTCGTTATAACCGCCTCGATGAGGCGGTTCCTACGAGTACCCACGACCTATGTCTTGGAGAAGAAATAAGAAAAAATAATATGTACCCCTGTAAACCCCAGTTTTCTCTATATTTTGTGGGGTTTAAAGGTGTGTTTAATACACGGACTTCTTAACGTGATGATATCACAGATTTTGCCTGAATTTTGCTAATTCTTGATATGCGTTATCGTAATGCCGACTCGTTATCTCGGATAACTTAGAACATTTGTGCAAGAAAATATAAGACATATAAACTCGCCCCCGCCCATCGGGTCTTGGAGAAATAGATTGAGCTGTATTATGCTTCCAGGAAGAGCTGAAAATGGCCACACACAAGTACTGGTAAACCGTTTAGAAGTATTAAGCCTGCCCAGGCAAAGTGGTGTGGGTCAGACCGTCTTGTGCCTTTTGGTTTCACAGGGCGACAGGGTTTGAGATGTCATTTCATCTCAATGTCGGGTAAATGTCCCATAAAATTGGAAGCAGCGTCTCCAAAATGACCTATATAGTGTTGACGGGGACGTTAAACCTCAATTCAAACAATTCAAACAAAAGACATATAAACATAAGCACGAGACGCCTTCGTCTAGTACAATGTAACGTCAACCTATGAATCTAGTAAGCTAATTTCTGTGATACATTAAGCCCAATAAACAGCGTCTTTATTGTGCACTTTTCTTTGAAATGTCTGTTAAAATCGTTTTCTATGATTGAGTTGAATTGGTTTTTGATTCGAAGTAATTTTACAAAGAAATCATTAGGCATAAATGATTACAAAATAGTGACAATTACAGCATGTTCAGACCATCTTGAACTTCAGGAATATTGCATCTTTGGTGAATCTGGCTGCCTGCACGATATAACTTGACGAATAGAAATGACTTCAACGGTTTTACAAGCACAAGACTGCCTTTTGAAAGTACAGAGTGGTTCGGAGTAATAAGTAGAGAAAAATGTTAACAAATCCCACTATTCTTTCGAGTTTCACTTCGATAACACACCCATGCGAAATAGTGCATTTTTTCAAATCTCCAAAATTGCTACTTTTAGTGATGAAAAAGCTGTGATACTTTTCTATTTAAACTGCAAACGTAGGTTGTCGGTGCTCGTTAGAAAAGCCCCGTTGAGGCGGGTTCTAACGGGTACTTGGGGCAGAAATAAGAAAAATAATGTATACCTCCTTTAACCACATTTGCTCTATATAAAGTGGGGTTTAAGTGTGAAATCAGTCCACGGACTTGTTCACGTGATGTGTTTGAATACATTGAAACTAACTCTAAAAGTTCGCATCACTGCAACTACATGATATATGTATCCTTGTAACGCCATAGACACAGTATTACATCACGGTAGCAAGTCCGTGAAATGAACCCCACTTTGTACAGAGAAAACGGGGGTTTACGGGCATATTTTATTTTTTCTTATTTCTGCTCCAAGACATAGGCTGTGGGTACTCGTTAGAACCGCCTTAATGAGGCGGTTCTTACGAGCACCATAACCCATGTTTGCAGCATAAATAAGAAAAATATCATGGATTTTCATCAGAAAAGTAGCCATTTTGGAGATGTTAAAAAATGGACTAAGTCGCACGGGTGGGTTATCTACAATACCTATTTCGATGGTTTGATAAGTCAATTTTACCCTCAGAACTTCAGTTAAATAAAGCAATTTTTTCTGATACCGAAGCCCCGTTTTGGATTTACATCTGTCTAATGTATATAGATGGGCTTGTTTCCTGCAAAATTTATGATAAATGCGATGATTTTGATTTTGAGATTGCACATTTTACTTTCTTAGATGGTGATGTTCCTTGTGCGGCATCCCATGACGTTTGTATTTCTCAATTAATTCGATTTGCCAGAGTTTCTAGTCATTGTCTGACTTCAACACTCGTAATAAATTGTCAACTGCTAAACTTCTGAATCAGGGTTATCGGTATCATAAACTACGCAAAGCCTTTTGAAAATTTTATACTCGTCATTCCGATTTAATTTAAAATTGAATGTTGGACTTTAATATCATCTGCAACAAGGCCTATCGGAACCCGAATTTTATGGTGACTTAGTATATAAATTCAGAAAAAATATATACGTGCAATTACTTCAGCATCGAATTTCGTAAAATAATTCTTCGATACAAAAATATTGGGTTCAACAAAATGTTATACGACAGACTGCGTGCAAGGAAGTTAACCCAATCACGGATGGCAACTTTGCTTCCCTCTTTAATTGCACGCCGGTGGTGCCTGATGCTCTGTCTCTGGTCGGGCCCATCGGAGTCTAAGTGTTGGTTTTCTTTTGCTCCAGCATTTCAGTGGTTACTTGCTGTCATCTCTGGTTGTTTGATTTTTGTGTTCTCGGAGATGTTGCACTGAAGAGTAAGGAGGCCTTCATGCGGACTGAACAAATTATTTGTCTTAATCGCGACGGAAGTAAGGGCGAGGGTTGCGGCCGCGTAAAATCGATTTAAGCCCCCCAACCCCAATGGCATTCGTTTCACTGACCGTTCCAAGGCGGTTCTTCTGTCGCGGTTTATTTTTGTTATGTTTTTTCTTTGAGTGTGTGTAACTGTCCTTTTGGCTTTCTGCTGTTGGTGTTTCCATTTTGTGTTTCTTTCTCTTTGGTGTCTCTGATGGGAGCTGTGGGTTAATTGTATTGATTCCTGATCAATACCTTCACTTCTATTTTAACCCTTTTCGAACCAAATGGAATCTTCCACCTTATATATGGCAGGAGTCCATTTCGAAACTTAGGGTCGTCGGGTTGTGTTTTCTTCAAAATTTAGTCGGGGAAATGGCTTAACTTTTTGCAAATAGTGTAGGCCCGGATCAGACGCCGCATTCTGCGGCATCTGATCAGAGCATGTACTGTTTGCAAAAGTACCCCATTAGGGGTTTCTGGTACTGAATGTGTTAAAACGGTTGTTCCAAAAGTCTTGAGAAACCCTGAAGCGAACGTGCAACGCCTGGTGTATGAGGCGCGTAAGTTACCCACTACACAAAGAATGTGTTTCTCTCTCAGCTGACAACATGTATCTCTAAATGCACTAAACCTTGATATTGGAACTTAAATTTTACTATATAACTCCAAAGCTTTTATTCTTGCATAAAATCCTATGAACATGGCTGTTTGAAGCTATTCTTGATTGAGCTAGAAGCCATGTTCAAACGAATTCATGTGCTTTTGAACTTTTGGTATCAAAAGATTGGCCTTGCTTTGTTTACCTTGCTGAGCGAGGCAACGTTGTCGCCCTGAACGTAGCATTTTAAAATTTTGTAATGACGCCAGAACGTCAATACGGAACTGATGTCATTGTTGACGTTCTGATCTAGCCACCATGTTGATTTAGCGGTCGCATTTGAAGAGTTTATATAGGGTTGGGGGGGGGGGGGGGGGGGTGCATTTCCATCACTATTTGCCACAGGAATCGTAAGTTATGCAAGAATAACGATCACCCATGATTATTTCATCGAAACGACATTTTGCCGGGTCCCTCGGAAGATATTTGAACACTCGGCCGAGCAAACGCGGCCTCGTATTCAAACAGCTTCCTCTGGACCCGGCGAATTGTAATGCATGAGAAATCATGGGTGATCCTTATATTATACAGATCTATCCAAAACTGAGACCTTGACATTGTCCTTCTTTCTTAGGCTGGTCTGATTGGCCTTACAAAAACAATGGCAGTAGATGAGTCGAAATACGGAGTTAGAGTTAATAGGTACGTATATACAGGTCACGACAAGCCATCATATAAACAAGTCCGTGAAATGTATACCTCTCTAAACCCTACTGTATAAAGAGAAAATCAGGTTAACAGCGGTAAACATTTTTCTTATTTTTAGTTCCAAGACATAAGTTTTTGGTACTCGTTAGAACCGCCTCATTGAGGCGTATGTTTGGAGTATATATAAGGAAAATATCACAAATTTTCCTCAGAAAGACGTCCGTACAGCGCACTGCGTAGACTCTAATCAAACTGTGCTGATGCACAGGCTGATCCTTGTCCTCGCTGTACGCACATGCTTAAAGTCAGTTTTGATCAATTCATGAATAAGCATAATCTATGTTCTTTTCAATCATATACGAATGGTCAATGTTTAAACCATCCCTTCAAAATGCGTTAAGCACTCATTCTTAAAGAAAGTGACAAACAAGTTGTACATTGCAATGCCTGGAAAATTAAACTTCAATGGACGTCTATGTCGTGACAGACATATATAGAAGCTACAGCAATGTTCATTGAAGAAATGAATTTTATTTTTCTGCCGTTCATGAAAATATGAACGCAGTGGGTCGTGTGCAAAGTAAATGAACCCCGAAGGGGTTCATGTAATCCTTGCTAGCGATCCGTTGTCGTTCGTACTTTCATGAAAAGCAGAAAAAGTAAGTTTATTTTTAGCTCGGCTGTTTTCGAAGACAACGACGAGGTATTGTCATAGCTCTGGTGCCGTCGTCGTGCAAAAACTTGGACATTTTCGTCTTCGTACTCGTCGTGCTAACACTTGGACATTTTGTAATATATCTGTCATTACTGAACATATTTACTTGAAACTCGGACTAGTTGTTCATTATGAAAAGGGGCTGCAGCCGAGCGTTGGCACCCGCATGCGGTGCTTTTGTTTATATTTACATTCTTTGCCCCTCACCACTGGGCGAAAACATGTTTATAGGGCAAACTTTTCAAGCTGAAAAACATTTGCATGCTGTTTTTTCTGCAAAGAGCGGAACAGCGTTGATGTCACCAACACCCGTAGAGAACAATGGTTTAGATTAACGTCACTTGACGTCACTGAAAATCGTGTGACTCCGAAAGTCTGGAGAAGCCCGGGGTCGATCCTGCGACCCCTGGTTTACAAGGCGAGTAGCGTTACCACTGCACCATGGAGGCTTCTCATGAAAGTATGAACTACATTGTTTTCTATAGGTTTACATTACACTTTACACTGGAAATGTAAATATTATGAAAAATTTTCAATATCAGTGCGTTTACAGAAACAATCCTTTAGTTTTCTATTGGGGCACACATTCTATAATTAACTCTTGTCCATACTTCAATGAAAACATTAACATACTCGAAGTCACATGATCATAAAGTGACGTCAAAATGAACCATGGTTCTCTCAAATGTTTGTTTGTTTGATTTGAGGTTTAACATTCCCGTCAACACTGTAAAGGTCATTTTGGAGACGCTGCTTCCAATTTTGTGGGACTTTTATCCGACGTTGAGATGAAATGACATCTCAAAAGGAAATGACATCTCCAGCCCTGTCGCCAAATGAAACCAATAGGGTTGTGATTGGAAGCGGAGATGTTATGGCGTCAACGACGCTGTTCCGCTGTTAAATAGGAAAACTGTGTGGAATTATTTTATATTTCGTTTTTGCCCCTAGATTTTGTTGTCACATAATTGATGGAAATTATTATTAACCCATATATGTCTAGCGTCCTTTTTCGTGGTGGTGGGGGTGGGGGGGGGGAGGATTGTCAAACATGTACTGTCATATCTAACGCCACAGAACGTGGCTTCTGATCTCTGTCTACACTGTTTGCTTAAAGTAAATTCATTCTTGAAAACTTACCACAAACAAAAACAAACCTGATAACCCTAAAATTGAACATGGACAATTCCAAACTTATTAGGTGGAAAATTCCATTGTCATATATTATACGTAATAAACGTTTTGTTTGTCTGTTTGATTTGAAGTTTAACGTCCCCGTCAACACTGTACAGGTCATTTTGGAGACGTTGCTTCCAATTTTGTGGGACTTTTACCCGGCATTGAGATTAAATGACATCTCAAGCCCTGCCGCCCAATGAAACCAATAGGGTTTATAAGCATGGACGGGCCGACTCGCACCGCATTGCCTGGGCAGGCTTAGATCCTCTAAGTTGTTTACCAGTACTGGTGTGCGGGTGGGTTTCAGCTCTGCGTGGAAGCATCATGCCGCCCATCTTTTTCTTCAAGCCCCTATGGGCGGGGGCTAAAGTAATAAACGTAATTCATTTAACGTTTATTGAAGTGTAAACAAAATCGGTCAGGAGATGAGTTTAAGTGAACTTCTTCGGGGTCACTACTTTGCTCATGACCCAATGTTGTTCATTTAAGAAATGAAATTTATTTTTCTGCAGTTCATGGAAGTATGAACGCAGTGGGTCGCGTGCAAAGTAAATGAACCCCGAAGGGGTTCATGTAAACTTTGCTAGCGACCCACTGTCGTTCATACTTTCATGAAAAGCAGAAAAATTAAGTTTATTTTCTATATTTACATTATCTGCCCCTCATTACTGGACGAAAAAATTCTTGTAGGGCAAACTTTTAAAGCTGATAAACATTTACACGCTGTTTTTGTACAAAGAGCGGAGCAGCGTTGACGTCATCAACGCCCGTAGAGAACCTTGAATGGTTTAGAATGACGTCACTTAACGTCACTGAAAATCATGTGATTCGATGCGTTTATTGGCGTATGAACGCAATTGTTTTCTATAGGTTTACATTAGACTTTACACTGGAAATGTAAATATACTTAAATACACGTCAAAAATTTACTAAAAATTTGATTTCTTAAAATGAAGTTCTTCCTATATACATAATGATGGTTTTATTTTTATTTATTTATTTATTTTTTTTTTCATTTTAAGTTCGTTCTAATATACCAAGAATGAACTCCTTTTTATTCATTATTCAGTCGATTGTTTATCAATCGTTCCAAAGTTATAATGTGCAGTAGCTTTTCAATGCTGAAGTCCACGTGACTATCACTGACTTGTTGCAAATCCAGGTAACGGTTATTTATAGAATGTAGCCGCCCTATTCTTATCGCTGGAAGGTGAGAATTTTGCGTTTGAGGGTTATCTGTAAAATCTGGACTTGAATCATGTGTTGGGTTTGGCAAAAAGTGTAGACCCAGATCAGACGCCGCAGAAAGCGGCGTCTGATCAGGGTCTACACTGCTTACAGTATAGGAATTTAAGAGGTAAACTAAACAGTTTCAGTCCAATTTGAAGTCCATTTTTTCCAGCTACTAAAACAAAGTCGAGCCACCAGTGCCATTAGTGCTTTGATTTGTCTTTGACAGCGTTTCACCTTCCCCTGTGGACACACCATTGTTTCGAGAAAAAAATCAATGAACTACCAAACCCTGAAAAGTCCTTAGACTACTGCACCAAACACGTTTAAGTAAGTTCAGCAAATTTTACGAGGCATGAAGAAATAGATGGGCTGCATGATGCTTCCACGCAGAGCTGAAACCGACCCACACACGAGTACTGGTAAACCGCTTAGAGGATCTAAGCCTGTCCAGGCAAAGCGGTGCGAGAGTCGGACCGTCCATGCTTATAAACCCTATTGGTTTCATTGGGCTGCAGGGCTTGAGATGTCATTTCATCTCAATGTTCGGGTAAAAGTCCCACAAAATTGGAAGCAACATCTCTTAAATGACCTTTACAGTGTTGACGGGGACGTTAAACAGTCTCAGCCCGATTTGAAGTCCATTTTTCCAGCTACTCTGAAAAAGTCAAGCAACCAGTGTCCTTAGTGCTTTGATTTGTCTTTGACAGCGTTTCACCTTCCCCTGTCGTTTCATTGGGTGACAGGGCTTGAGATGTCATTTCATCTAAATGTTCGGGTAAAAGTCCCACAAAATTGGAAGCAACGTCTCTAAAATGACCTTTACAGTGTTGACGGGGACGTTAAACCTCAAATCAAACAAACAAAACAGTCTCAGTCCGAGTTGAAGTCCATTTTTTTCCATCTACTCAGAAAAAGTCGACCAACCAGTGCCGTTAATGCTTTGATTTGTCTTTGACAGCATTTCACCTTCCCTTGTGGACACACCAATGTTGCGAGAAAAAATTAATGCACGACCAAACCCTGAAAAGTCCTTAGACTACGTCACCAAACACGCTCAAGTAAGTTCATCAAAATTTATACAACCAGTAGATCTTACTACTTACTGACTGATCTGAAACATTTTTTCCTGCCGCTTTTGGGTTCAAGCCTAGCTCACACTGGTCAATATATACGCATAGGATTCACGACAAACGCATCGACTTCTAGTTTTCAACGCGCTGGCTTCTAAGGAAGATGGCGTTGAAGTTACAGACAGATTATTGATTTGTTACACGGTTCTTCATCGATGTCCAAAAGAGACACATGCCTTAAGGAATGTATTATTGGTATGCCTTTTCATCTGCATTCAGGCGAAGTCTCCATATTTCAAAGTGAAAAAAAACAAAAAAAAAAACAAACAAAAAAAAAAAAAAAACACAAAGACTGAACGGGAATAAAATTTCTCATGAATCGCCTGTATTTTTATTTATTTATTTATTATTTTTGGATTTCCTTCTAAAGTATGTGATCTAAGCCCGTTCCCTGACCAGGGTATAGTGAACGAAGATTTAATATCAGATCGCGAGGTGTTCACCCATTAAATCTCAGATCTTTGATCGATATTTTCTCCAGAATTGTCAATACAACGTTAGTGGCTTCTAAAGCATTTACAATACTGAGCCTTCTAACACAATTTTAAGATTCGAACATGGATGTATGCAGACATCGTTTGCAATTGACATATACTTAGATTTTCCGACTATGGAATCCTGCAGAAGCAAGTCACCCCGGAGTCTAGAGATCTCTAGCGGGTCCTACTATGACAGGCTAGAGATCCAGTAATGGATTACATATTAGCTATTCTTCCCAAATTAAACATCATAAATGAAGGAACAAATGTTTGATTTTTTTTACCTTGCCGCCAGCTTGAAAATTAAACTCCCGTATACGATGATATGGTGCAATGCGGCAACTGCTGAACGGGGAGAAATAACTTGCATTTATTATTATTAGTTTTTCTCAGGTGCGAAAATTGTGTGCAACAAAGAACTATATCTACATGTATTACCTGATGGCGCGGAAAAAACTGTCGCAAAAACATTTTAAAGTTTAGGAAGTGGCTAGAGGTTGGGTTCCAGACCTCAAGGTCAAGACTCGGAGGCTAGAGATCCAGTACCGGACCCAGAGTCCAGAGAATCTCTAACCATTTCTACCAGGGCAGACTAGAGATTTTTTGTTCGCTACTTTTCACCCTTTATCATCATAAATGAAGGCAAATTAACTAACATTTTTGACGATTTTTTTTTCTTCCGTTAATTAAACGTTATCTTAAAAGGGAGGAAACTCCCAGCTACGACAATACAGTGAAATGTCCGCGTAAAACGTATACATGCTTCATACTTCAGAGAGAATGGCGTAAAAACTGTTGACACCGACCGCTACAAGATAAATAGTAGCAGATAGCCAATGTTCAACAACCATGAATTCATACAGTGGCAGCAACCTTTCTACTTTTTCATTTAAGAACTAGTAAAAATATGCATCCTGAGTGCGCTGAATTGCACTTTCGAATACAAACAAGTTTTCAGATTTTTCCCAGCTTTAGAGCCTTTAAGACAAGGCCTATGTCAATGACACAGATTTAAAAGGGAAATTTCACGGGAAAGAATTTAGCGTTGTTATCAGCAGACAACGACTTAAATAACCTTGTCCTGCTTTTATGGTGAGATAAGATATTAGGCACTTTAAATGCCGTTGCAGTAGATCTGCCACGTAGTCAGGTTAATAGCTGTTTGTTGCACATAATTTTCACATCTGGGACAAACAATGGTTACATTATTATTTCGGTTGTGCATAAATATTTTGACAGAAACAGGATTCTTATCCGACCCCTTATTGCAGAATTATGTCCCCCTTAACGACTTAATTAAACATTTGGCCATATGTGTAGGGCATATGGGGTTAAATAGTACTGTCCGTGTTTCTGCAACTCCACCTACAGTATTTGATGCAGGACATCATTACTTCCAATACTGCTCAGACATGCATTGCACATGTGCATTAAGGAAACAGAATTCTGATACAATCCCTTATTGCTGAATAATGTCCCCTTGAATGACATAAACATTTTCTAGTACGTGGGGTTAAATACGAGGGTTGATCCAGAATTGCGTAGACTTTTGTTATAACTTACAATTCTCAGCTAATCACTTTATAATTTTGGTTTTATCGACTCTTCCTGCGCACGTGGGAAACGTTTCAAATGAATCGGACTATACGTGCTAAACTTACAGGTGCTGCACAGACATATACTTTGCATTCGCGGGGCAAGCCGACGACGTTAGTGACGACGTCAGTCAACAACGTTGACGTCGATTTTGGACGTTTCTTTTAACGTTAACAAATACGCACCTGTTCATTGCTTTTCAAAGAATTCTCCTCCGCATTCAATACACTTCTGGTGCCTCTCTATCCACTTTCTAAACGTATCATCGTACCATTCGCTATCGAAACGTCCAATTACAGTCTGGGCAGCCCGTGAGAGTTCACTAAAATCAGTATAGTGTTTTCCTTTCAGTTCGTTCATTAACACGGGAAACACACGAAAGTCCATAGGCGCTAGGTCAGGTGAATATGGGGGATGCTCTACCGTCCTGAAACCAAGCAGGTCTATTTCCAACTGCGTACTTGCTGCTCGATGACTAGGCGCATTGTCCTGATGGAGCAATATGTTGTTGAGGTCGACGTTGGGGCGCTTCCGTCTGATGGCTCGAACCAGGTCACGGCGTAGAACCTGCAAACATGAATGGTTTAACTAAATGTGTGATGTTGTCTTATATCGATAAACGGTTAAGAATAAGAGTTTCGACAATAACCTGAAATGAAATACATAGTATAGAAAACATTCAGTTGTTCTCACAAATAATGAGTGTTTCTTACCTTGCTGTAATATTCAGCATTGACAGTTTGTTGTGGCGGCACAGCATGTTGCAGAATCATTCCATGAATTTCCATAAAATATATGCACATCTGCTTCCCTGCTGATTTTACGACACGGGCCTTCTTTGGGGGCTGTTCTCCATTAGTTGTCCACTGTTTCGACTGTTCTTTGGTTATTGGATCATAGAGGAACAACCAAGTCTCGGCTGTAGTGATGATGCGTGATAGGATAGGAAGTCATCGCCATGAACACGTAATCTCTTTAAGAATTGTCTAGATGCTGCCACTCTAGCGTCCTTATTGTCCCCACTTAATTCCAGCGGAATCCACCAAGCGCTTACCTTCTGCATGTTTAACTGCCCCACTAAAATCCGTTGAACTGTCCCGTAACTCTCGCCAGTCTCTTCACATATCTCACGCACGGTTATCCTCCTAACGCGTTGGACGACGTCACGGATGGTCTCTATCAACGTCTCGATGATTGACGTCTTTCTCCCGCTTCCCGAATCGTCTGACACCTCTTCTCGCCCCTCTCTAAAACGTGTATGCCATTTGAAAACAAGAGATCTACATACTTTCGGTTTCATATTCGCTTCCTCCAACATTCGCGCAGTCTGGGTCGGCGTTTTTCCAAGATTGACACAAAATTGTATGATAGTCCGGCTTTTGATATAATCTTCCGACGTCATCTTTTACGTTAGTGATAACTGACAGCTGTCACTCTTTGATTCATAACAAACCAAGAAAACCGGATATGACATCGAAAGTTGGCAGGAGTTGATTAGTATAAGCAATCTTGCTTGTTTTAAAATCCTGTTGATCTTTCTAATATGTTACATTCTTAATATATATCTGTAATTGAAAAGAAGTAAATAAAATATTGTTTAAACTAAAGTTGGCAGAAACAAGTACTTGACGTTACTGATAACGTCGACGTTTTCGCGCGTTTTTTTCTACGGCTATTTCCAAAATAGCCTGCGGATAAAGTGCACTTGTAATTACCGGTTTAAAGGCGGTTTTAGGCTTGCCCCGCGAACCCGTTTATGTGTTTCCTAGGCAACGCCTACTGTTCGACACGATTGATCAATTTAGCTTATAACTTACCAATTCTTCATAAGACCTTAAAGTATTGATTCTGAAAAATATACGACGATCGAGCTGTAAATAAACTGTTAACAGCAAAAGTCTACATAATTCTGAATCACCCCTCGTAGTACTGTTCGTTTGCAGGACATTGAACCGGCAGTGCCGTTCAGACATGCATTGCAGTTGCCGTTTTGAGACCGGTTGGGGACCGAAACGTCTATGTCACGAAACGTTTCGTTACCGCGGTTGTCGCAGGTTTTACCCTTGACGTGCCTTGTATTCTTCTGCGGCTACGTCATCGGTGCCTTTCATTCATAAAAACTCAAACAATTGGAATTCTTTATTAAACGTTACAACTATTGAAAAATAAACAGGACGACATACGCGTTCATGAAGTTAATTGATAGAACGTACAAGTTATAATATTCAGTTTAATTGGAAGCCTTTTGTGAGACTTTCAAAGCTGTTTAGAATAATGAACAATATTTTCTCACGGAGAATCTTGGTGGTTATGAGGCCGTTTGTAGAAGCGGCCAGATTTCAGTCTAAAGGTCCGGTCAGGGGCGACTGTGAGACAATCGCACCAAGATTTTGTGCAGCGCTATTGGTAAACAGCGATAAAAATAGTACAGGACTATTAATAACCATAATTTTGGTTTCCGAAAAGTGGTCACGTGGACAACAACACGATTTCAGTTCTTTGCTTTATAACTTTGAGTCAGCTGGTAAACCAGTTGATAGCTTAATATCAAATAGTAAATAGCTTACAAGTTATCTATTACCGGATCTCTAGCCTGTCCTAGTAGGACTGGCTAGATATCAGGTACCGGACCTCTAGGCTCCGGGGTCACTTCCTTCTGCAGGATCCCATAGTCGGAAGATCTAAGTCTTTGTCCCTGATAAACGATGTCTGTCTTTTTATTGCAAACTTGATAGAAATTGACATTCGATTTTCAATTTTTACTTTGTGTTAGAAGTCTCAGCGTTGTAAATGATTTAGAAGGCGCTGATGTCAAAATCGCCCACATCGACTATCCTATAAGGTGAGCCAAAGGCGAAGCGGCTCGAAGGCGCTGAAATCTCAGTGGTAGAGCGTCCGCTTCGGGAATGGGAGGTCGCGGGTTCGATCCCCGGCCGCGCCATACCAAAGGCGTAAAAATGGTATTTTGCGCTCCTTTGGCTGACGCTCGCATTATCAGGGGTAGTCCTAGGAAGATAATTAAGGCAGTTAGGTGTTTGTTACAGGATACTTTGTTTGTTGCAATAATAGCTCTACAGAGCTTATGTTATTTGTTTCGGATATGCGACGTTAAATAAAGCTTCTTTATCTTTATCTTTTTCGCCTAATGGAGAGTCGATTTGGGCTATTTTGACATGCATTTGTTACCGATCTTCAAGCTCCAGTGGTTTACATCAAGAAAGAAGGAGAATCGTACTTCAGTTATCACGAAATACCCACCTTATCTGTTTTTTATGCTTTCAGTACATGGGACGGTTATGTCAGCCAGAGGATATTGCCAAAGCATGCCTATATTTAGCTACCGATGCTACGTATTCTACCGGACAAAACATGTACGTCTCTGGAGGATGTGAGCTGGATTACGGGTTCAAGGCGAACATGGAATTTTTTTCAATAAAAAGTAAACCCAGCAGTTGTTACAACGTTGATTCAACGTTGAGTCAATGTTTTGTGTCTGCAGTAGAAAACTTCGTTAGACTGTACGTTTTTCAAACACTTAAGGAAGTTATTATTACACGATCAATTTTTTGTGATATAAAGACTCTTGAAGACCACAATGCACAGCAAACATTAGCTTACGTTAAATACCGTTGGGATTTTAAGGAGAATGGGAACACCTGGTATTAGTCCGCCATTTTTCAAAGGGAGATAAATTTTGGGGCTTCCTGTTCACTTTTCTGTAAGCCCTATCCAACTGAAAATGGGTCTGCTCTTAAAGGAAAGAATTTGCTCCTTAGGAGCAAATTCTTTCCTTTAAGAGTTGACCCCAATTGACATGGGAGACAAAGATACTTTTGAAGAAGTTGCCTCCCCTGAAGGTGTTCCCATTCCCCTTAAAGCTATTTGTTTCACATTATCTGACATGGGACATCAAGACAACCCCTGATTTTATGCCAATGGACAAATATAAACATGTGAGATCATAATTAAAATATTATGTTTAACGTTTACCTTAGTTTAAGTTCGAGACACAGACGTGTCAATGAATATGCATGTGTGCAAAATAAAAAGTATGTTTTTTTTTTTAAAAAAAAAAAAGAGTATCATGAGAGCTATTTTTTTTTTTGAAAGTATCGCCTCACCCAAGAGCAAATTCGTTCCATCACGAAAACACACCTATTCAAATATATTGAAAATTTTACCACCAAAAATGAAAATGATAAAAATTCTGAAATTTTTCATTGTTCTGCTCAAAATATAGAATGTAGGTACTCGTTAGAACCGATTCGTCGAGACGGCTCTAACGAGTACCCACAATCAATGTTTTTGTGCAAAAATAAGGAAATTTTTGTATACCCCTGTAAATCCCAGTTTTGCTATATAAAAATGGTGTTCAAAGGGGTCAAAATTATATAGGTGTGTTTTCGTGATGAGTTTTGTTATGATTTGTTTGTTTGTTTGATTTGAGGTTTAACTTCCCCGTCAAAACTGAGATGAAATGACATCACAAGCCCTGTCGCCCAATGAAATAAAAAGGGTTTATAAGCACGGACGGTCCGACTCGCACCGCTTTGCCTGGGCAGGATTAGATCTATGCGGTTTACCAGTACTCGTGTGCGGTCGGTTTCCGCTCTGCGTAGAAGCATCATGCAGCCCATCTATTTCTTCAAGCCCCGACTTTTGTAATGAATGAAATCTTCTGCTTTATATCTTGTAGGAGTCCATTTCAAAATTTTGGTGTGTCCGATGGTGTCATCATCTGATTAACTGAGTTGGGGTTTCCTCGACACGTCAACCCTTGTGGGTCATTTTGTCGTCTCCCAGAGGAAGGGAGAAGAGAGATAGTGGAGGACATATTGAATACACGCCTATACAAATACATTGTAAACTTTACCGCCGACAAAATGAAAAACAAATACATCGTTAGCTTTACCGCCGAAAAAAAAAACTTTTAAGATGAAACATTGTGATATTTTTCTTATTTCTGCTCAAAATATAGATTGTGGGTACACGTTAGAACCGCCTCGTCGAGGCGGTTCTAGCGAGTACCCACACTTTGTATTTTAGAGAAGAAAAAGGAAAGATAAGGTTTACGTCTGTAAACCCCAGTTATACTATATAAAGTGGGGTTCAAGGGGGTCAAAATTATATAGGATTGCTTTCGCGATGAGATGAAAGTGGGTGGGGGGGGGGGGGCAGGATAGAAAAGAGGAAAACAAACGGAGGTGTAGAAACAGGGGAAATAACATTTCCTTCTACTCGTACCGACTCCAAGGACAACAGACCTTGTCTTACTATAAGCCAGTATCAGTTGGAAGCCCTGGTTACGCAAGATACGCGATACATTCGCCTCACCTATCCGCCCCCCCCCCCTCCCGGATTGTGTTATCTTAAAGACTCGAATGCAACATGGCCGAACTTTCAACAAAATGTGTAGGCCCTGCGGCGTCTGATCTAGGTCTGCACTGTTTTCCCAGTTTTGGGTTTCCCGTACAAAATCAGTTAATTGAACTGTAAACCCTACTGTATACTAATTTTCTGCTGCCAATGCTCATCAAACGAAACCACTATATATAATTTTGGGGTCAAGCCACACAACCTATGTTTGTAGTATAAATATAAAAACCAGAGGACCAGTGGTCCTGAACCGCTCACCTGTCTGGTGACAATTTTCCTACTTAGATCAGCAGAAAATGACATTTACCCTGCTCATAAATTTTAAAATGCCATCTCAATATTTGTTTTCACTTTGCCCCATGCGAAAGCCTAAGTCGGCAAATTTGACATTGCTGTAAAATAGGTCAAGGTCAACCCAGGGTCACAAGTTGTACAAACCATGATGGGCCCCGAGTACCAAATGCTACATGCCAAGTTTCAAGGCCACTGGCGTTATGGTTCTGGAGAAGAAGATTTTTGAAGGCTTTTTACCATATATGGGCATGGCGGCCATCTTGGGTCTAAGGCCAATGAATGACCTTGACTTTTCTCACCCACAGATCTTCATGTATTCAGTTACTTTACCTGATCTACCAATTTTGGTGACACTGTCTTCAATGGTTTCCTATAAATCCATTATTTTCACTTTGCCCCATGCAAAAGCCTAAGTCGGCAAATTTGACATTGCTGTAAAATAGGTCAAGGTCAACCCAGGGTCACCATTTGTACAAACCATGATGGGCCCGAGTACCATATGCTACATGCCAAGTTTCAAGGCCAATGGCCTTATGGTTCTGGAGAAGAAGATTTTTGAAGGTTTTTTACCATATATGGGCATGGCGGCCATCTTGGGTCTAAGGCCAATGAATGACCTTGACCTTTATCACCCATAGATCTTCATGTATTCAGTTACTTTACCTGATCTACCAATTTTGGTGACACTGTCTTCAATGGTTTCCTATAAATCCATAATTTTCACTTTGCCCCATGCAAAAGCCTAAGTCGGCATTTGACATTGCTGTAAAATAGGTCAAGGTCAACCCAGGGTCACCATTTGTACAAACCATGATGGGCCTGAGTACCATATGCTACATGCCAAGTTTCAAGGCCACTGGCCTTATGGTTCTGGAGAAGAAGATTTTTGAAGGCTTTTTACCATATATGGGCATGGCGGCCATCTTCGTCATGTGATCCAGACCCCGCGAACAAACTTTCGTTCCCCCATCCCACTGAGGCTCCATATGAAATTTGGCTTTGATTGGCCCTGCAGTATAGGAGAAGAAGATCTTTGAAAATGGTGGACGGACGGACGGACGGACGGACGACGGACGATGGCTATTCTATAAGCTCACCTATGAGCCTAAAGGCTCAGGTGAGCTAAAAATCAACATTTTCTTTAGAAAAGTAGCCATTTTGGAGATGTGAAATATTGCACTATGTTGCACGGGTGTAATGTACAAGGTAAAGGTTACTTACAACCGCGCAATTTTTATCGTTGTGGGGTCAGAGTGTTGTGTAAAGAGGGTCTGTACTAGACTCATGTGTTGGTCTTTGCAAACAGTGTAGACCGAGATCAGACGCAGCAGAATGCGTTTGTTTATGTCTGATCAAGGTCTACACTGTTTACCTAAAGTACAGGAAATCAAGGGTTAAACAAAACAGTCTAAGGACCATTTCCCAAGTCTACACTCTAAGACAATCAACATACCAGTGCTGTCACTGCTTTGATTTATTTACCATATCTGTTTCATGTAATTTATAGTATTGGGACAACGATTGCCCCTAAGCGAACATTACATTCAAACAACTGATCGCAATGCAACCAGCCTAATCAGCGCCAAGCAAATCCGTGAGAAAATATTGCTGCATATTCAAAACAGTTTCGAACGCTCCACAAAAACTGTCGATGAAACCCAATGGTATAACTTGTACGTTCTATCAATTTATGCCATGAACGCACATGTTCGTCTGTTTACTTTCTATTACACTGGATTCTTCCTTTACAAAATATATGAATGAAGTTGCGGATGAATATAACCGATCCGGGTGAAAAACCCGTGACTGTATATTATATATTAAGAGCATTTGTGCTCAACGAATGCATTTTCTATAGATTGTGTATCTTTCGAGGCAAGAAATAAACCAAACAACTGAAAATTGTTAGTGTACTTTCGAACTTAATCATAAGTGATCCTCATAGTTTCAAAGTTCCACGATGGAATGTATGATTCCAAAGGGCTTAAAATACAACCTACACTATAATGAAAGGCGTGGAAAAGTTTTTTACGGTGACCAAACCGTCCCTTAACACCAGCTGTTGTTTATGTGTGGTATAAAAATTTATCCTTTGGATGCAAGAATACATAATACAACTGAATATTTCAGAGCGTACAAAACCCCCGTTTCAGCAAATCAGTCCTATTCAGAGACACTGAAATATTAATCTATATTCTTCATCATGAAAACACGCCTAGATATTGTTGACCCCCTTGAACCCCACTTTTATATAGTAAAATTGAGGTTTACAGTGGTAAACCTTTTTTTTTCTTATTTCTGCTCAAAAATGTAGATTGTTGGTACCCACAACCTATATTTTGAACAGAAAAGTATTACAATTTTTCATCTAAAAAATCGATTTTTCGGAGATAAAGTTTACAATGTATTTGTATAGACGTGTTTTCGTAATGTAAGCCTGACTTCAACTGCCAACCAGATGCAAAATCACCCCGGCGCTATCCAAAGTTCACAACTAATTGCCACATCAGCACTCTCAGTGCTTTGATTGTGTTCGCAATAGTGGTTTGTATTAGCATGCCTACAAGTAATGTATAAGGAATATTTAGTGCACTTCAACGTCCAGCCAAAAGCCACTCATCTGAGTACATAATTTTAGAAATTCAGATAGAATATTTATGACATTTATATTTTGTTACATTAAGTTTGTATTTCTGTGCACAAAATCTGTTTGAAAGGTAATATAATATCCTTTTTATGCATCACGAAAACACGCCTATGTAATTTTGATCCCCTTGAACCCCACTTTTATATAGTAAAACTGGGGTTTGCAGGGGTAAACCTTATTTTTCTTATTTCTGCTCTAAAATATAGATTGTGGGTAATCGTTAGAACCGCCTCGATGAGGCGGTTCTAACGTGTACCCACAATCAATATTTCGAGCAAAAATAAGAAAAATATCACGATTTTCATCTTAAAATTGTCATTTTTTTCGACGATAAAGGCTACAATGCATTTGTATAGGCGTGTTTCGTAATGAGATTTATATTTTGAGGCATATCTCCGAGGCTGTTATCTTTAGACCTTTTTGGTGTTTAGCCTTGACTTCAAGATCAGAAATTTTGTTTTACAACTACGCGTTAGCGAAGCAAGGCGTAGCCGTGAAATGCTTTTAGGCACAGCATGGTTGACGATTTAGCACACCAAAGACACTTTTTAATACGGTAGCCACGTTTAAATGCACTATGTATTAATTGGCTTTATTTTACAAATCATAATGGGCCCCGCCCATCGAGGCGTGGAGAAAAAAGATTGGGTTGGATAGGGTTCCACACAGAGCTGACACCGACCGCGCACGAGTATTCGTAAACCGCTTAAAAGGTCTGTAATAGAAGTGGAATCGATACAATTAACCCACTGCTCCCATCAGCAAACACAAACATGAAATAACTAGACCCTAATGGAAACACCAATAGCGGAAAGCCAAAAGGACAGTCACTCCAATAAAATGGCCAATTTGCTATCCAAAACAAAATAATATAAGCGATACAAACACTCAAAGACAAAACCATAACAAATACAAACCGCGACAGAAGAACCGCCCCGGAACGGTCAGCGAAACGAATTACACTTGTGTGTGTGTGTGTGTGGGGGGGGGGGGTCTAAATCGATCCTACGTGGCCGCCACCCTCGCCCTCACTCTCGTCGCGATTTAGACAAACAATTTGAACGCCTCCTAACTCATCCGTGCAACATCTCCGAGAACTCCAAAAATCAAACAACCACAGAGATGAAACAACGGTGAGAACTCGACAGAAATGCTGGAGCAAATATATAAAAAAACAACAGTCAGACTGTCCAGCAAATTGTTGAGAGTCGGAGCGTCCCTGCAAATAAACCCTATAGGTTTGTTTAGGCGGGAGGACTTGAGATGTCATTTAATGCCTGGTAAAATCCCATAAAATCGGAAAATGAAATCAGTAGTGTCGACAGGAACGTCAAACCTCAATTTAAAAAAAAATACATTGAATTGCCAAAAAACGTAGGGCGCAACCAGCAGCCTAGATCCGAGTGTCCACCAATGAACTGTTTATTTTAGCGTTTTGTTTTAGTGTATGTTTAGTGTTTCGGTCATATCGAGCCGGTGAGTTTACCTAAACGCACTTCCTGGACAGTCTTATACAAAGCGATTAACCAGTTAGGCTAAGTGTAGTGTACAATCTTTCGCCAGAAACTGAAAACTTCTCTTCTCCAAGCAGCGTAATAGAGAGAATGGCCGTAGAAAAGATTCCATGATCTATATGCATGAAAGAATATTGCTTACCCCAGCAGGTATCGAACCCGCGACCTCCTAATCTAATCACCAGTCACACCCACATTCGACTGATCTACCGGAGCAGGCGTCCACCAATGAAATTCGACGTTGGTCAGATTTTCGACTGCATATACAAAGACCGCAAAATTTTGACATTTTGCAATCAGACGTCAAGTAGAAGTACATTACCAAGACCATTTGATTTGTTTGTTTGTTTTGTTTGACGTTTAACGTCCCCGTCAACACTGTAAAGGTCATTTTGGAGACGTTGCTTCCAATTTTATGGGACATTTACCCGACATTGAGATGAAATGACATCTCAATCCCTGTCACCCAATGAAACCAATAGTGTTTATTAGCATGGACGGTCCGCCTCGCCCAAGACCATTTGAATCACCTTTTGAATCTGATCCGAACCGTTTGATGAACACCCCACAAACTTATAAGGAGAAAAGTGGGGTATACAGGGGTATACACATTTTTCTTATTGTTTGCTCAAATACATAGATTTGGGTATTCGTTAGAACCACCTTATTGGGGCGGGTCTAACGAGTACCCACAATCTACAATGTGGCGGTTTTGACGAGCACCCTGTTCACCATAAAATGTCATTTTTTGAGTCATATAAAAATTGGATAAATTAGTCAAAGGTGGTGCAGTTCGAGTATATGAGCGATTTCGATAATCAACCGGAAGTCAAACTGCGCTGTTTCCTTCACAATCTGGTAGATCTTTTGTAAACAAACATGGCAGCCCTCGTGGCACGATTGGTATTTTCAGGACGACGAAGAAGATCACAATTTTGAACACTGCAGAAATAACAGTGCCGATTCTATCTTTCATATTGTGCACATTTTACATCTTTGTACAAATAAACGTGCTTTAACAACACTAAAAATATGTATTTTCCCTTGGGACAATAGATTTTCGTACTTTTCGTCGCCATAGTGTACGCTGTTGTACCAAAGAAACCAACGCTTGAGAATGACGTCACGACTTTGCTGCCATTGAATCAGAGGTCGTTCGATCAAAGTTAACTATGATCTCGGACCCACCAATACCACTGGTTGGGAGCGTACAGTACACTTAACCCGGATGTTCCGATCTGGGATAGTTTCCAGTTTAGCGGTCCCTGAAAGTTCCTTCTTTCCTTTGCGCATGTCCGGCGTTGCTACGCACACCGTAAACAATTCAGAACATGGCCGCCATTTTTTTTACGAGAGACTACCACTACCGCTGGAGTCGAAGTTGCGCGAATACCGATAGCAATATTTCAACTTACCGAAGTTGTTTAAAGCTGATGTTTATCGTCCTAGTACGGTTGATAGGGCTGAGAGAAACAAAGGAAGAAGTAGCTCTAAACAACGATACATTTCTGAACTAAAAAAACAGAGGAAAGCCCTTAAACATAAGCCGAAACCTTACCTCTATATGTCGAAGTCATCGGCACTGGAAGTTGATGCGTTGAAATTTATGTTGGAGAGTGGTATTCTCACTGATTTTGCTGGTTGAATTGCAGTTTTCTCCGCTTTTCGTTTCCTGTAAGTCTGGATTTGCTCGTCTGTTGGCTCAAAACTGGGTTGATACACTTTCTTTATAAGCTGCAGAAATTCAAGAAATGGGTCTTCCTTGTCGACTAGAAACTGCTTCCTCACACAATATTGGGCAAAGTAGGTGTCATACAGACATTTTGCGGTTCCATGTTTGGGTAGAGACTTCTTTAAGGCACGCCAGGTACTTTCAATAGTGTTTGTATGGGCACCAGTTTCAGGGTCAACAAAGTTAACTGAAAGATTCACTGTCAGATTGGTGAAACCTTCGCTGTTCAAGGAGATGTATGCTTTCAAGCAGTCAGAAATAACTGTTGTTCCTGGCAAAATATTTTCTGTTATAATAGATACAAGGGTGCTGGCAGTTCGGTCAGCTACACACTTAAAGTAACATTCCTTTGTGTCTCGTTGTATTCCCCCAAAGACCCACACACCATCTACTCGTCTTCCCTTATGGTATTTCCTTTTCCCAAACTTAGACTCATCTATCTCCACAACTTTGCCAGGGCCTCCTATCTGTCGACTGTAACTTTCCAAAATGGATAAACAAACCTCTCTTGAAAAATTGTATCAATCCACAATGGTTGTATGATAAATATCCAACTCGTGTTCAACAAATTCCTGATCTGCTCTGTAAACCCAACAGTAGGTAAGGAACACGATTGCTTCAAGGGATAGATTACTCTTTGAAAACCAGGATCCCTCCCTAATTTAAAGTAGAAGTAAAACAAAGATCAGGAATCGATACAATTAACTTACTCCACCCACCAAAGGGAAAGAAATACAAACATTAAGCGACCAAACCATAATGGAAACCTAAACAAAGGAAGGCCATAAGGACAGTTACTTTCCCACAAAATGGCCATATGGCCAACAAAAATTAAAAGACACAAGTGATACACACAGTAAGTAACAAACAACAATATAAATAAATCGCCACAGAAGAACCGCCTTGGAACGGTCAGTGGAAAGATTTCCACTGGGGGGCTTAAATCGATTTTACTTGGCCACAATCCTCGCCCTTACTTCCGTCGCGATTTAAACAAATAATTTGTTCAGTCCGCATGAAGGCCTCCTAACTCATCAGTGCAACATCTCCGTGAACACAAAAAATCAAAGAACCACAGAGGTGAGACAACGGTGAGGACTCGACAGCAAGAAACCACTGAAATGCTGGAGCAAAAGAAAACCAACAGTTAGACTCCGACACCTTCTTACCGCATGCTTTGTCAGAACAACGCCGGCAACACTGGTCAGTACTGAAGGACGAGTCCTTTCTCAGGCCAAAACGACCTTTCTCACAAAATTTACATAAAACTCCACCCAATTCTAGTACCAAACCTAGCTGGAATAGTCAATGTATTAGATTTTCAATATTTTCAGTTAGCTTGAACAAATCTCGCAGCCTGAGAGGCATTTATTCAGCCGATTTGTACTTTTGACAGCTCTTTATTTACATTGGAAACTGTGCGCGTGCTTCCGGTTACGTCACTCTTGTCACATGATCCTATCAGCTGTTAAATCAAGAAATCACCCATCCTTTTGTAGTTTAACAGCTGAATCAATTAATACCTTTCGGTATTAAAATACCGAAGGTATTCACATGGAATTACACGAAAAACGCGAACTTGGGGTTATTTTTTCATTTGGTTGCGTATTTAACGAGATCGTCGCGCTATCGCGAGACTCTCTTTATATGGAGGGCACCTAGCATAGCAACGGGCGCTACGCGCGCCTTGATTCTTATTCTACAGACATTTCCTGGGGACGGCTATACTGGAAGTGTTTCCCGATCTGTATAGTGGACAGATCCTTGTCTTTTGTAATGACCTTGAAGGTGTATGTTCGTGGTCTGTCTTCTATATTTGTATATTTATTTTTTTGGGACACAAACAATTTAGTAAGTGTGCTTTATTTTTTTTTCCATACTGGCCATCTTTGGGCACGGCAATATGTCGTTTTCTATGCTCTAAATCTATTTTTCAGCTGCAAATCACTAGTGTTTGTAAGAATCACACCTCAACTGTGACCAGAAAAACGACCAATTGAGAGCTTTGATCGAAAGAAAAATATCTTTTAAGACAGTTTTGAGATAGAGTAATAATCTATAATTAGTTATACTAAAAATAAGTGCCTCTAGAATTCCATACGAAATCACACGAAGAGCAAGACTGACCATCCCAGAAAATTTCTGACTGTATGGTATGTCTCATATTTACTGTATAGCTTGTCTTAAGATAGTTTGTTTTGAATGTATGGTATGTCGCTATTAATGTGTGTAAGTTATTCAAAGGTACATTGCAATATTTGTCTTTGCAATAAGATGATGATGCTTAAACAAAAGCAAAGCTACGTAAAAATATTAATTACTTATAAATTCAAGAAATCTTGGAGAAAATGCACGTGCTGTGTGTATTCATTGAACCTTTGGAGCACTACAGACTAGAGGTCTTAATCACTCGGCCAAAGGAGCCAGCCTCCGAGGACTGTCTTCAGGTACGAAATATTTAACAAAATGAGTCGCATCGTTACGCGTCTGTCTTCATCCACAGAACGCATAGCAAATACTCTGATCAGACTGCACAGACGTGCAGAACGATCTGAGTGCTATGATTAGTTACGGATATAGTCAAGATATATGCATTTATAAAAAGAAATGAAGAGCTGTGGACCAGTCTGTGACAGATATTTTCCTTTTCATCCCCCGACCGAATAGATTCGGGGGATATAGCGATCGGCTTGGCCTTTGAGGTATATTGATGATACTTGGCATAATTGTTCACAAGGTTGAGACGGCATGTCATTCAAAAGGACCACAACGCTGGGTGTCATGGTTATTATTGTATTTGAGTTATCTCCCCTTCTAATAAAATTGTATGACTATCCTGTGATCGCCATATCTTCAACAGTCTTCGAGACATGTTGATTGTTTAAGTTAAGCAAGCCTGTCACGGGCAAGAACCAGGACTCTTGGTGCACTGGTTTTTAAGTTACCTCCCCTGACAAAATAATCTTGTGATAGCCATAGCTCAGAAACCCTTTGAGATATATGGATAATACTTGGCAAGGTTGTGGCAGCATATCATGCGCAGGAACAACAACTCTGGGTGCGATGGTATTTGAGTTATATCCCCTTCTAATGAAATTGTATGACTATCTTGTGATCGTCAGATCTTCATTATTCCTTGAGACATAATGATAGGACTTGGTACAGTTGTACGTGAGGCTAAGCAGGTGTGTCATATGTGAAAATCATGACTCTGGGTGCACTGTTTTTTGTTGTTGTTTTTTTTTCTTTTTAGTTATTTCCCCAAACAATATTATCTTGTGATGACGATAACTTGGATACCCTGTGATATACATTGATGGTATTTGGCACAGTTTTTGACAAGTTTGAAACAGTGTGTCATGCCAAAGAACCACCAACCGGGTCCACCAAGAACGAACAATTCATCACGTCTGAAATTAGTGAACGAAACAAAATGAGACTATTTCAACTTGGGCATAACAAAACAAAAACTGATCTGTGCGCCCAGCAAAGACTAAGCTCAGTCTGAGCATCTGCCCAGTCTGATCTGTGTCGTCGTTGCCCGTGTGAAAATCTATCCATCAAGTGCACAGCGAAGAATCTGATCAGACTGGGTGGGTGCACTGATCTGAATCTCCGTCGGACGCAGTCGTTTTGTCATGTTTCGTGTTTCATCTGAGACAGTTTGAAGAACCCGATGAAGAGAGTGTGTACATGCCAAGTTTCCACATTTCAGAAACAAAATAGCTAACGACCCTGACGTTTTTAAATGTTATCCTACAAAAATATCGAAATCGCTCTGTCGTATTATCAGGACACACAATATAGTATGTTCGGAACACCAACATACAGTGCTGAGAAATCAATTTTGTGACATGCGATATAAACCAGTGTTTGACCCCTTTATCGTTTTCTTTGAAAATAATCACCCTTACATGGCAAGATGTTTAGTAATATTAATAAAAGCTGACCCGAAATACATCATAAAATAGTTAAAATGCAATTTCAGTCGTTTCATGTAAGAGTGGTGGCAAAGTTTGATTAAATTGTACCGGTGCAGCGTTGTAATCGAAAGTAGGATAATGATTTTCTAAAAACAAATGTGAAAATAAAAGAAATTATAGCAATACACAGAAAATCAAGGTAGCATGTCGAAAAGACTTTTATTGATGCTTCCCGAACTACTTCTATCAAGTTGAATTTCTCATGATTAAAAATTTCATAACACAAAAATAAACATTCTGAAACATACCCGACATATCGGAACAAGGATCTGTCCACTATGCAGATCGGAACATCCGGGCAAACCAGTGAATACGTATTGATGGGTCCGAGCTATGGTCAACCATGGTTGGTGATCGAACTCCGAGTCGCTCGCCAGGAATGGCTGGGTTTTTCCTAGCTGTAGGCTACATTGAGACTCTCCATTGTTCGACCTCCTCCATGTTTCGTCGCGTGTTATACATGTACAGTCGGGTTTTTCTAGAGGAAACATGCCACTCAAATTATTGAATATAAATTTAATGGATTAAATGATTTTAGGGGATGGGAGTATTCCCCCACCCTCCATACACCCTATTCACAGGGGTAGTATTTGCTCATCAAGGGCAAATGCTTCCCTTTAAGAGTCAATCCGCATTTCAGCGAGAAAATGAACAGAAAGTTAAAAAGAAAATGATCCAACTGACAGGTAAATAGAACAGGTGTGTCTATTTACCCAAACATTATACATTTACAAGCGCAGGCTGATCTGAGTCTTCGTTAGGCGCTCCTGTTAATTGTAGGAAATGCTGTGCCCCGGCTCAATTATGGTAAACGAGATATCCGTGTCGTGTTACGGAAGTTTCACTCGAGAAATTTCCACATTACGATATAATGCATGTTTTTAAATCTCCAATATCATAGCTACTTTGCTCCAATATCATAGCTCATTGAGGCGATTCTAACGAGTACCCTCAACCTATGTGTTTGAGCAGAAATAAGAAATATAGTGTATACCCCCGTAAACCTCAGTTTTCTCTATATAAAGCAGGGTTTGTGGGTGTTCATTTCACGGACTTGTTTACGTTATGACATTAATAAGTACATGCAATGAACACTTGTAAACAACATGTTACAGTAGAACTTCGATGGCTCGAACACCGATGGCTCGTTTACCATGGCTGAGTCGAACCAGATTGAAGTCCCTTGGGAATTCCTGTACATAATAAGTAATGCGTGATAAATAAGGAGATTTTCGAATTTTATCTTGCAAATGTATGCTGTGTGTACTCGAAATCGATATCGGTATAGGTAGTATAACAAATCAATTGCAGAAAAAAATTATAGTATACATGTAGAGACCAGACCGCAAGAGCCACCTCACAACTTGATTATTCAACCTTTCTTCCATAGGTTAATACTCGTAGTTGGAACGACTTGTCAGGTGATATGAAAATTCACCTTCAGTAGCAGCCTTCAAACACAAGATACATTCTAACCTAGGAAACATTGTTAAAAATGTGACTTTAAATTCTAGAAGAAAAATGATTTTTCTTTCCAAAAGTATCAAATAATTGAAGATCAAATAAAAACAAAGTTGGTCATTTTCAGGTTGTTTTCTTGCCATTTTCAGTACTTTTAGCCGTCTCTCCTCATTGTATCTATTTATAGCTATCGGTTCTCATATTACGCGATTATCGGATTAAATCGGAAATTTCAGGGTTTTAGCTGGTTTAAGACGAATGTCAAAATGAGCTGCTGAAAACATTTTTGTTAATGACATTTAATGGCTGAGTCGAACCAGAATTTATTTTTATTTCGTCTTATTTATATATTTACTGTTTTTGATTTGTTGTTTTCTTGTTTAGTATATTTTTTTTTCTGCATGTGACTGATGCGCAGTTAACAAACACTCCATATTGTTTACAAAAGAAGAAGAAGAAAGAAAGAAAAAAAACTTTAATTACTGATTTTTTCGACTAGCGAAAATATATTGATTTCGGTGAAAAATCTTTTTTTTCGGGTACTTCACTCACATGCTTAATTGGCAATTGTTGCTAATTACTGCCAATCATGCCGGTTGTGGGAATACTACTTAAAACCCTTAGGTCCTTTTTCTGATCAGAGTCTACGTTGTGCGAAAGATCCAATGCTTCTTCATGCAGCAAGAGAAGTCTAGGATGCGCACGCTGATGTGATTCTTTGCTTGGCACACGTAAATTGTAGGGAGTGCTGTGACCTGGTCCAAATATTATTTTCTGGGATAAATTGCATGTAATTACACACAGAAAAATAATCATCACGAAAACACGCCTATATAATTTTGACCCCTTGAACCCCACTTTTATATAATAAAACTGGGTTTTACAGAGGTAAACCTTGTTTCTTATTTCTACTCTGTATATAGATTGTTGGTACTCGTTACACAATCTATATTTTGTGTAACAGAAAATTTCACAATTTTTAAATCTTAAAATTTCTCTTTTTCGGCAATAAAATTTACTGTGTAGTTGTACAGGCATGTTTTGTAATGTGTTGTCGGGGTTGCAAAACAAAATAATTATATTTTAATGCTAACCATTAATCAACAAAAGCTGATTTAACAAGTTTCGAATAATATGCATCAATTTATTCATGTATAGAATTTAAGAGTTGACACATGTTTTGTGTATATTCAAATTAATTGCTTTATGACCCGGAAGCCTTAATTGTTGACATGATATCTACAAACTTATGTTAGGTAATCTTTAGACAAACGTTCTCTGTAGTTAATGGACTCGGTCCAGTTAACGCTTTCCCTTTCACCCCTAAGCTTATAATTATTAGAATTTAGCCCACCCCGGCCCCACCCCAACCCCTCCCCCTCCCCCCAATAAAAGAAAGAAAAAGGGTTGAGCATTGAGCACAATACAAGTCTTTCTATTATAACAAAATATATCCATATATCGCACAATGAACACTCTGATCAGATTGTGCAGATGCCAGGTTATCAAGTATCCTATTTTCTTCTCCAAGATATATCTCTTACAGCGGTCCTGACGAGTACCCACAATCGATGTTTTGGAGCAAGAATTAACACACTCGCGCGTCAACGTGCATTTTTTCATATCTCCAAAATAGCTATTTTTCTAATGAAAATCCGTGATAATTTTCTTATGTTATGGGTGTTCGTTAGAACCGCCTCAATGAGCGCGAAATAGTGTATACCCCGTAAACCCAAGTTTTCTCCTATACAAAGTGGGGTTTATGGGGTGTTCATTTCACGGACTTGTTAACCTAATGTATATATTTACTGTTTTTAGGTAAATACCAAAAATATTATTTCATCGAATGTATTGAAAACATAAAATTGTTCAATCGTGCAAAAAAAAAAAAAAAAAAGAAACTTTTCTAACGAATGCGTTGAAAACGTTATAGTTTTCACGAGTGTGCAGCATGGGTGATTTTTTTATTATTTTCAATGCACGAGATGAAATATTTTCTGTTTTTTTTTTTTTTTTTTTTTCGACAAAACAGAAATCTTTTCATTTTATACACGACTATGCCTGTATACTGTAGTTATACAGCTTCGCAGTGTGAAAATAATATCCTTATTTGTTTCAGATATGCAAATATTTCACTGCTAATCGTGATTAACCCATTTCAGACTGGAAACCCCTAAACGGGTACCGTGGCAAACAGTGCAGGCCCAGATCAGACTGATCTGGGCCTACACTGTTTTAAAAAATTCAACCATTTTCCAAATAGGTTTTGAAGAAAACACAACCTGCCACCCCTAAATTTTGAAATGGACTCCTGCTATAGGAGGAAGATTCCACTTGGTACAAAAAGGGTTAAGTGATGTTAGGCCAGTATGGGTTAAACGGATTAAAAACCGATTAGTTGTCAAATAAAATGATTAAAAATGAAACAGTTTGCTTACTGTGTTCCCCTTTATTGCTTAACGAGGCCAACATAGCTTTTGTTTGTATTGGAATTTAGCGGTCCCGTCAACACTATTTTAGGTCATTTTTGAGCCGGTCAGTTTACCTATCCACTCTTTTCCTGGACAGGCTTAAACGTAAGCGGTTAACCAGTACAGTGCACATTCTTTCGCTCTCTGACGTGCGGCTTTAAATAGCCGTTTCCCATCACGTAAAGCAAGTCCTTGAAGAACCCCTCAAAAACACGCTCTGTATTAACAGGGGCATACATTTTTTTGCTCTTTTTGGTCCAAGACATAGATTGTGGGTACTCGTTAGAGCAGTCTCAATGATGGGTTTCAAACAAACCAGTGACAGGCACGTGGAAATCAGCAGTGCAAAGCTACTGTACTTAGTAGCGTTTGTCAATCCGTCTCAAAACTACCAAAACTTTAACATTGAGTCAACTGCGTTCTACTTAACACACGTTGAGCATCAAGGCCAAGTTGTTCAAAGCAGCGTAAAATAACCCTTTTTGTACCAAATGGAATCTTCCACCTTATATACAGCAGAACTCCATTTCAAAATTTAGGGGTGTTAGGTTGTGTTTTCATCAAAATCTATTTGGAAAATGACTGTACTTTAAGCAAACAGTGCAGGCCCTGATCAGACGCCGCGTTCTGTGGCATCTGATCTGGGCCTGCACTGTTTGCCAAGGTACCCCTTTAGGGCTTTCTGGTATACTGAATGGTTTAATGAACTCGCTACTGGTCAAAACGTTAACTATTCAATAGGTACCTTATACTCTTGTATTTCTGCTGGAAAATGTTCGCCTTTTTTTTTTTTTGCTGTACAAAATGATAAAAAATTATACGACTCTTTAACTAACGACTTCGCCAAAAAATAAAAATAAATAAAATAAATAAATAAATAAATAAATAAATAAATAAAAGTGGCATTAGGTTATTTTATAAATGCGGCATAAAACAAACACTTTCCCTTGTTTGAAAAGCAATTTAATCCGTATTATATATGGACCAATAAATCATCATATTTAGTTGAAACAAATATGCCACTGTAATACCCTTAAGCAATTGTCTGCGACAAGGATTAACAGTCACAACCGATTGTCACCGAAAACTGCCAAAAATAGCCGAATTGCTTTAAAACAGTTGTCAAGTAGCGTAATTCTGGAGGCTACATGAAAAACTGCCAGTACAGGTTTGCTCCCTTGATTTCCCTTGATTTCATGTGGCCGAACTTTTCCCGCATGAAAAATCTGGCCACAGCAGGGCTCGAGCCCGCGACCCTCCCAATGCTATCGGGATGCTCTAAATATAAATAAATATGAAACCCTGATATATATAAAACACTTTAGTAAATTAGGCCTAAAACTAGCTGTGTTTCCGCTAACCCGACCTACCCTGATTTTTTTTGTGCCGACCCTGCAATTGTTATGGCCATCCAGAAAAACAAAAATAAAAAGATTTTCTTAAATACCGACCTTTATATTTTCTAGCACTTTTGATACAATATCAAACAGCTGTCAAAAAAGCAAAACATATACTTAAAACCCTGTTCTTTTGCTTCCTTGATGCCCTAAACCTCATTATTTGAATGTTTTCTGGATATTTTGCTAGAATTAAGCCTTTTAAAAGATTTTTGTTATTTTTCCATCAAATTAAAAGTTGACAAAAATAAAAAATTTAATCGACCTACCGATCCTAATTTTTTTCGGAATGTTAGCGGAAACCGTCGGCACAGCTATTTTTAGGCCTTAGCACAGCACTATAATTGTAATTCAGGGATATGGATTAAAAAAATTCATTTGACTTTGTGTGCTATGTTTTCAACGTGTGCATTTTCATCACGAAAACACGCCTATATAATTTTGACACCCTTGAACCCCACTTTTATATAGAAAAACTGGGGTTTCCGGGGGTATACCTTATTTTTTTTATTTCTGCTCCATAATATAGATTGTGGGTACTTGTTAGAACCGCCTTGATGAGGCGGTTCTAACGAGTGCCCACAATCTATATTTGGAGCAGAAATAAGAAACATATCCCATTTTTTCATCTTAAAATTTACATTTTTCGGCGATAAAGGTTACAATGTATTTGTATAGGCGTGTTTTCGTAATGTTTTAGGCCTTAGCACAGCTTTATAATTGTGATTCAGGGATAAAGATTAAAAAAATCATTAGACTTTCTTCTGGATCCCATTTGTGCTATGTTTTCAACGTGTACATGTATGTAATTGATGTATGTATTATACAGCAAAATAAAATTAAACAAAAACACATGATGCACTAATGTATCGACAATAACCGTAGCGCCCACGAAGTCATGTACTAAGCGCGCGATGGCCAATGCTCTACCCGCGTCACGAAAAGAGGCGGCTCACACAGCAAGGCTGTAAAATAGCCGTTTCGTTTTCCCCCACCCTCATTTGTGGACTTAGTCCCAAAGTCACATGCTTCACAAGGCAAACCCTGCGGCGCCCAGCAGCAGGTAATGGTAGAGGGGGTGTTGTTTCTTCTGTTCATTTTCCTCGTTCGCTCCTGTCCTTCACTTTTTTCTCTTCTACTGTCTCTTTTATCTCTTCTCCAACCACCCCTTTCTCTGGGGGTGCCAGGTGAGGCGAAGGTGTCGTGTACTAAGACCAATACTAAGACCACCTTTGGGACTGTTCAAAAGTGGTCTTAAAGACCACTTTTGAACAGTCCCAAAGGTGGTGTAGTTTAAGAAGACACTGGGTGTAGAAAACACAAAGAAAGAGTAAATAAAACCTTCTCAATAAACTTTTAAAAGCAGATTTGTCTTAATTTTAGGTGGCCTTAATAGTGGAGTAGGCAGCCCCTTTATGGGACCACTTTACCCGAACTAAGATACTCTAGTTAGAAACAATCCAAAGGAGGGCTGCTCGCTGGAACACCAGTGACTGTGACACAAGGTCAAGCGTTACAGCCTTGATAGACTTGGTTGGAGATCTTAGGGAGAAATCATTAAACCGAAGGCTTTTGCCGTGAATTATGGATATCCATAAATCGAAATATGGATATCATTAATTCAAATTGATTTATGGATATCCATAATTTGATTTATGGCTATCCATAATTCGTTATGGATATCCATAAATCGGAGGAATAATGGATACCCATAAATCGAATTATGGATATCCATAATTCGAATTATGGATGTCTATAAATACGGATTAGGTCACATTTGAGACGCCAAGTTGTGCAAGGTCAGATGGTTTTTCTCCAGGTTCATCGGTTTTCACCCATCTCTGATTAACGATCGGCTCGATATGAGTAAAATAATCTTGAAAGGGCCGTAAAAACAAAACAAAACAAAACAAAACACACACACAAAAAAAAAAAAAATAAATACTAGAAATGTGTCCAGACGACACAGATGCCCCCGCCAAGGGCCCCGCCCACCCCGAAAATCCATGTTGCAACAAAATTTTCTAAGTGTGTGACCTTGACCTTGAGGTCTTGGGCAGGGTCATGGTATAAGTGAATGAGACTTGGGACCTGTATCTATCATCATTCCAAATACGAAGCCAATCTATAAATATGAACCCTAAAACTTTAAAAGCATAATAAGACTAAATCTGTGACCTTGACCTTGAGGTCAGGGGTGGGGGTATATACAACTTTGGATCTGTAACTATCATCATACCAAATATGAAGCAAATCTATATGGTTTGGTGAGTATGAGCTCTTAATAAACTTTAAATAAAAAATTTCTTTGTCTGTACCCTTGACCTTTAGGGCACGTGCATGGGTGGGGTATTGGACCAGTATCAATCATCATACCAAATATAAACTTAAATTCATCATACGATTTGGAAAATATAAACTCTTAAAATATGTAATTAAAAATTTCTAAGTCTGTGACCTTGACCTTAAGCTCATGGGTATGGGTGGGGGTATCACTGAATAAAATGGACAGGTATCTCACATCATACCAAATATAAACTCAATCCATCACACGATTTGGAAAATATCAACTCTTAAAATATGTAATTTAAAATTTCTAAGTCTGTGACCTTGACCTTGAAGCCATAGGCATGAGTGGGGGTATTGCCAAATAAACATTTGGACCTGTATCTATCATCATAGCATATATAAGCCAAATCCATAATATGGTTTGGAAAATTTGAGCTCTTTAAAATCTTTAACATTAAAATTGTCTAAGTCTGTGACCTTGACCTTGAGGTCATAGGCATGGGTGGGGGTAATGCTAAAAAAAACATTGTACCTATATCTATCATGATATGAACCAAAGCCATCATAAAAGTTCAGGTTCTACCATGTACAAATACCTTAACTGGAGTCTTTAACATGGAAAATTTCTAAGTCCATGACCTTGACCTCGAGGTCATGAGTATGGGTGGGGGTATGGCTGAATAAAACTTTGGACCTATATCTATAATCATTCCAAATATGAACCAATTCCATCAAATGGTTTGGAAAATATGAGTTCTAAAATGTTCAGGTCTACCTGTTACAAAAACCTTAACCTGGGTCTTTAACATTGAAAATTTCTTAGTCTGTGACCTTGACCTTGAGGTCACAGGCATGGGTGGGGGTATTGCTTAATAAAACTTTGGACCTATATCTATCATCATAACAAAGATGAACCAGTTCCATCGAATGGTTAGGAAAATATGAGTTCTAAAAGTTCAGACTCTACCTGTTACAAAAACCTTAACCTGAGGTTACAGGATCACGTACGTACGTACACACACACACACAGACGGATGTACACATGTACGCACGTACGCAAGTACACAAGTACGCACGTACGGAAAACCGAAAAACTATATGCCCCCGGCATCATATGATGCGGGGGAATAAAAAAATACGGATTAAATAGTAAAACGGCGTCCCATACACCTGGAGTTTACATCCAATAAATTGTGTCTAGCTCCCTTGACTTTGAGACCAATAGATCTAAAGTTCCCTCTCATTAATTCAAGACCACCCACAGACGTTTAGCCTTGAGTCAGCTCATCTCGTGGGAGACGGCTCAAGATGGACGGTTTCTTGAGGACTCGGCCGATGACCCGTTACCATCGGGGAGGGGTTTGCCGCGACAGAGATAAGGGCGAGGATTATGGCCATGTAAAATCGATTTAAGCCCCCCCCCCCCTCCCCCCAGTGGAAGGCGGTTCTTTTGTGGCGGTTTATTTATGTTGTGGTTTGTTACTTACTGTGTGTATCACTTGTGTCTTTTTATTTTGGGTGGCCGTTTGGCCATTTTGTGGGAAAGTAACTGTCCTTATGGCCTTCCTTTGTTTAGCGGGTTTTCATTATGGTCTGGTCGCTTCATGTTTGTGTTTCTTTCCCTTTGGTGTCTTTGATGGATGGAGTAAGTTAATTGTATCGATTCCTGATCTTTGTTTTACTTCTTCTTTGGGAGCAATATCATTAAGAAAACGATTTAAGGGTTACCTGACCATGAACAGTAAAGGTAACTGACCGGCCCGTCATGACTTCAGCTGTTGACTAGGTCGTTAAACCAAATCACGCGCACTGCGGATGCTCAGATTAGTCCACGCCGTTGCGCCGTCTGATCAGAGTGTACGCTGCACGCTACCTGATACTTTTCGAATCTTGGCTTCACCATGTAGACAGGGACACTTGCCTTCTGACTGAATGAGTACGCTAAGTTTTCGGACACAGCCTACCAGAAAAAATCCTAAAAATTCAGACACCTTGAGGACTTGCTGTAATGCTCCTAAAATTTTAACAAATTTGTTTCATGATCCATCAAGGAGTCCAAAAGGCGTAGACAGAATGGCAAACAGTGTAAACCCCGATTAGACTGCTCTTTAGGAGCAGTCTAATCTGGGTCTACACTGTTTGCTTATGTTTTCAATATTAAGGAACATTACGGTTAGGGGTGAAACGATTCATTGAAATCGTATCGAATCACGATACTTTTGCTTACGATACGCATATCGTATCGTGGGGCTAATATCGCGATACCTGACAATACGCTAAAAAGTACAATTTCCAAAGAAAATGACAGCTTTAACATATTTCAAGACCATTTTCATAACAAATTACACAGATCTTAATTGTTACTGCATGAGATACATTGATCACTTCTCTTACAAATATGGGCATCTTACAGAAGCTTTGTGACACAAGATTGAACCCTGAGATGGTTTTTAGACGGATTGAAAATTTTCGAGCTTTGATTTAAGCATGAAAGTAGTATATGTATCGTATCGTGAGGCAAGTATCGCGATACGTATCGTATCGTGGGGTGACTGTATCGTTACAGCCCTAATTACGGTAAATACATGTAGCACTCTTGTTGTTGCGTTCGTATCCGAAAACTTATTTCATTTTCGCCAGACACGGCTCACGGTAGGATAACTTCAGCTATACACATCGGATGATTATGTACTTATAAATAAATATTTCGTATCCTGTGAGGTTCATTACACTTCGTTATTTGATCACACTTGACTACCTCAAATTATCACATGATAATATTTGATATACACAACACAACATGGTTGCAGCCACGCTTGTCGGTATGCTTGTCTTCATACTTTTCCTGACATGTTTCATGCATGCGCAGTCGAAGCTTCCCGGGATGCTGTATCCGAGGGACTCGGAATCCAGATCACTAAGGAGGCTTGACGGGATGTGGAACTTCAGGACAGACGATTCGTCGACCCGGAATCAAAGTTTTGTTGACAAGTGGTTTTCAAGATGGCTAGAAAAAGTATGTCTTTTTATCACGTTTACACAGTGGTTTAACGCTTTGCATGCTGGGTATTTTTTCAGCAGACGGCATTTTGAAATATATTTCTTATTTTTCTCAGAAAACATATCTGAAATTGCACGACCCGCTGAAAAAGCGACCGAATGAAGTCGGTTGATTTTCTAAGTGCCCTAAAATCACCGTGTCATTCTGTCAGTCTGTCAGTCTGTCTGTCCGTCCGTAACCCGTTTGTGAAAATTGGTGATAGTGACTTAACCGCTAGGAATATTTAAACAATTTTTGGCATCCTGATAGATATCAATGAGATCTAACCAATGAACTTGCGAAATATTACATTCCATTTAGTATAGCCTCGCCGAGGCGAAAAATGTGAAAATTTTCGAACTGCTTCTCCTCGGAAACCGTTGGGCCGATTGAAGTCAAATTTCATATGGAGCCTCTATGGGATGGGGGCAACCAAAAATTGCTCATGGGGTCTAGGTCACATGACCAAAATGGCCGCCAAGCCATATATGGTCTGTCTGTCTGTCCGTCCATAACCAGTTTGTGAAATTGGTGATAGTGACTCAACCGCTTGGAATATTTAAACAATTTTTGGTATACTGATAGATATCAATAAGATCTAACCAATGAACTTGCGAAATATTACATTCCATTTAGTATAGCCTCGCCGAGGCGAAAAATGTGAAAATTTTTGAACTGCTTCACCTCGGAAACCGTTATGCCGATTGAAAACAAATTTCATATGGAGCCTCTATGGGATGGGGGAAACCAAAATTTGCTTATGGGGTCCAGGTCACATGACCAAAATGGCCACCAAGCCATATATGGTAAAAACCCTTCAAAAATAGTCTTCTCCAGAACCACTGGGCAGATTTCCACGAAACTTGATAAATAGCATCTGGGACGTAGGCCCATCATAAATTGCTAAAATGGTGACCCTCGGTTGACCTTGACCTTCTTTGTGCCTAGGTCAAACTTTGACACATATGCGTTATATTGGAAATAACCCGTTTGTGAAAATTTGTGATAGTGACTTAACCGCTTGGAATATTTAAACAATTTTTGGCATACTGATAGATATCAATGAGATCTAACCAATGAATTTGCGAAATATTACATTCCATTTAGTATAGCCTCGCCGAGGCGAAAAATGTGAAAATTTTCGAACTGCTTCTCCTCGGAAACCGTTGGGCTGATTGAAGTCGAATTTCATATGGAGCCTCTATGGGATGGGGGAAACCAAAATTTGCTCATGGGATCCAGGTCACATGAACAAAATGGCCGCCAAGCCATATATGGTAAAAACCCTTCAAAATACTCTTTTCAAGAACCACTGGGCAGATTTCCACGAAACTTTATAAATAGTATCTGGGACGTAGGCCCATCATAAATTGCTAAAATGGTGACCCTGGGTTGACCTTCTTTGTGCCTAGGTCAAACTTTGACACATATACTTTTGTATTGGAAAAGTGAGAATGCATTTTATCCTGCAAACAATTCAGAATACAGTACGAAAGTATAAGATATATTTTTGCTCCTTACGATAAGGCGCATTTATTGGGGGAACCGTTTTAGGTCCAGGTCACATGACCAAAATGGCCGCCATACCCATATATGGTAACACTCATAAAGCTAAAAGCATCGGGCGGGTCGTGCACTTCAGCTGAAGCACTGGTTTCATGCTAATATTCTCTTATGGAGACAACTTGCATATAGGATGTCTCGTCATCTTTCATTGGGAAAACATGCCCATGTGAAATAATGGCGTCCAACATGGTGTCAGAACGTTGGGCGACAGGGCTTGAGATGTCATTTCATCTCAACGTCGGGTAAAAGTCCAACAAAATTGGAAGCAACGTCTCCAAAATGACCTTTACACTGCAGTGTTGACGCGGGGACGTTAAACCTCAAGTCAAACAAACAAAACAAACAAATTTTAATTAAAAATTGTAATAGCTTCCTTATTTTCTCTTTCAACATAGATTATGGGAGCTCGTTTGAACCGTCTCATTGAGGCGGTTCTAACGAGTACCCACAATCTAATTTTTTGAGCAAAAATAAGGCAGACAATATTAACCCCACATTTCTCCCGAACTTAATATCGTGATTTTCTGGGGGAAAAAAAAGAAGAAAAATATCAACAATTTGTCGTGTTCAGTGTGAGCCCATTAATATATGTATATATCTTCTTTCGCGGTATTCTGATATGCTTGCTACTTGAAAATGAGCTTGCCCCCGCCCACCGGGGCTTGGAGAAAAAGATTGGGCTACATGATGCTTCCACGCAGAGCTGAAACCGACCGCACACGAGTACTGGTAAACCACTTAGAAGGTCTAAGCCTGCCCAGGCAAACTGGTGCGAGTCGGTCCGTCCATGCACATAGACCCTATTGGTTTCATTGGGCGGCAGGGACTGAGATGTCATTTCATCTCAATGTCGGGTAAAAGTCCCACAAAAGTGGAAGCGACGTCTCCAAAATGACCTAAATAGTGTTGACGGGGACGCTAAACCTCAAAACAAACAAACAAAACTTGAAAATGAGCGAATCGAATATATAATTGTTGGTGTTAAGTAACCTTCGGTAACTCGAATACTTCTAGACCAAAAATGGTCGAAAAAGGGGTAGTTCGAACTACTGAGGGTCTATCAGAGTTTCAGGTCATGAACGATGATGGGGGTCACTTTAATATCTTAACGATCTACAATAAAAGCTAAGTATGTTGAATGTGTCTATAGGGGCTTGAATCATGAAAAAAAAAATCATTTTTTTTTTTCATGATTCTAGCCCCTATGGTGTGCCCAATAGAATCGCCTTATTGAGTACGCAACATACCTTTTACAGATCACGTCCCCGCCCATCGGGGCTTGACGAAATAGATGGGCTGCATGATGCTTCCACGCAGAGCTGAAACTGACCGCGCACGAGTATTAGTAAACCGCTTACAGAATCTAAGCCTGCCCAGGCAAAGCGTTGCGAGTCGGGCCGTCCATGCTTATAAACCCTATTGGTTTCATTCGGCGACAGGGCTTGAGATGTCATTTCATCTCAGTGTCGGGTGAAAGTCCTATAGAATTGGAAGCAACGTCTCCGAAATGACCATTACAGTGTTGACGGGGACGCTAAGCCTCAAATCAAACAAAAACCAAAACCTTTTACAGATCAACTCGGGAAAGCCTCCTTTGGCCCCCGCCGAGAGGGGCTTGAAGAAATATATGGGCTGCATGATGCTTCCACGCAGAGCTGAATCCGGCCCGCACACTAGTACTGGTAAACCGCTTAGAGGATCTAAGCCTGTTCAGGAACCGCGGTGCGAGGCGGACCGTCCATGCTAATAAACCCTATTGGTTTCATTGGGCGACAGGGCTTGAGATGTCTTTTCATCTCAGTGTCGGATAAAAGTCCCATAGAATTGGAAGCAACGTCTCCGAAATGACCATTACAGTGTTGACGGGGACGTTAAGCCTCAAATCAAACAAAAACCAAAACTTTTTACAGATCAACTCGGGAAAGCCTCCCTTCAATATCCAAATTATATGGATTTACTTGTGAGGAGAAAATTGCGTGATTTGGAAGCGATAACAAGTTCTTGCAATAAACACCACTTTAAACCCTACTTGTAATAGAGAAAACTGGGATTACGGGGGTATAAAATAACTTTCTTATGTTTGCTCTAAGACAAAGGATGTGGGTACTCGTTAAAACGCCTCAAATTTTATCTTGAGAGATTTTAAAAAATGTCACACCGATGTGTTATCGTACTGGGATAAAAAAAAAATCACAAAAATCTCGTCCTTTTCAGAAATAGCAAATTAGATATCTATTTCTCATATAAGTTATCTTATATCCCATATTAGATATCTTATATACATTATAAATTATCTTACATTATGCAAACATGCCTATACAAATACATTGCCACTTTTATGGCCGAAAAAAATGAAAATTTTAGGATGAAAATTTGTGATATTTTTCTTATTTCTGCTCAAAATATAGATTGTGGGTACACGTTAGAACCGCCTCATCGAGGCGGTTCTAACGAGAACCGCCTCATCGAGGCGGTTCTAACGAGTACCCATAATCTATATTTTAAAACAGAAATAAGAAAAATAAGGGTTTCCCCTGCAAACCACAGTTTTACTATATAAAAGTGGGGTTCGGGGGGTGGGGGTCAAAATTATATAGGCGTGTTTTCGTGATGTATATCATATTGGGTAATTTAGATGCGTTAAAGGGTTTGCCTTTTCAACCATGTTTACTGATTTCGCACTGATAACCTTTTAGCTTTTACTTTTATTGGCGGACCGTAAATACATGTAATTATTGAGATATGCTTGAAAGTTGACAGATTAACTAGTATTTACAAACCTTTATTCAAATCGTTTCACGGCCAGGTCAACACAGTAAAGGTCATGGCGAATCGTCCTGTTATGTAACGACATTTTGACCCCACATCAGGAACTACCTTCCCCTCCTGTGTCTATGGAAAGGATAGAATTATAAAAAAAGTTCATGATCAGTCTACACGCAAAACAGTGCTGGGCCCGTGGGTCGGACCCGCGACCTAGATACTGTGGGGTTTATATTGATTGATTGATTTGAGGTTTAACGTCCCCGTCAACACTGTAAAGGTCATTTTGGAGACGTTGCTTCCAATTTTGTGGGACTTTTACCCGACATTGAGATGAAATTACATCTCAAGCCCTGCCGCCCATTGAAACCAATAGGGTTTATAAGCATGGACGGTCCGACTCGCACCACTTTGCCTGGTCAGGCTTAGATCCTTACAGCAGTTTACCAGTACTCGTGTGAGGGTCGGTTCCAGCACTGCGTGGAAGCACCATGCAGCCCATCTATTTCGTCAAGCCTCGATGGGCAGGGGCCGTTTGGGGTTTATAATGGTGTTCATTACACGAACGTGTTAACATGATGGCCTACTGTCGTTCGTCACTCCCTCTGAAACTAATAGATCAGCTTAGACCAAATTACAGGTGGGGTGACCATGTATGGAACCCTGAAAGGGACATGCAATTTATTTTGATATGTTGTGCGAACAAGATAATATCTTGTTCGCACAGCTTAATTTCTTGTTCGCACAATATATTATCTTGTGGGCACAACATAGATCTTGTTCGTACAACATAATATCTTGTGCGTACAACTTAAAATCTTATTCGCACAACATAGTATGATCAAATTGAATGCCGTATCCATGTGATAGAAGAATGAAAATTGTGCATGGAGTTCTTAGTCACATGATGCAATTTGTATTTTAAGGCTGGCGAAGTGATCCAAATGCCTGTACCTTCAAGCTATAATGACATCACAAATAACAAGGGTTTACGAGACTTTGTGGGCTGGGCGTGGTATGACCGAGGCTTCTTTGTTGATCCAGGCTGGAATGCAACAAGACGGGTTGTTCTGCGGATTGACAGTGCGCATTATTATGCAATAGTGGTAGGTAAAGTTCTGCTTTCTAAACATCGTTTTAGAGAGATCCTTTTTAATACGGTTTTATGCAACATTGTTTGAATAAAAGCTTGGAGAGGTGTGTCTAACTTCTAAGATAGCACAGAGTCACTACTTACACACGTGTAAATTAAACTTGTAAGCACTTTTAACAGAGCGAAAATTGTTTCTTTGTATTGGAGTTTGACGGCCCAGTCAACACTATTTACGGCCCCCACCCATCGGGGCTTGAAGAAATAGATGGGCTGCATGATGCTTCCATGCAGAGCTGAAACCGACCGCACACGAGTACTGGTAAACCGCTTAGAGGATTAAAGCCTGCCCAGGAAAAGCCGCGCGAGTCGGACCGTCCATGCTTATAAGCCTTATTGGTTTCATTGGGCGACAGGGCTTGAAATGTCATTTCATCTCAATGTCGAGTAAAAGTCCCACAAAACTGGAATAAACTTCGCCACATTGACCTATATAGTGTTGACGGGGACGTTAAACCTCAAATCAAACAAACAAGACAAACAAGACACACAACACATTTTTGAGCCGGTCAATTTACCTATCCACACTTTTCCTGGGCAGGCTTATACGTAAGTGGTTATCCAGTACAGTCACATTCTTTCGCCAGAAACTGACAGCTGCCCTTCTTGAATCAGCGGAAGGGAGAGAATGTCCGTAGAAAAGACTTCATGATAACAGAGCGAAAAAGAATATAACAATGGTATATCTTATCTTCAATTTTCATGCGCTCTTTCATGTCTCTAAAATCACCGTTTTCTGATGATTTTTAAGTCGATCGTTTATCAATCGACCCAAAGTTACTAACTATAGAAGCTCCCCGTCTGCAGTTTTCCACGTGACTATCGCTGATCATGTATAAAATCCAGGTAAAAGTTATTTATAGCAGTTTTAGTCTTCTTCCTGTGACGTCAAAACGCTGTGTAAAAAGGGTTGCGTTATCTGTAAAATCTGGACTGGACGCGTGTACATTGGCAAACGGCGGCGTCTGATTAGGGTCTACACTATGTTTAAAATACTGAAATTTAAGGGTTAAACGAAACAGTATCATTCTTAATTCAGGACTATTTTTTTCCAGGCTACTCTCAGAGACAGTCGACCTAGTGCTTTGATTTTAATCATCATGTTCGAAATGTATAAGATTGCTGTACCTCTTAGAACACAACAACACACGCACACAAAACATGTTATATAATTTTCGGTCCATTACTTGCAGTGGCTCAATGGTCAAGAAGTGGTTCGCCATGTTGGAGGGCACCTACCGTTTGAGGCGGAGATATCAGGGTACCTGAAATATGATGATATTAACCGAGTGACCGTTGCTATCAATAATACCCTCAGTCCAACGACGCTACCCCCGGGCACTATAGAGTATAAAACGGATACTAATCGGTAGGCAAAGACTATCCCTTTTGGGTAGCTTTCTATGCACTTTTCAGCTACAAATACAGTTGCAACATCAGGTTAACAAGCCCGTGTAATGAATACTCATCCCAACCTCACTAGTGGGGTTTAGAGGGATAACCATTTTTTTCCCTATTATTGCAAAAAATAGATTGCAGGTACTTGTTAGAACCGCAAGCAAAGGGGTGTGAATCGGACCGTCCATGCACAGAAACCCTATTGGTTTCATTAAGCGGCAGGGATTGAGATGTCATTTCATCTCAATATCGGGTACAAGCTCCACAGAAGTGTAAGCGATGTCTCCAAAATGACCTTAACAGTGTTGTCGGGGATGTTAAACAAACACAACCCTTTTATAGAACATATTTATGAGGCGGTTCTAACGAGTACCCACAACCTATGTTTTGGAACAGAAACGAGCAACATAACTTCTGTTTGTTTGATTTGAGGTTTGGTTTAAACTGAATTATATTTGTATCATAACATATATAACATGTAAAGATTACAAACAATATAACAATAAAAATGGGACTCAGAAGGAAGTCATTTGGCGTCCCAGTCAACACTGTAAAGATGACCATAAAGTTAGTTCCTTTTTCCTTTTTCCTTTTTCCTTTTTCCTTATTCGACTAAGAAACTGAATCAGTGAATTGAAAAAGATTAATGATACTGAGAGTCGTTACATACAGAAATGTGCCTTATGACATGCACAGATAGTGCGTTTGTGAAAGGCTACATGAAAATTTGACATTACATGATAGTAAAACGACAAAAGTGAGATATGTCTAGAATGAATGTCAGAGTAATACTAGTCATAAAAAGCGACCGCAGACAGCTGCAACCTAAGAAACTATTGAGTTACAGCGTCATGAAAATCGTATAAGGAAAAAGTGAAAAGGAAAAGATTTTTTCCTTATTCCTTTTTCCTTATTCGACTCCGAAACAGAATAAGTAAACTGAAAATGATTAATGATACTGAGAGTCGTTACATGCAGGAATGTGCTTTATGACATGCACAAATAGTGCGTTTTTGAATGGCGGCATGAAACATTGACATTATATTAAAGTTAAACGACAAAAGTGGGACATGTCTAGAATGAATGTGAGAGTAATACTAGTCATAAAAGCGACAGCAGACAGCTGAAACCTAAGAAACTGTGGAGTTACAGCGTCATGAAAATCGAATAAGGAAAAAGGAAAATATTTTTTCCTTATTCCTTTTTCCTTATTCGGCTAAGAAACTGAATCAGTGAATTGAAAAAATTTAATGATACTGAAAGTCGTTACATACAGAAATTTGCCTTATGACATGCACAGATAGTGCGTTTGTGAAAGGCTACATGAAAATTTGACATTTCATGATAGTAAAACGACAAAAGTGCGATAGGTCTAGAATGAATGTCAGAGAAATACTGGTCATAAAAAGCGACAGCAGACAGCTGCAACCAAAGAAACTATGGAGTTACAGCGTCATGAAAATCGAATAAGGAAAAGGGAAAATATATTTTCCTTATTCCTTTTTCCTTTTTCCTTATTCGACTCTGAAACAGATTAAGTAAACTGAAAACGATTAATGATACTAAGAGTCGTTACATGCAGGAATGTGCCTTTTGACATGCACAAATAGTGCGTTTTTGAACGGCGGCATGAAAATTTGACATTATATGAAGGTTAAACGACAAAAGTGAGATATGTCTAGAATGAATGTCAGAGTAATACTAGTCATAAAAAGCGACAGCATACAGCTGCAACGTAAGAAACTGTGGAGTTACAGCGTCATGAAAATCGAATAAGGAAAAAGAAAAAAGGAAACTATTTTTTCCTTATTCCTTTTTCCTTTTTCCTTATTCGGCTAAGAAACAGAATCAGTGAATTGAAAAAGATTAATGATACTGAGAATCGTTACATACAGAAATGTGCCTTATGACATGCACAGATAGTGCGTTTGTGAAAGGCTACAAGTAAATTTGACATTTCATGATAGTAAAACGACAAAAGTGAGATAGGTCTAGAATGAATGTCAGAGAAATACTTGTCATAAAAAAGGACAGCAGACAGCTGCAACCTAAGAAACTGTGGAGTTACAGCGTCATGAAAGTCGAATAAGGAAAAAGGAAAATATTTTTTCCTTATTCCTTTTTCCTTTTTCCTTATTCGGCTAAGAAACTGAATCAGTGAATTGAATAAGATTAATGATACTAAGAGTCGTTACATGCAGGAATGTGCCTAATGACATGCACAGATAGTGCGTTTGTGAAAGGCTACATGGAAATTTCATATTTCATGATTGTAAAACGACAAAAGTGAGATAGGTCTAGAATGAATGTCAGAGAAATACTAGTCATAAAAAGCGACAGCAGACAGCTGCAACCTAAGAAACTATGGAGTTACAGCGTCATGAAAATCGAGATTTTTTTCCTTATTCCTTTTTCCTTTTTCCTTATTCGATGTTCATGACGCTGTAACTCTATAGTTTCTTAGGTTGCAGTTGTGTGCTGTCGCTTTTTATGACAAGTATTTCTCTGACATTCATTCCAGACCTATCTCACTTTTGTCGTTTTACTATCATGAAATGTCAAATTTTCTTGTAACCTTTCACAAACGCACTATCCAACATTGAAATGAAATGACATCTCAAGCCCTGCCGCCCACGAAATTGGAAGCAACGTCTCCAAAAGGACCTTTACAGTGTTGACTGGGACGTTAAACCTTAAATCAAACAAACAAACAAACAAACAGAGTGCAGATAAAGGGTTCTTTTTCTTGTCCTAACAACTTCTGTAGAAAACATTTTAACCCAAAACTTGATCAGGTACAATATTGCACGAGCCGCAGAAAAAGCAACCGACTGAAGTCGGTTGATTTCTAAGAGTGCCCTAAAATCACCGTGTCATTCGGTCATTCTGTCATTCTGTCAGTCTGTCCGTCCGTAACCCGTTTGTGAAAATTGGTGATAGTGACTTAACCGCTTGGAATATTTAAACAATTTTTGGCATACTGATAGATATCAATGAGGTCTAACCAATGAACTTGCGAAATATTACATTTCGTTTAGTATAGCCTCGCCGAGGCGAAAAATGTGAAAATTTTCGAATTGCTTCTCCTCGGAAACCGTTGGGCCGATTGAAGTCAAATTTCATATGGAGCCTCTATGGGATGGGGGAAACCAAAATTTGCTCATGGGGTCCAGGTCACATGACCAAAATGGCCGCCAAGCCATATATGGTCTGTCTGTCTGTCCGTCCGTAACCCGTTTGTGAAAATTGGTGATAGTGACTTAACCGCTAGGAATATTTAAACAATTTTTTGCATTCTGATAGATATCAATGAGATCTAACCAATGAACTTGCGAAATATTACATTTCGTTTAGTATAGCCTCGCCGAGGCGAAAAATGTGAAAATTTTCGAACTGCTTCTCCTCGGAAACCGTTGGGCCGATTGAAGTCAAATTTCATATGGAGCCTCTATGGGATGGGGGAAACCAAAATTTGCTCATGGGGTCCAGGTCACATGACTAAAACGGCCGCCAAGCCATATATGGTAAAAACCCTTCAAAAATAGTCTTGGGTAGATTTCCACGAAACTTGATAAATAGCATCTGGGATGTAGGCCCATCATAAATTGCTAAAATGGTGACCCTGGGTTGACCTTGATCTTCTTTGGGTCCGTCCGTAACCCGTTTGTGAAAATTGGTGATAGTGACTTAACCGCTTGGAATATTTAATCATTTTTTGGCATACTGATAGATATTAATGAGATCTAACCAATGAACTTGCGAAATATTACATTCCATTTAGTATTGCCTCGCCGAGGCGAAAAATGTGAAAAAATTTTCGAACTGCTTCTCCTCGGAAACCGTTGGGCCGATTGAAATCAAATTTCATATGAAGCCTCTATGGGATGGGGGAAACCAAAATTTGCTCATGGGGTCCAGGTCACATGACCATAATGGCCGCCAAGCCATATATGGTCTGTCTGTCTGTCCGTCCGTAACCCGTTTGTGAAAATTGGTGATAGTGACTTAACCGCTTGGAATATTTAAACAATTTTTAGCATACTGATAGATATCAATGAGATCTTACCAATGACTTTGCGAAATATTACATTCCATTTAGTATAGCCGAGGCGAGACGAAAAATGTGAAAATTTTCGAACTGCTTCTCCTCGGAAACCGTTGGGCCGATTGAAGTCAAATTTCATATGGAGCCTCTATGGGATGGGGGAAACCAAAATTTGCTCATGGGGTCCAGGTCACATGACCAAAATGGCCGCCAAGCCATATATGGTAAAAACCCTTCAAAAATAGTCTTCTCCAGAACCACTGGGCAGATTTCCACGAAACTTGATAAATAGCATCTGGGACGTAGGCCCATCATAAATTGCTAAAATGGTGACCCTCGGTTGACCTTCTTTGTGTCTAGGTCAAACTTTGACACATATGCTTTTGTATTGGAAAAGTGAGAATGCATTTTATCCTGCAAACGATTCAGAATACAGTACTAAAGTATAAGATATATTTTTGCTCCTTACGATAAGGCGCATTTATTGAGGGAACCGTTTTAGGTCCAGGTCACATGACCAAAATGGCCGCCATACCCATATATGGTAACATTCATAAAGCTAAAAGCATCCGGCGGGTCGTGCACTTCAGCTGAAGCACTGGTTTTTACACAAAATATTCATATTTTACATGCCTTATCATTGACAAGTGTTCTTTTAATGTATTCTCTGTGACAGCACATGATGTTTTGGATAAGGGCTTTTCTTCTTTTTTGTTACTTCAGTTATTTATTTATTTATTCTGATCCATTCCAGATATCCTCAAGGTTATTTTGTCCAGAATCTGCAGTTTGATTTCTTCAACTATGCCGGTATACATCGTCACGTGACACTGTATACCACGCCCCATGTTTACGTCGAGGACATTACCATAGTTACCGACATACAAGGCACAAACGGTATGTATTTCCAAACTCTTCTCATTAAATGCAGTAAGGCACACAAACAGCCTTACTGATTTCGAAACTGTTGTATTTGACAAGACAGATATTGGGGATGGGTATCGGCAGTTCGGCAAATTCAGTTGTCAATCTTCCCCATTGCAACACACCTGCTATGACGGATGAAATGCCTGTTGCATTGGATGTGAAAGTTTTCTATTGTTGCTTAGCAAAGTGTTCTACCTCCCCTCAGCCAAAGGCTCTCGGGAAGCTTATAGGATGGTAGGCCTCCGTCGTCCGTCCGTCATCCACCATTTTCAATTGTCTTCTTATCCAAAACAACAGGGCCAATTTCAGTAAAATTTCATATGTAGCTTTCCGGAAAAAAGAAGGTTTGCAAGACTGGTCAAGGTCACATGACCAAGACTGATGATGCCGCCATGCCTAAATATGTTAAAAACCTTTAAAAAATCTTCTTCTTCAGAACCACTGAGCCGATTGTCTTGAAACTCGGTATGTAGCATTGGATGAGTGTGTACTATCAAATTTGCAAAAATGATGACCCCAGACTGACCTTGACCTATTTTTTGCCAAGGTCATATTTTGGTTCTTTAGGCTTTTAAACGGGAAAAATGTGAAACAATGCATTTTTCGTAAAATATTGTAGTGTTTGACATGGGAATAGGTACAAAATGAATGTTATTGAATGCTAAATGTCAAGGTCATTTGGTGACCGATTGTAGGTCCATTCGCACCAATGGTCCAGGTCACATGACCAGAATGGTCGCCATGCACAAATATGTTAAAAAGCTTACAAATCTTCTTCTCAAGAACCATTGCGTCTGGAATTTTGGTATGTAGCATCAGGTGACGTAAGTTCTACCAAATTTGCAAAACTTATGACCCTATGTTGACCTTGACCTATTATAAGTCAAAGGCAAATTTGGTTCCTTAAGATTTTAAATGAGCCCCGCCAAGCGAATTAGTGTTTTCGAGCATTCCGTCATCACAAATTTTAACTCCGCATGCCCAGCCATTCAGAGGGGTCAGGGATATGGCTTTCTGACTGAAGGTTCCTCTTGATTCACTGCTCGCATAGGCGATAAGTACCAAAATCGCCTGAGGGGGGCCCAAATGGTAAAAAAGGTAAAACAATGCATTTTTTTCAAAAATATTCTGGTCTATGACTTGAGAATAGATACAAAATAGATGTCCATGAATGCTTACGGTCATGGTCATTTGGTGGCTTTAGCCCAAGGTAATTTGGATTGCAGGTCAATTGACATCTCCAAATAAATGTCTCTGAAACCACTTTGCCAATTTTTATTCAAATTTTATATGCAGTCTTAGGGCAGTGAGGAATCAAACAAAGTGTTGGAATAATTTGACTGCCATATCCAAATAAGGTAAATACCTTAAAAACTTTCCTTCACCAGAGCTGACTATCTTGAAATTTGGTGTGTGCCATTGGGTTATCGACCCTGCCCATCGGGGCTTGAAAATTTAATTTGGCTGCATGATGCTTCCACGCAGAGCTGAATTCGACCACACACGAGTATTGGAAAACCCCTCAGAGGATCTAAGCATGCCCGGGCAAAGCGGTGCGAGTCGGACCGGCCATGCTTATAAACCCCATTGGTTTTATTGGGCGACAGGGCTTGAGATGTCATTTCATCTCAATGTCGTGTAAAAGTCCCACAAAATTGGAAGCAACGTCTCCAAAATGACATCTACAGTGTTGACAGGGACATTAATCACCAAATCAAACAAAAACCATCGGGTGACTGAGTCTATAGTTCGAACAAATTGACCTGAGACTGGTGAACTCTATTAACATAATTTCACACCCGACTGAATGCATGTATTTATCTTCGCCGTCTCCCGAAAATGGCGATATTGTTATTCACTACATAGAGGTGGGTAAATGGGTCGCAATTCACGGGATGCCGAAAATTCACGAGAAGTTTACGAAAGCCGACGTATTAGGCGATAACACTAATTTATTCCTTGCATAAAGGTCAGTCTCAGGTCAATTTGTTCGAACTCTACCAAGTTTGCGATAATAATTACCGTAGATTGACCTTTACCTATTTTATTCGAAGGTTAAATTTGGTTCCTTAGACTTTTCAATGAGAAAAAGTAAAACAATGCATTTTAGCTCACCTGGGCCGGAGGCTCTAGGGGAGCTTATAGTATAACTGGTCATCCGCCGTCCGTAGTCCGTCGGCCGTCGTCCGTCGTCTGTCCGTCACCACCTTTGACCAGATATATCTCTGCAGGCTGATGTCAATCATTTCTTATCTGTAGCATGCCTTGGGTGGAGCAAGGAAGAATTTAGCTTTTTATCAAAATTGAATGAAAACTTTGGTTGCTATGGCATTCCTAATTTCCCATAGACTTACAATGGGAAAATGCTTGTCATCACCGTAGCACCTTCAGTTTTGATCGGATCTTTCTGAAACTTATATGTAAGGTGGCTGAGGATAAAAACTCGGATAAGTTCGAAAACCGGCCAAGTCGGCCCTTTAAATCATAGAGTTACGTCCCTTTGATTGCTGAAAATGCCGATTTTGGACCTTGTCATTACAATAGCCCATTTAGTTTTGATCGGATCTTTCTGAAACTTATATGTAAGGTGGCTGGGGATAAAACCTCGGATGAGTACGAAAACCAGCCAAGTCGGCATATTTATTATAGAGTTACATCCCTTCGATTGCTTAAAATGCAGATATTTGACCTTGTCATCACCGTAGCCCCTTCAGTTTTGTTCAGATCTTTCCTAAACTTATACGTAAGGTGGCTTGGGATAAAAACTTGGATGAGTTCGAAAACCGGCCAAGTCGGCCCATTTATCAGTAACGTCCCTTTGATTGCTAAAAATGCCGATTTTTGACCTTGTCACCACCGTAGCCCCTTCAGTTTTGATCGGATCCTTCTGAAAATTTTACGTAAGATGGCTTGGGGTAAAAACTCGGACGAGTTCGAAAACTGGCCAAGTCGGCCCATTTATCATGGAGTAACGTCCCTTTGATTGCTAAAAATGCCGATTTTTGACCTTGTCATCACCGTAGTCCCTTCAGTTATGATCGGATCCTTCTGAAACTTATACGTAAGGTGGCTGGGGATAAAAACTTGGATGAGTTCGATAACCGGCCAAGTCGGCCCATTTATCATAGAGTTACGTCCCTTTGATTGCTTAAAATGCAGATATTTGACCTTGTCATCACTGTAGTCCCTTCAGTTTTGATCCGATCTTTATGAAACTTATATGGAAGGTGGCTGGGGATAAAACCTCGGATGAGTTCGAAAACCGGCCTAGTCGGCCCATTTATCAAAGAGTTATGTCCCTTTGTTTGGTGAAAATGCCGATTTTGGACCTTTTCATCACTGTAGCCCCTTCAGTTTTGATCGGATCTTTCTGAAACTTATATGTAAAGTAGCTGGGGATAAAACTCAGATGAGTTTGAATAAGGGCCAAGTCGGCCCATTTATCATAGAGTTACGTCCCTTTGATTGCTGAAAATGCCGATTTTTTACCTTTTCAACACCGTAGCTCCTTCAGTTTTGATTCGATCTTTCTGAAACTTATATGAAAGGTAGCTTGGGATAAAAACTCAGACGAGTTTGAAAACCGGCCAACTCGGCCTATTTATCATAGAGTAACGTCCCTTTGTTTGCTGAAAAAGTCGATTTTTGACCTTGTCATCACCGTAGCCCGTTCAGTTTTGATCTGATCTTTCTGAAACTCATATGTAAGGTGGCTGGGGATAAAAACTCAGATGAGTTTGAATAAGGGCCAAGTTGGCCCATTTATCTTAGAGTGACGTCCCTTTGATTGCTGAAAATGCCGATTTTTGACCTTGTCAACACCTAGCCCCTTCAGTTTTGATTGGATCTTTCTGAAACTTATATGTAAGGTGGCTCGGTATAAAACTAGGGATGAGCTTGAAAACCGGCCAAGTCGGCCCATTTATCATAGAGTTACATCCCTTTGATTGCTTAAAATGTTGATTTTTGACATTGTCATCACCGTTGCCCCTTCAGTTTTCATTGGAACTTTCTGAAACTTATATGTAAGGTGGCTGAGGATAAAAACTTGGATGTATTTGAAAACAGGCCAAGTCGGCCCATTTATCATGGAGTTACATCCCTTTGATTGCTTAAAATGCTGATTTTTGACCTTGTCATCACAGTTGCCCCTTCAGTTTTGATCGGATTTTTCTAAAACTTATATGTAAGGTGGCTGAGGATAAAAACTTGGATGTATTTGAAAACCGGCCAAGTCGGCCAATTTATCATAGAGTTCCATCCCTTTGACTGCTGAAAATGCCAATTTTTGACCATGTCATCACTGTAGGTCCTTTAGTTTTGATCGGATCTTTCTGAAACTTATATGTAAGGTGGCTTGGGATTAAACCTCATATGAGTTCAGGTAAGGGCCAAGTCGGCCATTTATCATAGAGTTACGTCCCCTTGATTGCTGAAAATGCCGATTTTTGACCTTGTCATCACCGTAGCCCCTTCAGTTTTGATCAGATCTTTCTTATCTATATGTAAGGTGGCTGGGGATAAAAGCTTGGATGAGTTTGAAAACTGGCCAAGTCGGCCCATTTATTATAGAGTTACATCCCTTTGATTTCTGAAAATGCCGATTTTTGACCTGGTCACCGTAGCCCCTTCAGTTTTGATCGGATCTTTCTGAAACTTATACGTAAGGTGGCTGGGAATAAAAACTTGGATGAGTTCGAAAAACCGGCCAAGTTGGTCCATTTATCATAGAATTACATCCCTTTGATTGCTGAAAATACCGATTTTCGACCTTGTCATCTACATAGCTCCTTCCGTTTTGGAACTTCCTGGAAGTTAAGTACAAGTAAGTCCAGGTTAAAAGCTTGGATGAGTTTGCAAACTAGCGATGTGGGGCGATTACTGAAAAGTAATGTCGCCTCTTTGCTAAAACTGCTTATTTTTGACCTTGTCATGACCGTAGCCCCTTCAGTTTCGATCGGATCTTCTTGAAACTTACAAACAAGTAAGTAAGGGATAAAAGCTTGGAATATTTAAAAAACTGATGAGGTTGGCTCATCTATTGTAGAGTTACATCCCATTTACTGCTGAAAATGCCTATTTTTATGTTGTCATCACCATAGCCCTTTCAGTTTTCATCAAATCTTTTTGTAACTTACATGTTAGTAAGTAAGGGATAAAACCTTGGCTGAGTTAAAAAATTGGTGAGGTCGGCCTATATTTCGGAGAGTTATGTACCCCTTATTATAGTTGATTATAGAAAATGCCTTTTTTGACCTTGTCATCACCATAGCCCCTTCAGTTTTGATCAGATCTTCCTGCAACTTACGTACAAAGAAGTTGGGGTTAAAAGCTTGATGCTCTGTCTCTGGTCGGGCCCATCGGAGTCTAACTGTTGGTTTTCTTTTACTCCAGCATTTCAGTGGTTTCTTGCTGTCGAGTCCTCACCCTTGTCTCACCTCTGTGGTTCTTTGATTATTTGTGTTCACGGAGATGTTGCACTAATGAGTTAGGAGGCCTTCATGCGGACTGAACAAATTATTTGTCTAAATTGCGGCGGAAGTAAGGGCGAGGATTGTGGCCACATAAAATCGATTTAAGCCCCCGAGTGGAAATCTTTCCACTGACTGTTCCAAGGCGGTTCTTCTGTGGCGATTTATTTTTGTTGTTGTTTGTTACCTACTGTGTGTATCACTTGTGTCTTTTAATTTTGGATGGCCATATGCCCATTTTGTGGGAAAGTAACTGTCCTTATGGCCTTCCTTTGTTTAGGTTTCCATTATGGTCTGGTCGCTTAATGTTTGTATTTCTTTCCCTTTGGTGTCTTTGATGGGTGGATTAAGTTAATTGTATCGATTCCTGATCTTTGTTTTACTTCTACTTTGGATAAGTTTGAAAATTAGGGATGTAGGTCGATTACTCATGGAGTTATGTCCACTACTTTGCTGAATATGCTTAGTTTTGATATTGTCATCACCTTAGCCCCTTCAGTTTTGATTTGATCTTCTTGAAACTTACAAACAAGTAAGTCAGGGATAAAAGCTCGAATGAGTTCGAAAACTGACGAGGTTGGCTTATTTAACGTAGAATTGTTTCCCTTTTACTGCTTAAAATGCCTATTTTTGAACTTGTCTTCACCAAAGCTCCCTTCAGTTTTCATCGGATCATCTTGAATCTTACATGTGAGTAAGTAACGGATAAAACATCGGCTGAGTTAAAATATTGGTGAGGTCAGCCTGTATTTCAGCGAGTTATGTCCCCTCGATTACAGACAATACCTGCTGTTTTACCTTGTCATCACTATAGCTCCTTTAATTTTATTGGATCTTCTTGAAACTTACATGTCAGTAGGTTAGGGATAAAATGGATGAGTTCGTGAACTGATGAGGTCAACCTACTTATCATAGAGTTACACCCCTTGGATTGCAGAAAATGCCTCTTTTTGGCTGTAAAGTCTTCAGTTTTCATGGATCTTCTTGAAATTTATATGTTTGTAAGTTAGGGACAAAAGCTCAGACAAGTTTGAAAACTAGCAATGCCAGTCAATTAATCATGGAGTTATGTCCCCTGCTTGGCTGAAAATGCTCATTTTCAACCTTGTCATCACTGCCGCCCCTTCAGTTTTGATCGGATCTTCATGAAACTTACACAAAAGTAAGTCAGGCAGAAAAGCTCGGAGGAGTTTGAAAACTGGTGAGTAAGGCCTATTTATCATAGAATTACATCCCTTTGATTGCAATAAATAATTGCTTTTTTTTTTACCTTGTCAACACCATAGCTAGCCCTTTCAATTTATATTGGATCTTCTTGAAAGTTACATATAAACAAGTCAGGGATAAAAGCTTGAATGAGTTTGAAAACCGGTGAGGTCAGCCTATTTATCATAGAGTTACATTCTACTTGATTGCAGAAAATGCTTAACTTGTCATCACCTTGTCCTCGCATAAATCCTTCAGTAAAGGTTGGCACTTCCTGAAACTTTGAGAATCTGTTAGCTCAGGTGAGCGATATAGGACCAGCTTGGTCCTCTTGTTTTCTAAAAATATTGTGTTCTATGACTTGAGAATATATACAAGAGGAATGTCTATTGATTTCAAAGGTCAAAGTCATTAGGTGATCTTTGCCCACCAGTCACTTGGATTACAGATCCATGAACATTTTAAAATACATTTTGCCTGAAACCACTAGTTCAATTTTATTTAAAATTTATATGCAGCAAGAGAACAGTTAGAGAATGCAATTTTTTTTTAAATGGTCTAGGTCACGCTACCAAGATTGCCGCAATGCCCAAATATGGTAAAAACATTAAAAATCTTTCTTCTCCAGAACCAATGTGCTAATTGTCTTGAAACGTTAAAGGCAGCATAGGGTGACTGAGTATTACCAAAATTTGCAAAAATGATGACTCTAGGTTGACCTTGATACACTTTCATTACGATAACTCACCCGTACGATATAGTGCATTTTTCACACCTCCAAAATGGCTACTTTTCTGTTGAAAATCCTTGATATTTTTCTTATAAATGCTCATAACATAGGTTGTGTGTGCTCGTTAGAACCGCCTCATTGAGGCGGTTCTAACGAGTACCCACAACCTATGTCTTGGAGCAGAAATAAGAAAAATAATGAAGACCCCCGTAAACCCCAGTTTTCTCTATATAAACTGGGGTTTAGGGGGGTCTTCATTTCACGGACTTGTTCACGTGATGTTAGGCAAATGTCAATGTTAGTTTCCTAGGCTTTTTAATGGGAAAATGTTAAAATTGTATTTTTTTTTGAAAACAGTTATGATTATGAAATGAGAGTAGGTGCTATACGAACGACTGTGAATCCTATTATATGTCACGGTCAGTCAGCAACCTTGGCCCCAGGTATCCATCAGCTTTTCAACTTAAACATAAGCCACCTTTGCAACGGATGGAGGAAAGTTTGTTCAAATGGCCTAAGTCACATGTCCAAAATGGCTGCCACGGTCATATATTAAAATCTAAAAAAAAAATATTCTTCTGGGCCGATATTTGAAACTTTATGTGCAGTTTCATGTGACTCATTACAACAATATTTTATAATAACCCAATAGTGACCTTGACCTATTTATCAGTACCAAAAATCATTGTCACTTAGATGAGGAAAAAATGGGACTAGATAATACTCAGGGCTCAGGGGAGCAATTAGGAATTAGGACCTTATGGTCCTCTTGTATTTTTTGTTGGGTTTGAATTAGGACCTTAGGGTCCTCTTTTTTTGTTGGGTTGCGGCCCTCAATGTGATTTCACTAAATTCGAGCCGATCCTTAATCAGAGGCGGGTGAAACCAGAGTAAACGAAGAAAAACCTCTTGTCCCTCCGTTGCAGAATTTGGCGGCGTCTCACGTTATTCGAGGAGGCTGGAAACTCAGCGAGGAGATTTTTTTTTGGTTTTTGGTTTTAAGGCCCTATCAAGATTATTTCACTCCTATCGAGCCGATCGTTAATCATAGGTGGGCGAAAACCGGAGTACCCGGAGAAAAACCACCTAACCTTCCGTTGCAGAACTTGGCGTCTCACATATGACCCGAGCGATGCGAGGAGATTGATTGATTGATTAAGAGACCGCGCTCTTACCCACTGGGCCAAGGAGGCCCGTGTATATCAAAAGCTACATAAGGATATGTACGACTAGCAAACAATTCGATCACCCTACGCAGTCTGTATTGAGAATTTGCAAGTAGCATTCATCATGATAACAAGTCCGTGAAATGACGCCACTCTAAACCCCAGTTTGTATAGAGAAAACTGGGGTTTACAGGGGTATACGTTATTTTGCTTATTTCTGCTCCTAGACATAGGTTGTGGGTACTCGTTAGAACCGCCTCAATGAGGCGGTTCTAACGAGCACAAACAACCTATGTTTTGAGTGTTTATAAGAAAAATATCACAGATTTTCAACAGAAAAGTAGCCATTTTGAAAGTATGAAATGCAGTAGAACTTCGATGGCTCGAACACCGATGGCTCGTTTACCATGGATGTGTCAAACCCATTTTTGAGCCCCTAGCGAAATCCTCTACATAAGAAATAGAGGGGGATAATTAAGGAGATTTTAGTCTTTTATCTTGCAAATGTATGCTGTGTGTACTCATTAGAATCCCCTCGATGAGGAGATTCTAATGATTACACACAGCATACATTTTTATTATAGAACACCAAACAGATGTCTTAAAGTATCTCATTATGCCTCCTGACAGTAACCTCAGTGGCTCGAACTACGCCGCTCTCGAACATATTGTTGTGGTCCCAAAGGTGTTCGAGCCATTGAAGTTCGACTGTAGGACACTTTAACACACAGGCATGTTATCGTAATGGATAGTACTTAGGAGCAATTTTTTCGATGACTCGTTCACCACGTTTTTTTTTTCAGCTCATTCTTGTGATTCTTGAGTCCCTTGAAAAATTACCCATAACTTAAGATATCAATATATTTGGGAAAATTTATCGAGAAAATTGTTATTTAATTTTCTTTGATTTGAAGTTTAACACTGTATAGGTCATTTTGGAGACGTTCCTTCCAATTTTGTGGGACCTTTACCCGACATTGAGATGAAATGACTTCTCAAGCCCTGTCGCCCAATGAAACCAATAGGGTTTATTAGCATGGACGGTCCGACTCGCACCGCTTTGCCACGGCAGGCTTAGATCCTCTAAACAGTGTACCAGTACTCGTATGCGGTCGGTTTCAGCTCTGTGTGGAAGCATCATGCAGCCAATCTATGTCTACAAGCCCCGATGGGCGGGGGCCTTGTTATTGGATTTTGAAAATGTAGGTTGTGTGTACCCATAATAATCGCCTCGATGAGGTGATTCCAATGAGTACACACGACATACTTTGTTTAAACAAAATCGAAAAAATATCATCATTTTGCTTCCTGACCAGACGCTTTTATTGACCCTCAAGGTCATTAGCCCTTATCCTGCTGAATAGATTTATTTAGACACACCCATTTCTGACTACCAACCAAGTGAATTACTTGACATAATATATCTGTTCAAGCTTGGAAATTGAATGCCAAACAGTTTAGATCCTGATCAGATGGCTTCTTCATATCATCACAAAAACACGCCTATATAATTTTGACCCCCTTGAATCCCACTTTTATACAGTAAAACTGGGGTTTACAGGGGTAAACCTTATTTTTCTTATTTCTGCTCCAAAATATAGATTGTGGGTACTCATTAGAACCGCCTCATCGAGGCGGTTCTAACGAGTATCAACAATCTATATTTTGAGCAGAAATAAAAAAAATCACAATTTTTCATCATAAAATGTTCGATTTTTTGGCGGTAAAATAGTCAATGTATTTGTATAGGCGTGATTTCTTAATGTGAATCTACACTGTTTGCAAAAGGTTGGAGTTATTGTGTTCAGCGGTATAAGGGTTATTCAGTTGTGTTATTTAATGGATTTTCTGCAAAATTTATTTATTTATGCAAACACACACATTTAACCCATTGCATGCAGGAAACCCCTAAAGGATTACTCTGGCAAACAGTGCAAGCCCAAGTCGGACGCCGCAGAACGCGGCGTCTGATCAGTGCCTGCAGTATTTGCTTAAAGAATTTTCCGTACAACATAGAATAAAAAAGATATAAATAGGCCTGACACCCCTTATATGATATGACGAATGTAGTTGTCCAAGATATGGCAATGGAAGAGTCCACTAGTATACAATGGGTTAAAATGCAGTTACGTTTCATTTTCGCTTTTGTGGGTGCATGCTATCCTTTTGTGATTTTGCCTTTACTAGGGATTGTGAACTACATTATAAGTCCCGGTGGTCCTCCAAACTTCATTCAGATGACAGTAGAGGTGCTGGATCGTCAAGGCATTGTGGTTGCGTCCAGTAGTAAAGCCAAGGATAACATCACAATCCCAAATGCCAATTTCTGGTGGCCGTACACACTCAACAAACTGAACCCGGGATACCTCTACACACTCAAGGTAAACATATAACCATCCTTATATTTGTTTGTTTGGATTGAGGTTTATCGTCCCCGTCAACATTATTTAGGTAAGTTTGGAGACTTTGCTTCCAGTTTTGTGGGACTTTTACCCGATTACCCGACACTGAGATGAAACGACATCTCAAGCCCTGCCGCCCAAAAGGCTTGAGAAAAAGCTTAAAGGCTTATATACATTCGACGGTCTGACTCCCATCACTTTGCCTGGGCAGGCTTAGTCCTTCTAAGTGGTTAACTAGAAGTCATGAGTGGTCTGTTTCAGCTCTGCGTGGAAGCACCATGCAGCCCATCTATTTCTTCAAGCCCTGATGGGCTGGGGCAGTTAACCATCTTTTTAATAAAGAAACACACTTTCTTTCATGTTCAGACTGTGTACGAGTTCTAACATTTTTATTAGCTCACCGTCACGTAGTGACGAGGTGAGCTTTTGGGATCACTTTTTGTCCGTCGTCCGTCGTGCGTCCGTGCGTGCGTGCGTCCGTGCGTAAACAATTTCTTTAAACGACATCTCCTCCTAAACCACTGATCGGATTTTGACCAAACTTCACAGGATTGATCCTTAGGTGGTCCCCTTTCAAAGTTGTTCAAATGGTTCCGGTCCATTGCACATCTAGGTCACAGGAGCCAAAAATAGATTTTTTTCACCAAAAACTTAAAAAATCTTCTTCTCTGAAACCACAAGGCCCAGGTATTTGATATTTTGAATGAAGCTTCATCTAGTGGACCCCTACCAAGATTGTTCAAATTATAGTGCTGGGGCCAAAAATGCCCCCGCCCCGGGGCCCTTTGGTTTTACATAGGCTTATATAGGGAAAATCTTTAAAAATCTTCTTCTCTGAAACCACAAGGCCCAGGACTTTGATATTTGGTATGAAGCTTCATCTAGTGGACCACTACCAAGATTGTTCAAATTATAGTGCTGGGACAAAAAATGCCCCCGCCACAGGGCCCTTTGGTTTTACATAGGCTTATATAGGGAAAATCTTTAAAAATCTTCTTCTCTGAAACCACAAGGCCCAGGTCTTTGATATTTGGTATGAAGCTTCATCTAGTGGACCCCTATCAAGATTGTTCAAATTATAGTGCTGGGGCCAAAAATGCCCCCGCCCCGGGGCCCTTTGGTTTTACATAGGCTTATATAGAGAAAATCTTTTAAAATCTTCTTCTCTGAAACCACAAGGCCCAGGATTTTGATATTTGGTATGAAGCGTCATCTAGTGGACCCCTACCAAGATTGTTCAAATTATAGTGCTGGGACAAAAAATGCCCCCGCTACGGGGCCCTTTGGTTTTACATTGGCTTTTATGGGGAAAATCTTTAAAAATTTTCTTCTCTGAAACCACAAGGCCCAGGTCTTTGATATTTGGTATGAAGCTTCATCTAGTGGACCCCTACCAAGATTGATCAAATTGTAGTGCTGGGGCCAAAAATGCCCCCGCCCTGTGGCCCTTTGGTTTTACATAGGCTTATATAGGGAAAATCTTTAAAAATCTTCTTCTCTGAAATCACAAGGCCCAGATCTTTGATATTTGGTATGAAGCTTCATCTAGTGGACCCCTACCTAGATTGTTCAAATTATAGTGCTGGGGCCAAAAATGCCCCCGCCCCGGGGCCCTTTGGTTTTACATAGGCTTATATAGGGAAAATCTTTAAAAATCTTCTCTGAAACCACAAGGCCCAGGACTTTTATATTTGGTATGAAGCTTCGTCTAGTGGACCCCTACCAAGATTGTTCAAATTATAGTGCTGGGACACAAAATACCCCCACTACAGGGCCCTTTGGTTTTACATTGGCTTTTATGGGGAAAATCTTTAAAAATCTTCTTCTCTGAAACCACAAGGCCCAGGTCTTTGATATTTGGTATGAAGCTTCATCTAGTGGACCCCTACCAAGATTGTTCAAATTATAGTGCTGGGGCCAAAAATGCCCCCGCCCCGTGCCCCTTTGGTTTTACATTGGCTTATATAGGGAAAATCTTTAAAAATCTTCTTCTCTGAAACTGCAAGGCCCAGGCCTTTGATATTTGGTATGAAGCTTCATCTAGTGGACCCCTACCAAGATTATTCAAATTATAGCCCTTGGGCCAAAAATGCCCCCCTCTCCGGGGCCCTTTGGTTTAACGTAGACTTATATAGGGAAAATCTTTAAAAATGTCCTTCTCTGAAACCACAATGCCTAGGTCTTTTATATTTGGTATGAAGCTTCTTCTAAAGGACCCCTACCAAGATGATTCAAATTATAGTGCTGGGGCCAAAAGTGGCCCCGCTCCGGGGCCCTTTGGTTTTACATAGGCTTATATAGGGATAATCTTTAAAAATCTTCTTCTCTGAAACCACAAGGCCTGGGTCTTTGATATTTGGTATGAAGCTGCATCTAGTGGACCTCTATGAAGATTATTCAAATTATAGCCCTGATACCAAAAATGTCCCTGCTCCGGGGCCCTTTGGTTTTACATTGACTTATATAGGGAAATCTTTAAAAATCTCTATGAAACTGCAAGGCCAAGGCCTTTGATATTTAGTATGGAGCTTTATCTAGTGGACCTCTTCCAAGCTAGTTCAAATTATAGCCCTGGGGCCACAAATGCCCCCATCCCGGGGCCCTTTGGTTTTACATAGATTTATATAGCCCCGGGGCCATTTGGTTTTGCATAGGCTTATGTAGGGAATATCTTTAAAAAAAATCTTCTTTTCTGAAACTGCAAGGCCCAGGTCTTTGATATTTGATGTGTAGCTTCATCTAGTGGACCCATGCAAAAATTGTTCTAATTATAGCCTTTGTTGATGTTTGGTATGAAGCTTCACCTTTAAGACCTCCCTTAACATTATGCACATTATATTGAGATAATCTTTGAAAATCTTCTTCTCTGTAACAGCAAGGCCCAGGTCTTTTGATATTTGGTGTGAAACTTCATCAAGTGGACCTCTATCAAGATAGTTTAAATTATAGCCCTGAAGCCAAAAATGCCCCCACCCCGGGGCCATTTGGTTTTACATAGGCTTATGTAGGGAATATCTTTAAAAAGATCTTCTTCTCTACAAGGCCCAGGTCTTTGATAGTTGGTGTGTAGCTTCATCTAGTGGACCTTTGCCAAAATTGTTCAAATTATAGCCTTTGTTGTTATTTTGTATGAAGCTTCACCTTTTTAGACCTCCCTCAACATTATGCACTTTATAACGCTGGGTTCAATAATGGCCCTCCGTGGGGCCCACTTGTTACTCTATGGATCAGGTGAGCGATCCAGGGCCATCATGGCCCTCTTGTTTACTTTAACAGTGCAAAAAATCACAATCCATTACGAAAACAAGCCTATTTAAAAACATTGAAAATTTTACGGCCGAAAAAAAAGCGAAAATTTAAAGATGAAAAAATTGTGATATTTTCTTATTTTTGCTAAAAAAAAGAGATTGTGGATGCACGTTAGAACCGCCTCAAATGGGAATAGAGATTGGGTACATGTTAGAACCGCCTCATTGAAACACTGACCCCTGCCATGTTATTATACCTCCAACAGGCTACAAATACTAGGCCGACCGATAAAACTTTGCGTAACCATGCATGTATAATATGTGCAAAACCTCGCACTTGCCATGGGTCAGTAACTGTGTTAGGACTTAAATACTGAACGGCCCTCTTATCATTGGAGAACTGACAACTAAAGATAAGTAATACGGCAGAACTTCGATGGCAAATATATGCTGTGTATACTCATTAGAATCGCCTCGATGAGGCGATTGTAATGATTACTCACAACATTCATTTTCAAATAAGAAGATCGAAAATATGTCCAAAAGTATCTCGTTATGCCTCCTGGCAGTAACCCTGAGTGTCTCGAATTACCCCTGTCTCGAACAGGTTTTCGAGGTTCTAAAGGTGTTCGAGCCATTGAAGTTTGATTGTATTTGATAAGGGAACTGACAAACAGTTATGGGTCATATTTGTCTAGTGGTGACCAGTAGCACTAAGGTTAGACTACTTACTAGTCTGATAATAAAAATGTTATCATTTTTGGAGCGTAGCTGTAGCAGCGTAGCTCCAGTGGAATGAGAAATGATTTCGGCACTACTTTCGGAGTTACTGCGTATGACCTAAGAATATAGAGCCCCGTGTTAACAGTGTAGATTATTACGCCATGCGGTATCCACTTATAGACTGCTTCACAGACCACATTTTTCAAACGGAATAGATTAATATTTTGAATAGATGAACTGTGTAGCAGTCTAATCTTTTTATAGTTCAGTTCATATAACCCAGTTTACAGCCCATTTTGTACCGTAAAATCCCAAACCTGGCAACTGGCAAACAGGACAAACCCATATCAGATACCACAGAATGCGGAGTCTCATTATGACCTACACTGCATACCAATAGAAGGTTCAGCCATGTTTGCAAAATATTGCTTAGAAGCCACAGCCTAACATCCCTGATTTTAAAATGAACTCATTCTATACTGACATAAGGTTGAGGATTCCATTCGTTTAAATGGGTTAAAAGTACGCAGTGTGGGTCGATAATGTAACACCCAAAATAAGACAGCTTGAATCATCCAGTCAATGAATTTGGATAGGCGCACGTCAAATTTTAAGGAGAAAGGCAATATAAGCAGTAAATTCTGCAGTTTAGACACAGATGAGACGCCACTTGTTGTAGCGTCTGATCTGGGTCTGCTAAAAAGGCTGCTAGACATATACTCAGAGTATGGGTTAATGTGTGTGTGTGTGGGGGGGGGGGGGGGGCAATGTTACTTTGTTTAAAGCGACTTGTCTGCGTCCTAGGCATGTGACCATATAGAAAGCAAATTGACAGCTCAGACGCAAGTCGATACCTGCCGGGTTCGGCAACATTCTTTCCAGGAGATTGATCTTGAAATCTGTTCCACGGTGATTCTATCCCTTTCGCTGATTCAAGAAGGACAGTTGTTGGTTTCCGGTAAAAGACTGTGCACTGTGCTGTATTGACAATACCTAACCAAAGAAATTGCCTTAAAGCCGGTTTATTTCATAAATGGCCTCGTCATAACGGAGTATAATGTCTAAACCTCTTCAAATATTCCTATGGATTGATATTGGCAATAACTAATCCAAGAAACTGTCGTATGCAAGATCACTTCATAAATTGCCTCGCCGATCCAATATATATTTAGAAAAATGTTAACAAAGTATAATGTTCAAACCTCTCTGAATATTCCGATTATTTTTTGGCATTCGGATTGATATTGACAATTACCTAACCTATGATGCTGTTTTATGCAAGATTACTTTATAAATGGCCTCGCCGAGGCAAAATAATATAAAAAAATGAACACGGAGTATAACATCTAAACCCGGCTTCGATCATTTTCGGCATACATGTTGATATTGACAATACATAACCCCAAAATCGCCTTATGCCAAATTACTTTACAAACGGCCTCGCCTAGGCAAACAGTTTGAAAAATTATTTCGAAGTGTAACTTCTAATCTGCTTGGAATATTTTGACAACTGTTAGCATGCAGATAGGTAATGTACAAATTTAACCAACGAGATTCCTGAATGCCCAATTTCTTTATTTTATCCTCGGCAAGGTAAAAATTCACCCACTGACACGGTCGTATAACTTTCAAACCGACGGGTATATTTTACAATGTTTTGCATGCAGATGTAAATTGACAAGATCAAGCTAATGATATTGTCTAATGCCAGATAGCTTTATAAACAGCCTCACCGAGGCAATTTTTAAAGACTGATTACGGATGTATAACTTATAAGCCGCTGGGAAAAATATGATAATTTTTGACATGAAGATAAACATCATCAAGACGTAACCAATGAGAATGTCTAATGCAAGATAAATACCCACTCCCCCCCACCCCCACCCCAGGTAATTTTTCAAAAACCAATTACATAAAATAACTTTAAAGTCGCCAAACAATTGCGCAAGCCGCAGTTATTGCACGAACTGTAGCTCAGCAGAAATCTTCGAGTAAACTGTAGAACTGCATGGTTGCTATATTGCTCAAAAACATTGATTGTGGGTACTTGATAAAACTGCCTTGTCAAGGCGGTTCAATCAAGTCCCCGCAATCAATGTTTTGAGCAGAGATAAGAAAAGATCACAATTTTGTATCTTAAAATTTCCATTTTTTTTTTCTGCCGAAAAATTGACAATGTATTTGTACAGGCGTGTTTTCGTGATGGTTGTTGCGGGGTCTACACCTTAGCGTGAGTTAATTTAAATATAGGTCTTGTTGCTTTAACACGACTTCTGGCCCAGAGTAGCTTCAAACAGCTAATTTCATTGGATCTATACGAACCTGGTTTAAAATACAAATCAGACGCTAAATCAAATTACCAAAGCTACGCTCCATCAGCACTCTCAGTGCTTTGATTGTTATATTGTATTAAAAGTTTTTTCAACTTGTTAGAAATGGCAAGTCTATTTGGGAGAGTGTCCAAGCTTAGGATACTCAGTTAAAGTTGAGACTAGTCAAACTATTATATACTGCTCAGTTTAATCTAAAAGATAACCAGTGCTTCAGCTGAAGTGCACGACCCGCCGGATGCTTTTAGCTTTATGATTGTTACCAAATATGGGTATGGCGGCCATTTTGGTAATGTGACCTGGACCCAAAACGGTTCCCCCAATAAATGCGCCTTATCGTTAGGAGCAAAAATATATCTTATACTTTAGTACTGTATTCTGAATCGTTTGCAGGATAAAATGCATTCTCACTTTTCCAATACAAAAGCATATGTGTCAAAGTTTGACCTAGGCACAAAGAAGGTCAAGGTCAACCAAGGGTCACCATTTTAGCAATTTATGATGGGCCTACGTCCCAGATGCTATTTATCAAGTTTCGTGGAAATCTACCCAGTGGTCCTGGAGAGGACTATTTTTGAAAGGTTTTTACCATATATGGCTTGGCGGCCATTTTGGTCATGTGACCTGGACCCCATGAGCAAATTTTGGTTTCCCCAGTCCCGTAGAGGCTTCATATGAAATTTGACTTCAATCGGCCCAACGAGGAGAAGCAGTTAGAAAATTTTCACATTTTTCGCCTCGGCGAGGCTATACTAAATGGAATGTAATATTTCGCAAGTTCATTGGTTAGATCTCATTGATATCTATCAGTATGCAAAAAATTGTTTAAATATTCCAAGCGGTTAAGTCACTATCATCAATTTTCACAAACGGGTTACGGACGGACAGACAGACAGACCATATATGGCTTGGCGGCCATTTTGGTCATGTGACCTGGACCCAATGAGCAAATTGTGGTTTCCCTCATCCCATAGAGGCTCCATATGAAATTTTACTTCAATCGGCCCAAAGGTTTCTGAGAAGAAGCAGTTAGAAAATTTTCACTTTTTTCGCCTCGGCGAGGCTATACTAAATGGAATGTAATATTTCGCAAGTTCATTGGTTAGATCTCATTGATATCTATCAGTATGCCAAAAATTGTTTAAATATTCCAAGCGGTTAAGTCACTATCACCAATTTTCACAAACGGGTTACGTACGGACAGACAGACTGACAGACTGACAGAATGACCGAATGACAGAATGACCGAATGACAGAATGACACGGTGATTTAGGGCACTCTTAGAAATCAACCGACTTCAGACGGTCGCTTTTTCTGCGGGTCGTGCAATTTTGTCTCCATAGTATTCATTTTAACGCCTAGTAGCGTTGTTTGTTTGTTTGATTTGAGGTTTAACGCCCCCGTCAACACTGTAAATGTCATTTTAGAGACGTTGCTTCTAAGTTTGAGGGACTTTTACCCGACATTGAGATGAAATGACATCTCAAGCCCTGTCACCAAATGAAACCAATAGGGTTAATAAGCATGGACCGACTCGCACCACTTTTTCTGGGGAGGCTTAGATCCTCTAAGCGGTTTACCAGTACTCGTGTTCGGGTCGGTTTTACATAATGCAGCCATCTATTTCTTCAAGCCCCGATGGGCGGGGGCTGCAACGCCTAGTGGCTAGGCTACACTTAGGTTAACAAAGATACACCGAAGACAGAACCTTAAGCACTGGCATTTCAATGGTGTCATTGAAAGATAATTTATTTTCCATTTTGCAGGTCAGCCTAAAAACTACCGTAACCGATGTTTATCGACAACCATTCGGAATTCGGACTGTGTCGTTTACTAATACACAGATCTTCATAAACGATAAACCATTCTATTGCCATGGTGTTGCGAAACACGAAGATGCTGATGTAAGTTTCGGGGGTGTGCATACACCTGCTATTTTACGGCCTATTTACACGAGAGAGAAGTTTAACCCATATACGCCTAGTGGCCCCTTTTTGGGACATTGGCAAACAGTGCAGCCCCAGATCAGACGCCGCAGAACGCGGCGTCTGATCCTAGTCTACACTGTTTGCTTAAAGAACATTCATTTTTGAGAAATTTTCCACAAACAAACACAAACCTGACACCCCTATAATTGGAAATGAACCGCCTTGAAACTTGGTGAATAAATTGCTTGTGATGAATAGATGACCTGATTAACTTTTGAATGAATTCCGAAAACTACTTTGAGTTGTGGCCCTTTGTAACTTTGTGTATTTGTATATTACATGATTTGAGGCGGTTCTAACGAGTACACACAACCTATGTTTGCAGTATAAATAAGAAAAATATCACGGATTTTCATCAAAAAAGTAATCGTTTTGGTGATGTGAATAATGCACTATGTCGCACGGGTGTGTTATCGTAATAGGTGTAAGAAATGCTCTATGGACAGGTTAACTGAATATTTTCGAGACAAACTACATGTTCATCCCCTTCGCCCACTGAGGCCTTGTCAGTTGGTTGGTTGTTTGGTTTGGAGTTCAACGGATTAAGGTCATGTCGAACCGGTGTATTAACCAAATCTCACTTTAACTAGACAAACTAATACCAAACTGACCAGGTATTCACCAAGGCCCAGAAAAAATAACCTAGATTAAATCATTTTAGTCACGCTTTACCACCCGTTCGTTCGTCAAGCCGTCAGCATTCTTTCACCGTAATGTAAGAGTCCATTTCCCAAGGCCCGACATATCGAAGCTCCAGGTGAGTTTATGCCGTGGCCATGTCCGCCGTCCGGTGTCCGTCTTTCGTCGTAAACGTTCCACATTTTCGACATCTCAAGAAACGGAAGTCGGATGAGGCTGATACTTGTTGGGAGGCATCGGAGTGACATGGATTTTCAGTTTTGCTAAAATTGCCCCATTCCGATATCCAAGATGGCTGCCAGGGTTGCCATCATGGAAGTCTTCAAATGACATCTCCTCCTGAACCATAGGTTGGATCGAGCTACAACTTGATCGGAGGAATTGGAGCGACATTGAGATTCAGATAATTTGCTAAAATCGTTTCGTTCCGATATCTAAGATGGCTACTATGGCGACCATCTTGAAATTCTTCAAATGACATCTCCCGAACCAAAGGTCCGATTAAGCTGAAACCCATGCTGGTCATCTTGAAATTCTTCAAACGACATTTCCTCCCAAACCAAAGGTTGGATTGAGCTGAAACTTGATATGGGTCATTAGGGCGGCATGTGTGGAGAATCGAATTTGCTAAAATCATTCCATTCCTATATTCACGATGGCTGCTATGGCAGCCATCTTGTAATTCTTCAAACGACATCTCGTCCCAAACCAAAGTTAGGATTTAGCTGAAACTTGATGGGAGGCATCGGGGTTGACATGCCGATTTGGATTTGCTAAGTTATTCTGGTCCAATATCCAAGATGGCTGCCATGGCGGCCATGTTGTAATTCCTCAACCGATATCTCCTCCCAAACCAAAGGTCAGATCGAGAGGAAACTTGTTGGGTGGCATCGGGGTGACATGGAGATTCAGATTTGATAACATCATTTCGTTCCGATATCCAAGATACATGTATCCATGGCGGCAATATTGAAATTCTTCGGACGCCATCTTGAAAATAACCACATCGGCTCCCGAATGGTCATTTGCTTTGAGTTGAAATTTGGTTGGAGGCATTTTGGTGACATGGAGAAACTATTGCATTCTGATATCCATCTTCAGGTGTTGTCAATATAATGTTAGATTCGCTGTCCACAAGAAGATTCGATAGAGTCCATTTCAAAATTTAGGGGTGTCAGGTTGTGTTTTCTTCAAAATTTATTCGGAAAATGGCTGCACTTTTTGCAAACAGTGTAGGCCCTGATCAGACGCGGCTTTCTGCGGCATCTGATCTGGACCTGCACTGTTTACCAATTACCCCTTTTGGGGTTTCCGGTACCAAATTTGTACCAGAAACCCCAAAACGGGTACCCTGGCAAACAGTGCAGGCCCAGATCAGACGCCGCAGAATGCGGCGTCTGATCAGGGCCTACACTATTTGCAAAAAGTTCAGCCATTTTCCAAATCAATTTGAAGAAAACACAGCCTGACACCACTAAATATTGAAATGGACTGCTATATGTAAGGAGGAAGAATCCATTTGGTACAAAAAGGGTAATATTTTGCATGCTGTGTACACCACAGATCTGTTTGTGTTACAATTGAATTCACATGATCGGGTGACATGGTTGACCGTTTTGTTGATAAAAAATTCCAACGGCAGGTGCAAACAACAGCTCCACCCTGCCTAACTGTACACCCTTCACTCTTCATCAACATCATTTCTTGCTGAATCCTAAATCAGAAACTTAATTAAAGACAACATGCAGATTCAGAATTGCTAAAGGCAATGTGATCTGATAGACAAGATGGCCACCGAGGCACAATGTAATATATCTTCATCAGCCACATCCAGGTGTGCGATTTCTGGCCCACCTGTTATATTAAAACTACCTTTAACAGTGCTACGGAACCCGGGAAGGGACATGATTTTTTTTTATTTTATAAGTTGTGCACACAAGATAATATCTTGTGCGGACAAGATATTATCTTGTTCGGACAACATATTATCTTGTGCGGACAAGATATTATCTTGTGCGGACAAGATATTATCTTGTGCAGACAAGATATTATCTTGTCCGCACAAGATATTAAGTTGTGCGAACAAGATATTATCTTGTCCGCACAAGATAATATCTTGTCTGCACAACATAGATCTTGTGCAGACAAGATATTATCTTGTTCACACAACTTATTATTTTGTGTGCACAAGATATTATCTTGTCCGCACAAGATAATATCTTGTTCGCACAACTTCCCAAGAGCTATGTGCGGACAAGATAATATCTTGTGCGCACAAGATAATAAGTTGTGCAAACAAGATAATATCTTGTCTGCACAAGATCTATCTTGTGCAGACAAGATATTATCTTGTGCGGACAAGATAATATCTTGTTCGCACAACTTAATATCTTGTGCGGACAAGATAATATCTTGTCTGCACAAGATAATATGTTGTCCGCACAAGATAATATCTTGTGCGCACAAGATAATATGTTGTCCGAACAAGATAATATCTTGTCCGCACAAGATATTATCTTGTGCGCACAACTTATAAAATAAAAAAAAATCATGTCCCTTCCCGGGTTCCGTACAGTGCAGCTCTATTTATAATATAATCATTTAAATAGATCATCAAAGTGCTAACAAGTCCGCGTAATAAACACCACTGTAATCCCACTTTATATAGAGAAAACTGGGGCTTACAGGGGTATCAATGCTTTTCTTATTTTTGCTCCATGGAACTCGTTCGAACCGCCTCGATGAGGCGGTTCTAACGAGCACCAGCACTCTAAGCTTAAAGCATAAATAAGAATAATATCGCAGAAAAACATCACAAAAATAATCGTTTTTTTTTAGAAATAAAAAAATGCACTATGCCACTTAACCCATTGTTTACTAGTGGACCCTTCCATTGCCATAAATTGGACAAGTCCATTTGAGATATAAGGGGAGTCAGGTCTATTTTTGTCTGTATTCTATTTTTGACAGAAAATTTTGTCAGCAAATAGTGCAGGCGTTCTGCGGCGTCTGATCTGGAGCTGCTCTGTTTGCCTAGGTACCCCATTAAGGGTTTCCCGCATGCAATGCCATTTTTGTACCAAATGGAATCTTCCTCCTTATATAGCAGGAGCTCATTTTAAAATATAGGGGAGTCAGATTGTGTTTTCATCAAAATTTATTTGGAAAATAACGGAACTTTTAGCAAACAGTGCAGACCCTGATCAGACGCCGCCTTAGTGCAGACCCTGATCAGACGCCGCCTTCTGCGGCGTCTGATCTTAGGCTGCACTGTTTGCTAGGTACCCCTTAAGGGGTTCCCCACATACAATGGGTGAATGAATGAGAATAGATACAGTTCTAACGAGTACCCACAACCTATGTCTTGGAGCAGAAATAAGAATAATAATGTAAACCCCCATTAATCCAAATTTTCTCTACACAAAGTGGGGTTTAGTAGGGTTTTCATTTCACGGACTTGTTCACGTGGTGCAAATGCCGCAAATTTGTTTCTTTTTCGATATACACATCCAAGGCAATCTTATCGGTCAGAATTTGCCGCCCCAGTGTATGGAAGAAAAAATGCCAGCTAGTTTGTCTTGCTTGCGGTAAAATGGTTGAAAATATAACGGGCATATCCATACAAAGAAAATCACAGTCTGTTTCCAAAACACAGTATAATTTCTATATTAAGACCTTCTTTAAGACTGTTCAAAAATGGTCTTTAAGACCACTTTTGAACCGTCCCAAATGTGGTGTCTAACCAGGGGACACTGCATCCAGACAACACAAATAAAGAGTAACCGCAGCCTACTAAATAAGCTTTTAAAAGCAGAATTAGTCTTAATTTTAGGTGGTCTTAATAGCAGAATTTCACTGTAGCTGGTCGACCCCGACCATCGGGGCTTGAAGAAATAGACGGGGTGCATGATGCTTCCACACAGAGCTGAAACCGACCCGCACATGAGTACTGGTAAACCGCTTAGAGGATCTAAGCCTCCCCAGGCAAAGCGGTGCGAGTCGGACCGACCATGCATATAAACCCTATTGGTTTCATTGGGCGGCAGGGCTTGAGATGTCATTTCATCTCATTGTCGGGTAAAGTCCCGCAAAATTGGAAGCAACGTCTCCAAAATAACCTTTACAGTGTTGACGGGGACGTTAAACCGTTAAATCAAACAGAGGACACTGTTTGCAGAAAACACAAACAAAGAATAAACGCAGCCTACTAAATAAGTTTTTTAAAAGCAGAACTGGTCTTAATTCACTGTAGCTGGTGATTGATTTACTCAGACATATAGTAACATAACTTTAAACTATTGATTTACATTTAACTTTACAATATCTCCCAGCTGTAGCGCAGACCTTTTTTCGGGATTAAAGATTTGAATTAATTAGTTTTTGAAACAGATGCGTCTTCTACTTGGAAAGCCACGTGTGTTTTAATAGAAACACAATCAGGCATGTGTACGAACCATTAGTGAATAGTTAAAGAGTTATGAGATCAACAAATTTGTTCTTAACTTAACGTTGGCAAAAAGTTGACTTAACACTCTGCATGCTGGGTATTTTCAGCAGATGAGTTTTGAAATATGTCTTTTATATTTTTTTTTCTGGAAAACATGATTTGACATTTCATGCAAATTTCATGAAATGTCAAGTCCTGCTTTCTGGGAAAAATACGAAAAATTTCGACTATTTGTCGTCTGCTGAGATAGTACAGAGAATGGTAAAGAACAACGCTGGAACGACGATTATCCAGCAAACAGTCAATAAACTTGAAAGATTGAATCTTTGCTACCCTTAAATCGTTGCTATCATTTACATTTTATGCAATAAATCAGTAGCAGAGATACCACTGTGATAAGTTATATACAGTAGAACTTCGATCGCTCGAACACCGATTGCTCGTTTACCATGGTTGTATCGAACTCGTTCTTGAGTCCCTAGCGAAATCCTCTACATAAGAAATAGTGGGGATAATTAAGGAGGTTTGAGTCTTTTATCTTGCAAATGTATGCTGTGTGTACTCATTAGAATCGCCTCGATGCATACATATTCATTATAGAACACCGAAAAGATGTCTAAAAGTAACGAGTACCCACAATCTATATTTTAGAGCAGAAATAAGAAAAAATAGGTATACCCCGGAAACCCCAGTTTTACTATGTAAAAGTGGGGTTCAAGGGGGTCAAAATTATAAAGGCGTGTTTTCGGGATGCGTGTTTGTCATTTAAGGGGTATCAGGTCTATTTTTCTTTATCATTCTTATTTTGACAGAAAATCCTGTGAGTAAATTTGATAGACCCGAATTATACACCGTGTTATGCGGCATCTAATCCGGGTCTGCACTGTTTGTCTATGCCCCTTTATGGGTTTCTGGTTTTGTTTGTTTGTTTGATTTGAAGATTAACGTCCCCGTCAACACTGTAAAGGTCATTTTGGAGACGTTGCTTCCAATTTTATGGGACTTTTACCCGACATTGACATGAAATGACATCTCAAGCCCTACCGCCCAATGAAACCAATAGGGTTTATAAGCGTGGACGGGCCGACTCGCACCGCATTGCCTGGGCAGGCTTAAATCCTATAAGTCGTTTACCAGTACTCGTGTGCGGGTCGGTTACAGCTCTGCGTGGAAGCATCATACAGCCCATCTAATGGGTTTCTGGTTAAATGCATTTTTATGGTAATAGATATTTCTTTATTATTGAAGCTACTCATACATGTACGCTTGTGTGTACTCATCTGGGTGGTTTAACCCATGTATGACGATCGAATCTTCCACCTAAATACGTTTGGAGTGATCCATTTCCACTTATAGTGGTGGTATGTTTGTTTTGCATGTAGTAAGTTTGACAAAAATGAACATACTTTAAGCAAACAGTGTAGACTCAGATCAGATGCCGCGTTCTGCGCCATCTGACCTGGATCTACACTGTTTGCCAATGTCTCGAAAAAGGGCTGCTAGGCATATATGAGTGAAACACGCTCCCACAATCTATGTTTAGAAATAAGAACATATACACACTCGCGTATAAATCTCACTTATTTCCTTTAGAAAAGCGGAGTATACAAGAGTTTATTTACATTATCAGTGCGTTTAAAGAAAATCCCAATAGTTATCTATAGGGACGTAATGTTGCTCAGATTTCAATGCCAACATTGAACCACGCGCCGTCATTGAGGTCAAAATAATCTGGTTCTTTCCAATTTCATTGGACAGTGGCGATGTTATGGGACCAACGACGCAGTTTCACTGTCAATAGGAAAACTGCATGTGATTGTTTTCTTGTTTTAATTGTAGCCCTCAACACCGCCCATCGGGACTTGAAGAAATAGATGGGCTGCACGGTGCCTCCAAGCAGAGCTGAAACCGGCCCCACACGAGTACTGGTAAACCGCTTGGAGAATCTAAAATAGAAGAGGCAACGACCAAGAATCGATACAATCAACCCAAAGCTCCCATCAGAGACACCAAAGGGAAAGAAACACAAGCATGCAACAACAGAGCTAACGGAAACACCAACAGCGGAAAGCCAAAGGACAGTTACTTTCCCACAAAATGGCCAATAGACTATCCAAAATAAAATGACTCCAGCGACACAAACACCTAAAGACAAACAAAACAAAAAATAAATCGCGACAGAAGAACCGCCTTGGAACGGTCAGCGGAAACCTGCCCAGGCAAAGCTGTGCGAGTTGGTCCGTCCATGCTTATAAACCCTATTGGTTTCATTGGATGACAGGGCTTGAGATGTCATTTCATCTCACTTTCGGGTAAAATGTAATTATATGTAATAAAGGTAATTTAGTTAACGTTCATTAAATTATGAACAAAATCTGGTCACGAGCAAAGTTTAAATGAACCCCGAAACTTTGCTCGGGACCCGATGTTGTTCATACTTCAGTGAAGTTTAAATACATAACATTCATTTCTTAAATACATATTACATGTACACTCATTTATTTTAAATTTGCATCTACAGATACATTACGAAACCACGCCTATACAAATACATTGTAAATTTTACCGCCATAAAATTTGTGAGATGAAAAAATGTGATGCTTTTCTTATTGCTACTCAAAATATAGATTGTGAGTGCTCGTTAGAACCGCCTCATTGAGGCGGTTCTAACGAGTACCCACAAGCTATATTTTAGAGCAGAAATAAGAAAGTTCTAACGAGTACCCACAAGCAATATTTTAGAGCAGAAATAAGAAAAATAAGGTTTACCCCTGTAAACCCCAGTTTTACAATATGAAAGTAAGGTTCTAGGGGGTCAAAATTATATAGGTGTGTTTTCGTGATGGTTTATTAAATATTTACCTAAGTATCACTGTGTTCTAGATCCGTGGTAAAGGGTTGGATTACCCCCTTATAGCTAGAGATTTCAACATGTTGAAGTGGCTCGGAGTGAACTGTTTCCGGACCTCCCATTACCCTTATGCCGAGGAAATCATGGACCAGGCGGATCAGCAGGGGATCGTGGTCATAGACGAGAGCCCGGGGGTTGGAATTGGCAAGTAGGTGTCGACTATTCATTGGTGTATAAACCATTTAATATAATACAGCTATCTTCCATGATTGTATGTCATTTAATTTATCCATTATACCCCCGGCATACGAAGTATGCTATGGGGGTATACAGAATCCGTCTCCGTCCGTCCGTCCATCCGCCCATTAACATTTTAGTTACAGTTTTGCGTCAAAGTTTCTAAGAGAATCTTCTGAACCCTTTGATAGATTTAGTTGATACTTACAGTGAAGTTACATACTGGTCTAAAGATTTCATTGATGCATTTTCAACCCCCACAGTGACCTTGAGGTCAAGGTCACAAACTTAGAAAAATTTTACGTTTGGTTAAAGTTATATGACAAATTTATAGATGTCTGTATGTTCTAAACTCTAAGACAAATTCAATTGATACTTGCATCAGTGTTGCATACCAGTCCAAACATTTCGTTATGTCCCACCCACGGTGACCTTGACCTCAAGGTCACGGACTTAGAAATTTTACACTTGGTCAAAGTTTTATGACAAAGTTTATAGACGCCTGTATGTTCTAAACTCTAAGACAAGTTCAATTGGTACTTGCATCGATGTTGCATACTGGTCCAAAGATTTGATGCATACCTCACCTTGCTGCTTCATTAACATTAATGCCTCCATCCCTTCAGTAACTGTGATGCCCTCACTCCTTTAGTCCATTTATAAATTGTAGGTTTGGTTTAGCCTTTACATGTACAAATACATTTATAGATTCTTATAGCTTCTTGACATCTTCATTCATATTACACCCAAGCTCGAAGGATATATCAGAGGGTGGCACTTGCCGGGGGTATACGTGGCTCACTGGTGGCTTGCTCTAGTTTACCTTGAGTCAAAGGCTAACTTGGGTTCGTTTATCTCTCTTTTAAAGAGCAAAACGTAGTGAGCCAACGTGTTTCGATAAACTGGGGCGTGTGCAGTGCAGATTTGAGAGTGGACAAGATCTAAACAGACAGGATATGAAAACGAAAAAGAAAGATAGACGAAAAATGAGAAGGAAAAAGATTCAACAGCGCCGCACTAGGACAAATAAACGTAAAACAAAAAGAAAAAGAACAGAACAACGCGTATTGCTTAAATCGTAAGGCATCTATATAAACGATTGCATGCCTATAAATAATCTTATATCTCTTTACATGTACATTTAGGATAAATATACCCACGAAAGATAAATAGAATTCATCATTGCTAGTCGATGTAATATATATCTCAACCCGAGGGTTCAGCGGTCACGTGGAAAACGAGGGTTTGCCGAGTTTCCCACATGACCGCTGGACCCGAGGGATTCTTTTTTCTTACAATCTGAATGTGAATATTCGAGTGCAGCCTTTTTTCTTCGGGGAAGCGGGAGAAAAAGAGGCAAAACCATAAACTAAGAAAGTCGAAAAAGTTTGGTACCAAAATGTTCTTTTTGAAATTAAACAAAATAGAAATAGCAAAGTTATATTCGTTCGAACTTCTGAGTAGCTGTACAATCCGCTATCTTCTCTAATGAAGAAAACCGACATTATCCGATATTTCTGAAAGTCATGGCGTCAGAATCGCGTGTGAGTGTCCATGTGGGACAGATTTCGCCACTAGCGAGCAAACACAGTCTCGGTCTCATGGGCATTTGTTATGTGAGAAATTGGTATCTTTTATTACGGAAACACGCCTACACGAATACATTGTAAATTTTACCATGATAGCACAAAAAACTGGAAGTCCGATAGACCATTGCTTCTTTTGTAAAAAAATGGGTAACTATGCCAGGCACATGACGTAATTGTGACGTCACATCAACTTCGATACAACGTTATGACGTTTATGCAACGTCACACCTACGTCGGTGCAACGTTGCACCGACGTTGATTTGACGTTGCCCTAGCGACGTGTGCCTGGTGTATACATTTTCTTTAACTTTTTTTTTTCTGCACAGAATGGAATATTCCACCTTATATACAGTATACAACATTAGTCCATTTCAAAATTTAGGGTTGTCAGGTTGAGTATTATTATTTTCTTCAATTTATTCAGAAAATGGTGCAATTGAACTTTCAGCAAACAGTGAAGGCCCTGATCAGACGGCGCGTTGTGCAGCGTCTGGTCTGGGCCTACATTGTTTGCTAAGTACCCTTTTTGCGTTTTTCCTTATAAAATGGGTAATGATATATTTTTTTCTCCATAACTGTTTAACATTTTATGTAACATTATTTAATTGAATACCAGTGTTGTGCTGCAACAAGGTGATGCTGGATATGGGTTGGAGAGTCATGCCTGCAAATGAAACAATCTATAAATCAATGCAGACTCTTCCCTCACTTCTATTTTCTCCTTCTTTTTTCACTTTCTGGAGTCAAGTGAATGCCGTCAATTAAGGCTTTAACTTGTTTCCAAAACCATGTCTCTTTTAAACTTCTCTACTGCATAAGTACTTACCACAGTACATTCTTTCTGCTGCTTCTATCTCTCCTTCTACTTGCTGAAAACCATTTGAACTATGTATTATGGAAGCATAAGGTCTATATATCTATCATTGTACTGTATGGATGTACTCTGTATTACTCTCTGTCAATTGTGGTACCCACGGAGAGGGCAAATATAGGCCAAGCCTGCGCCCAATCCGAGCCATATATATATGTCTGTATTATGTACATATGTATGATGACTAATATTTGGAATTAATAAATAAATTCAATTGAAGCATGTTGACAAGTACAATAGACTAAACATGTTTTTACTGATGAAGACTTTAGATAAAAAGTAAATACTCGTGTACGTATGAGATCTTAAACGGGGCCCCCATCGGGGCTTGGAGAGACAGATTGGGCGGAGCTGAAACCACACATGAGTACTGATAAACTGCTAAGAGCCACTGAGCCTGCCCAGGCAAAAGGGGGCGATTTGGACCGTCCATATATGTAAAATATCATTCCATCTCAGTGTCGGATACAAGTCCTAAAAGATCGGAATCAACGTCTCCTTAATGAACAAAATAGTGTTGACGGGGACATAAAACCATAAGTCAAGCAAAATCATATTTTAAACTTAAGTATCATTGCATGTAAATCAGCAAAAACTGATATGCAATTTGTGTTGCGTACGCTGTTGAGCTCAGCAGTTTTTTTACCCATTTTGTACCAGAAACCCCCAAACGGGTAGTTGGCAAACAGTGTAGGCCCAGATCAGACGCCACAGAATGCGACGTCTGATCAGTCTGCGGCGTCTGATCAGGGCATCCACTGTTTGCTAAAAGTCTAGTCATTTTCCAAATAAAATTTGATGAAAACACAACCTGACACCCCTAAATATTGAAATGGACTCCTGCCATATATAAGGAGGAAGATACCATTTGGTACAAAAAGTGTTAAATACCACTGTTTAGATGGATCGAGAACGAAATAACACTCTAATATATGTCTCTGAATTATCTACTGCATGTTTAATGTAGCCATGCATGTAGAACCCATTTAATAACACAATGTAAACTCTTCCATATGGACGTAAATGTTGCAATTTGAAGTTGTATAACTGATTTAGAGGTCAGTGTAGGCAGTTTTGCTTCTGATAAAACCTGGGTCGTCTGCCATTGCTAACGATGAATAAAATGCATGTACACCTCTACAAAACAACTTGTATGGCCATTGGTTCAAGGCATAAATTGCATAACTCTCCTCAACTTAACACTCTATAGACGTCCACGGATATCTTTTATTTTCAAGTTTGGACTAGGAAATGTTCACAAGGAGCTAAGTCCGGAGAATAGGCGGGGTGGAGTATTAGCTCGTACCCATTTCGCTCAACAGCATCCATTGCAATTTTGAAAGTGTGGACTTTTGCATTGTCCTGTTGGGGCAGAATCCCTTTGGAGAGTTTACCTCGACGTTTTTCACGGATCGCAATTCTAAGTTGGTCGAGCAAATCTGCATAATACCCACCTATTATTGTACTTTTCTTTGCTAGAAAAGCCAACATAATAACCGCTGGTGCGTCCCAAAAAATACATTTGCCATCACCTTTCCAGCAGAGGGTTGCGTTTTAAACTTCTTTGGCCTTTGAAACCCTGGACATTCCCACTGGCAACTTATATTTTATTCTCTGGCTCTTAATAATGCACCCAGGTCTTATCTACAGTCACCAGACAGGAAAGAAAATCATATTCCTTTGACCTAAACCGCTTCAACAATGCGCTGCATACTGATGCCCCGGTTGCCATTTGGTCGTCGCTAAGGGGTTGTGGGATCTAACGGGCTGTTAGCGTGCGCATACCCAAGCGATCGTGTAAAATTGTTGAAACGCTACAATGGGAAATCTGAAATGCATTGGTTATTTCTTCTACCTTAATTCGCCTGATCCTATGCTTTGTTACACATTTCTTCATCGGTGGCATCTGATGGGCGTCCAAACCTGGCTTCGTCTTCTAAAGACGTTCTACCGAGTTTGAATTCCCCAACCCAGAATTTAACGTGTGCATATGATGGTGCAGAAGACTAATAATAATTGGTCAACTCGCAATGTATTTCCTGACCTGTTTTCCCTTTCAAATACAAGTAACGAATTACAACACGGTACTCAACTTTTGAAGAAAAGCTTGCTTTTGAATCTCTAGCTATGTTTGACGTTCAATATCTTATGAGTGAATGACACGATAAGGGTGCAATTTTGCCCTCATGCCTAAAACATGTATTGAAACAAAGCATGAAATTCTTAGTTATCTCGGTCAATTGGAAATGGGATAGGCTGTTTACTAATTCACTTGTCCTCGTACAATCTCATTGTGATATGATTTACTGCTGTGTATATATATAGTCATGTATATATTGTTGTGGTTTTACGGAGGGCCGCATGGTAGATTAGCCAACTGTGGCTAAATGTGTTTTACCACCTTAAATATTGTAAATAAATGAATAGATAATTAAAACAAATGACCAGGCGTTATCACATGCGAGAAATGTTACTGTTACATCACGTGAACAAGTCCGTGAAATGAACACTCCTCTAAAGAGAAACTGGGGTTTACGGATGTATACACTATTTTTCTTATTTCTGCTGCAAGACATAGGTTGTGGGTACTCGTTAGAGCCGCCTCAATGAGCCGGTTCTAACGAGCACCCACAACCTATGTTTGCAGTTTAAATAAGAAAAATATCACGGATTTTATCAGAAAACTAGCCAATTTGGTGCTTCCATGCAGAGCTGAACCGACCAAACTGATGAAGTCAAAACATGCATTATGTCGCACGGGTGGGCTATCATGATGAGTGCATTCTAAGATGGCTGATGGGACCAATTATAGCTTTAAACTGTCTGTTGCAGATAGAGCAACAAAGATCAGAGTAAGAAAGCTCTGTTGGTGGTGTCTTAGCTCTGGCTCTGCGCTGTGCACGTTTCTGCTCAGGTTCGGTGATTCTTTTTGCATCATATGCTTTAGCACCCTTTCTGTTGAGACCTCGCCACTTTGCTCGGTCTTGGCACACAAAGATCGGTGTAGCTCATTAGAACCATCTCATTCATTACAATAGCACACCCGTGCCACATAGTGCATTCTTTTTTGTATCTCCAAAATGGCTACAAACATAGGTTGTGGGTGCTCGTTAGGACCTCCTCTTTGAGGCGGTTTCTAACGAGTACCTACAACCTATATCTTGGAGCAGAAAAAAAGAAAAATGTGGTTTACCCCCGTTTTCTCTATATAAAGGTGGGTTTAGGGGTGTTCATTTCACGAACTTGTTCACGTGATGTTGGGCACTTCTGACGAGTGTCCATATTCTATGTTTTGAGAAAGATAAAATCAATATGTACTCTGAAATACACAGTCACTTTATTTTCACATTACGAAAACACGCCTATATGAATACATGTATATTGAAAAATTTTCCTCTAAAAATAAAAAGAAAATCCGATAAAAAGTCTGATATTTTCAAAACTTCATCACAAAACAGAGATTGTCGGTATTTGTTGGAACCGCCTGGTTCTAATGAGTACCCACAGTCTGTGTTTGAGCAGAAGTGAGGAAAAATAATACAGCCCCTGTAAACACCAGGTTTACTATAGAAAACAAGGTTTTAAGGGGGTCAAAGTTATATGGGCGTGATATCTTGATGAGTTTGGTTTAATCATGTATGCAGTTCTCGTTTTGTGTTATAATGATATGATTTACTGTATCAAAAGTGGGCAAGTTGCGTGTTTCAGCACATTAAGCTCACAAGGTTCAAGGTCAGGTAATGCATTGACCTGTTGTCCGCCCGTTCGTTCGTCCACCTGTCCTCATTGCCCTTGATTGTAAGCCATAAAATGGTTTAAATTAATATTTCCGCTTCTGCTAAACAGACTTAATTTTGGTAACAAGTCCCTGGCCCACCACATGGAGGTAATGGGCGAGATGATCCAGCGAGACAAGAACAGACCAGCTGTCATTATGTGGTCCGTGGCTAACGAACCTGCGTCCTCTCACCTGGCGGCTGGGCCGTACTTTAAGTAAGTAGTGCTTGGTGTTTGTAGTAGGTTATATAATCATTAGAAAAAGGCTTATTGTTTGTAGCCAAGTATATACATTGGAACTTTGATATCTCGAATATCCTTGGGCCATGAGAAAATTTATCGAGATAGGGGTAGTTCAACCTACCGATGGTTAATCATGGCATCAGGGTATGAGGCATTATGGGGGCCACGTTGGGTCATATTTCTTTTTTTTTATTAAAAAAAGTTGTGCTGTGTGTACCCATTAGAATCGCCTCTTTGACAAACACACAACATACAACATACTATTTCGAGATAAAATCATGAAAACCTTAATAATTTATTAAAAAATATATTGGTATGTAGAGCCATTACGAAAACACGCCTAGACAATTGAATTGTAAATTTTACCACCGAAAAAAAAACGAAACTTTTAAGAAGAAAAATTGTTATATTTTTCTAATTTCTGCTCAAACATATAGATTGTGTGTACACGTTAGAACAGCCTCGCCGAGGCGGTGATGAGGCGGTTCTGACGGGTACCCACAATCTACATTTTAGAGCAGAAATAAAAAAAATAAGGTTTACCCCTGTAAACCTGTTTTACTTTATAAAATATAAAAGTGTTGTTCGGGGGGGGTGGGGGGGGGGGGGGGGGCAGAATTCAATAGGCTTGTTTTCGTGATGCTATTTGAAGATATCTCTCGCATCTGAAAAACAAGTTCGAATTATCCAAGGTAAAAACGAATAATCCGCGTTCGACTTACTGCAGTTTCACTGAATACACACATGAGAAAATGTGCTTTGTAGGTATGGTCGCTGTAAGTTTAAGGTTTGAAATTTCAAAATCATGTTTTACGTTTCAAATCATATTGAAAGTTTAAAGAACTGAATTACATGATGTCAGTCGATTACGTACGAGGTACTTAAGTAATTTTTTCATTCAGTTTCATTCAGTTTAAAAATTTTTATTTTTCATAACATAAATCGGCCTCCGCCAATCGGGGAAGAAAAAAGATTTGTAGCCATTTTGGGGATGTTAAAAATACACTATGTCGCACGGGTGTGTTATCGTAATGTAAGGCGGGTTATACAGGGGCGTTTATTACACGGACTTGGTTACCTGATTATTAAGTGTTAGCATGATGCTTCCACGCAGAGATGAAACCGACCGCACACGAGTACTGGTAAACCGCTTTAGAGGATCTAAGCCTGCCCAGGCAAAGCAGTGCGAGTCGGACCGTCCTTGCTTATAAACCCTATTGGTTTCATTTTTTTTTTTTTTGGTTTTGGTTTTACGGCCCTTTCAAGATTATTTCACTCATATCGAGCCGATCGTTAATCAGAGGTGGACTAAAACCGGAGAACCTGGAGAAAAACCACCTTCCGTTGCAGAACTTGGCGTCTCACATGTGACCCGAGCGAGGCATTGGTTTCATTGGACGACAGGATGTGTCATTTCATCTCAATGTCGGGTAAAAGTCCAACACAATTAGAAGCAACGTCTCCAAAATGACCAATACAGTGTTGACGGGGACGTTATACCTTAAATCAAACAAAACAAACAATCATAACATCAATGTTTGGAAGTTAACCTATTTTATCACCCGAAAATGGAATATTGGCAAACAGTGCAAAATAAAATAAAATGCATGATGAACAGTTTGCAAAATTCAGGCTAGCCAACTGTGCATTAGGGCATTTGCTCACAACAGACTGATGAGTCACGACGCAGGAGCTTGGACTTGCCCACACAGTCTAAACTACGATTAGTGTGCACATCTACACATCCCGAAAAAAGATTTCACTCTGTACTATACAGAGGACCCCTGATCCAAAGCTTTTTATGCTTACTAACATTTCTAAATATGAAAAGGAGTTAAGTAATTTGGTACACAACTGCTTAATTGTCAAAGGTGGTGGGGGAGGGTGTGTCAGTGACAAGCGTACATTTTACAATATAACAGCTACAAAGGCATATACAACGCAATTCGTCATCATGAAAACACGCTTATATAATTTTGACCCCCTTGAACCCCACTTTTATATAGTAAACTGGGATTTATAGGGGTTAACCTTATTTATCTTATTTCTGCTCGAAAATATAGATTGTGGGTACTCGTTAGATCCGCCTCGATGAGGCGGTTCTAATGAGCATGAACAATCTAAATTTTGAGCAGAAATAAGAAAAACCTTATTTTTCTTATTTCTGCTCGAAAATATAGATTGTGGGAACTCGTTTGATCCGCCTCGATGAGGCGGTTCTAATGAGCATGAACAATCTATATTTTGAGCAGAAATAAGAAAAATATCACACTTTTTCATCTTAAAATGTTCATTTTTTTCGGTGATAAACTTTACAATGCATTTGTATAGGTGTGTTTTCGTAATGTGCATTCATACCGGTTTTGATTTGAGGTTTAACGTCCCCATCAACACTGTAAAGGTCATTTTGGAGACGTTGCTTCCAATTTTGTGGGACTTTTACCCGACATTGAGATGAAATGACATCTCAAGCCCTGTTGCCCAATGAAACCAATAGGGTTTATTAGCATGGACGGTCCGCCTCGCACCGCGGTTCCTGGACAGGCTTAGATCCTCTAAGCGGTTTACCAGTACTAGTGTGCGGGCCGGACTCAGCTCTGCGTGGAAGCATCATGCAGCCCATATATTTCTTCAAGCCCCTATGGGCGGGGGCATTCATACCGGTAGTTTCTGAAGTCGGATGTTGGACAGTAGGTGATATGATAATCATTTACAGAATGGCGAGAAGTGTAGATCCTGATCAGAAGACTCATTCTGAGCCATCTTATCTGGAGCTACACTGTATGTATAGGTTTGTTTGTTTGTTTGATTGGAGTTTTACGGCCCAGTCAACACTATTTAGGTCATTTTTGAACCGGTCAGTTTACCTATCAACACTTTCCTTGGCAGGCTTATATGTAAGCGGTTAACCAGTACAGTGCACATTCTTTGGCCAGAAACTGACAACTTCCCTTCTTAAATCAGCGGAAGGGAGAGAATGACCGTAGAAAAGATTTCATGATCAATCTCCACGAAAGAATGTTGCCGACCCCGGCGGGAGTCGAACCCACGTCCTCCTGATCACCAGTTAGACGCGCATCTGACTGTGCCACTGAGGCCGGCGTATGTATAGGTACACATGTCTATATTCAGATTTCCAGGGTTAAAAGCTTTCTTCGTGTGACATAGTGCATTCTTTCATATACTAAAATGGTTACTTTCGATATTTCTTATTTATACTTTAAACATAGGTTGTGGGTATTCGTTAGAACCGCCTCATTGAGGCGGTTCTAACGTGTACCCACAACCTATGTCTTGAAGCAGAAATAAGAAAAAATAATGTTTACCCCCTTAAACCTTAGTTTTCTCTATATACAGTGGGGTTTAGTGGGGTGTTCATTTCACAGACTTGTTCGCGTGATGAATGTTTCTATACACATGGTCAAGGAACGCTTCAATACATGTTTTTCAATAGGGCTGTGATCAAATATGTTAAAACACAAGACCGCACCAGACCAGTTACGTTTGTCTGCGCACAGGACTATAATACAGACAAGGCTGTAAGTTTATGGGCACCACCTAGCACCGCATTGTTAGTTCTTTTAGTTGTGAAATCATGGATTGATAGGTCATTCGGAAACGCGTGCTCATATGGGATAGTTTTTGTCTTTCATCACGAAAACACGTCTATATAATTAATTTTTGACCCCCCTTGAACCCACTTTTATATAGTAAAACTGGGGTTTATAGGGATGAACCTTATTTTTCTTATTTCTGCTATAAAATATAGATTATGGGTACTTATTAGGACCGCCCCAATGAGGCGGTTCTAACGAGTACCTACAATCTATATTTTGAGCAGAAATAAGAAAAATATCACAATTTTTCATCTGAAAATTTTCATTTTTCGGTGGTAAAATTTACAATGTATTTGTATTGGCGTGTGTTTGTAATGCTTTATGATAACGGACCAGTTGTTCAGAACTAATGAAGTCAATAGTTGTATCGTTAAAATTTGATCATTCAGTATGGCAAAAATATAACTATTTTTGCAGAAAAGAATGTAAGCAGCTTTTGAGTTTGAAAAAGCTGTCCACGTTTTCAGCAAAAATGCCAAAGTATTTCACACAAATGTACAGAGCAAAGGTAGAACCTTTCTTATTCTTAACTGCTAAAGAAATATGTTTGAACTTTTTTCCAGTGAGCCACTCAAATCCATTTTCAGTCCATTCCCTTATAGTAGTGGTAAACAGTTCTTGATTTCTGACAAACAACATTGCATGCACATTTCATGACTTTCTTTTATTGACACGCGATAGCAGTTTGATGACATACTGAATGTTCATTTCCCTGAAATATTATCAAGGAAATGATACTGTGGTTGCACATTTTTGCAATGTACATCTTGGGAGAAACAGAAAAGGTACTCCCCTGTTTGCATGGGAAACAAAACATCCAATAGCAGGAGCCACTTTTGGAAAAAAATTGTTCCACCGCAATGTACATGTTTTCCTGAGACAACTAAAAACCCTAGGGTGAGACAGTGTGAGACAAAGAAATCACACACTGTTATACAAAGGGGTATTCTTGCCCCATTGTGAGAAAATTCGTTCTTTCGTATCTCAAAAATAATTAATTTTCTGATGACATTTAATGCTATTTTTCTTTAAATACCCCAAAATAGGTTGTGGTTCTCTTTATAACCGCACCATTGAGGCGGTTCTAACGAGAGCCCACAGCAATATAATATATACTCCTATATATAAAGCGGGCTATTCTTGGGCATTTATTATACGGAATTGATAACCTGATTGTAAAGTGTTTGTGCGCAATCAAAACTACTGCAAACTATGAAATACTTGCCTGTAGTTTATTGAAACATCTTGAATGATAATTCATTCCTTTATTTTACAATTTAAACTCAAAAGATTGTTAAATCTCAGTGGCGGGCCAAGTAGTGACTAACGGTAATGGGTGTCATAATACATTATCATGACCGCCAACATTATTGTTTACAAGTTTAAAATAATGATTCCACAACTATGTCCTTAGTTTTTTACCTCCGGTGGTTTGACTGTTTAACCTCACTTCTAACATGGTTTGCACCTATAACTAAATAACAGATACAATGCATCCAAACAGTTTAACCCATTATTTGTGTGTTTGAGTTTTCCTCCCACCAACAACTACGGGATTTTAACCGAGTACGTGTAATGCGTAATGTTTTAATAGGATAATGAGCTAGAATTAAACCTAATACAGGCGATGCAGAATTTATCGTCTTTTCAGAGCCAGCATTTGTTTGGTTCTAATGAAGTCAAGAATTTCCGAAAAAGAAAAACAGAAAAAAAATCAGTTTTACCATGATGGGCTCAAACTGGGCTCAATAATCTTAAATAGAAGAGTCTGTTTGTGTGTTTTGGGGGCTATTTTGACGTGCCTGACATACATTATATATATGGGGAAATTGTATCATTAACAGAGGAGAAGACTTATATAAGTACTCGTGCTTTCGGTCTTATCCATAATTGTATTATAACGTGTCTTATTTTGCAATGATATTATTACTATAATAGAATATATAATATATAATGTTTAAACCAAACTCAAATAGTAATTGAGCAAGCTTTCGCCTTTCGACTTCTTCATGGCGCAGTCCTAGCGAATGCCGATGTTCTCCATGTGCAAAATTTGGTCTTTATAGGTATTTGACTTCAAAGATTTTGTATTTAATACTTATCCCTGCAGAAGCCGAAAGGCGAAAGCGCGCTTAGATGCAATCTAGATTTTGGAGTGTTAATGATGTAAATAATATAATTACCTTATATACTTAGCTAATATCAGTTATACATCCCATCACGAGAACACGCCTATATAATTTTGACCCCACAGTTATTTTTTTTTTATTTTTGCTCAAAATATAGATTGTGGGTACTAACAATCTATGTTTTGAGCAGAAATGAGAAGTGAGTGAGTGAGTTTTAGTTTTACGTCCCACCAACAGCTAAGGTCATACGGAGACGGGACCTCGATTTAAAGACTCATCCGAAAGTCTGGAGAAGCCCGGGATCGATCAAAGAAATGAGAAAAATTGCTGAATTGTGTACATGTATCTGATAATTTTCATTTTTTTGTTGGTAAATTTTTCAATATATTTGAATATGCATGTTTTCGTAATGCATTGCTGGATCTAGTTCTACCAGCAGAGTTTTGCTGTTACGTGTGTATATATCTACCAGTATTACACTTGTATTATATGCTACATGTAAATATATTTGAACACAACTCTGTAACAGACACGTCTAGACAGACTATTTTCAAATCCTTTGGGATCATTGATTTCACTGATGTGGCCTAATTGGCCAAAACTATCCAGCCTGGCCCAGCAAAAAAGCAGTTTTTAGTTCTTTGTTGTTGTCCTTGCTTCCAAGGACAACCGTTCCATAGGCCTTGTTTAACTACACCACAGCTGGTGTTAAGACAAGGTGCGCCAATGTGGGTTATTTTTTCTAGCCCTTTTGGCTCTTTGATTTTAATGCGGAATTTCGAAAATTCTGAGGGTCATTAATGAGGCCTAATTGGCCGAAACTATCCAGTCTCGCCCAGCAAAAAAGCAGTTTTTAGTTCTATGTTGTTGTCCTTGCTTCCAAAGGACAACCGTTCCATAGATCTTGTTTAACTTCACCACAGCTGGTGTTAAGACAAGGTGCGCCAATGTGGGTTATATTTTCTAGCCCTTTGGGATCATTGATTTCAATGCGGAATTTCGAAAATTCTGAGGGTCACTATTGAGGCCAAATAGGCCGAAACAAGCTAGTCTGGCCCAGAAAAATACCTTTTCATAGGGCTTTTTTGTATTAAATAATGCAATCATCACATAGACTTTTACACCCATTAGCTTTGTATAACTTCATTTTCTTATCACGAAAACACGTTTATAATTTTGATCCCTCCAACCCAAAGTTAAAAAAGTAAAACTGGGGTTTACAGGGTAAACATTATTTTTCTTATTTCTGTTCAAACATATAAATTGTGGGAACTCGTTAGAACCACCTCGATGAGCCGTTTCTAACGTACACCCACAATCTATAGAGGCGGTTCTAACGAGTTCCCACAATTTATATTTTGAGCAGAAATAAGAAAAATATCACAATTTTCCATCTTAAAATTTTCTTTTTTCGGCGGTAAAATTTACAATGTATTTGTAAAGGCGTATTTTTATAATGTATCTTATGGTGAAATGTTTGTTTTGTTTTACACTAGCATGCACGTTCCTTAAACAAACAATGAAGACTCAGCTAAGACGCTGCGATATGCGGCATGTGATCTGGGTCTGCCAATGTACCATATAGGCGTTAGACTTATATGGGTTAATTTCGTTTGCGAACATTGGGCACTGGAGTAGTTCAGATAAGTTGATTTGTTTGCAGACATCGAGGCACTTGAATTCAGCATGTTAACAAGCCCATGTAATGAAGACCCATCTAAACCCCAGTTTATATAGAGAAAAGCGGGATTTGCAGGAGTGTACATCATTTTCTTCATTTTTGCTTAAAATATAGAATGTGCCACCCAAATGTTTGGACTGGATATAAGAAAAATAAATATATATGAAAAAAAAAACATCGATACGAAAAACACCCGTTTAGGACGGTTGTGTTATAGTAATGTGTTCTGGGAACTCTAGTGTTAATTATGTGTTATGTAATATGTTAGGGATTTAAAACAAAGCTTATTCTCATAAATCAGAAAATATTGTTTTTAGACAGTAGGTTTACGTCGTTGATGTCCACATGCCATACATCAATAGTGTTTGGTTCATTGGCAGTAATGACACTTTCATCGCAGAACCGTCAAAGAAAATATGTGATAATCTGTTTTCATTGAACTTGGGATTTCGATAATTGTTATTATAATGCTCTATGTTTGATACAGATCTGTTATAGAACACGTTAGGGCCTTGGACCCGACCAGACCTGTAACTTTTGTATGTAATCAGGAGTATAATACAGACGTAGCTGTAAGTTAGTATCATAGCAGTTTAACCCTTTTGTCCGTAGATAAAGGTTTACCAACGACACACGAAACGCGAAACACACACGCGCTAACACACCCGCACACGCACACATAAAGCGAAATCAGGACCAGTTGGACAATTTAAACTGTCTACGGAATACATCCCGAAAACACGCCTATATAATTTTGACTCCCTTGAACCCCACTTGTATTTAGTACAGCTGGGGTTTACAGGGGTAAACCTTATTTTATAAGAAAAATCACTATTTTTCATCTTAAACATTTCATTTTTTCGGCGATAAAGGTTGCAATGTATTGTATAGGCGTGTTTTCGTAATAAGAATCACAAAATGTTTGCATATGGCTGCATAAGATTCGAGTCATAGGCCTAGTAATGGAGGGAAAAAATGAACAACATGATCATTAGCTTCTTGGATTGGTTTCAGTAAGTAAATCTATCGTGGAGATCCGTTCACAACAAGACCGCTGAACATTTAGGGGAGTTGGTATACCTTCAGGGTAGGCAGATCTTTCAACAATTATGTCCCCTATCAATAGGAGTCTTCTAGAAAGGAACGAAATCGCTCTTGATGAGCTAAATCTTTCCTTCGAGAGAAGTTTCATTTTGGAAAAGGGTCTGAGTTTAAAGGGACGTCAAACAGGAAATCAAAAAAAGTTGTAACCTTTTCCAAAAAGCAGAAAATATGCTGGGTGTTTTATTCTCCTTTCCAATTATATTGCGGCATGCCTCCCCTATTTTTAACATAGAGTGTATTTTTGTTTGGTCGGTCAGTGTCCTGAAGGTTTAGGTTCATAAGACTCCTGACCCTAATCCTACTTGAAACAACATCGCACGGCCAGCCCTAGTATTTCTACTTGTGTTCAGGCGTATTAGTTTTCACAACCTAATAATCTAGTGGTGAAAGGGTTATATACTGCAAAATATACAGTCAACCCTCTTTATACCAACATTCATTATAACGGCAAAACTCATTATAACGACAAATTCAATGGAATAACTACTAAGCTAATAGCTTAGCCTCGGTTCCGAGCGGCGTGGGCTTCCCTCCGGTTTGAAATGCACAAATTGAGGCCATAGTTATCAAAAAGACTTGTAATCTAATACTCCAAGAAATAACTGTTATAGATATTTGTTAGAATCGCCTCACCTTTTGGTGGGGAAAAGGCCTTTTATTAGCTATCATACTCCTAACTGGGATTCTTTATAACGGCATATTCTTTATAACGGCACAATAACAGGGAACAAATACTGTCGTTATAACGAGGGTTTTCTGTATTCTTGTGTATACCATTGCTAACGTATTGCTAACCGTAAGTAAAAGCTTGACTCATACCATAAATGTTACTCATCTTAGCACATGACTAATATAATCAGTAGAAAGCTTGACGCTTATCATATATAAACATTGTTACTCATCTTAGCACATGACTAATATAATCAGTAGAAAGCTTGACACATAAAATATATAAACATTGTTACTCATCTTAGCACATGACTAATATAATCAGTAGAAAGCTTGACACATAACATATATAAACATTTTAACTCATCTTAGCACATGACTAATACAATCAGTAGAAATAACCAGTCAGTAAAGAATACACTCGACTGGGAGACACCAACAGTATATGCATTCATATCCAGTCTCCGATTTATGTTCTTCATAGAGATTCTTGCATGAGTGTTCATTTATTACTGAATGTATTTAACGAGTTGAGGAAATGGTATCAAATGCGATGCTTCGCCGAGCATTTTATGCCTTTTCACAACGAGTTTAATAAATTTAATAATAAATGAGCATGAATGCAAGATTTTATTTATCATGTGGCATTTTAAAACGCATTTTATTCAAAATGTCAATATTCCGTCATAAGTAAACGTGACGTCGTTAAGGACGTCGTAGATGTAACAATACTGGACGTATCTTACTAATTTGTATATTTTATCCACCAGTGGATTATCGAATGAATTCAATACATGGTGTTGTTACATTCTCGGACGCGACGTCATATGATAAACTGTACTTGTATACCAGTAACGCTGCACGCATGATTTCTTGCATGACAGATGCGAAGGTAATGGCTCGGGATGACATAATGCCACTTCTACATGTCTGTAAGCAGAGACACTCTGGCTAAACTGTAGGCACATATACGACTCTAGGTCCCCGAGGTTATTTATGTATTCATGCGCAACTCAACTAGAGACACAAGTCCTGCTGATAAATTCTACAAGGGCAAGAATTATTTATTAACACACTCAGAATACATGTTCTAAGTTGTGCATCCAAGTAGCATACACTAAAGTTCCTATATTAAGACCACATTTGGGACTGTTCAAAAGTGGTCTACACCACTTTTGAACAGTTCCAAAGGTGGTCTCTTATTTGGAGACACTGGGTGTAAAAATCACAAAGAAGGGTAACTGAAACCTTCTCATTAAGCTTTTAAAAACGGTTGAGTCTTAATTTCAGGTGGTCGTAATAGCGGAATTTTATTGTAGTTGGTTGATATTTTAATAATAATCAGCAGAACATTTATAAATTCGATGGCAAACCCAGAAGTTGTCACAAGGTGACAAGGTGAGCTTTTGTTTTCACTTTTCGTCCGTCGTCCGTCGTGAGTGTGTGCATGTGTGCTTGCATGAGTGCATAAACAATTTCTTCAAACGACATCTCCTCCTAAACCACTGATCAGATTTTGACCAAACTTCACAGCAATGATCCTTAGGTGGTCCCCTTTCAAAGTTGTTCAAATGGTTCCAGTCAGTTGCACATCTTGGTCACAGGAGCCAAAAATAGATTTTTTCACCCAAAACTTAAAAAATCTTCTTCTCTGAAACCACAGGGCCCAGGTCTTTGATCTTTTGTATAAAGCTTCATCTAGTTAACCCCTACCAAGATTGTTCAAATTATAGTGTTGGGCCAAAAATGCCCCCCGCCCCGGGGCCCTTTGGTTTTACATAGGCTTATATAGGGAAAATCTTTAAAATCTTCTTCTCTGAAACCGTAAGGCCCAGGTCTTTGATATTTGGTATGAAGATTCATCTAGTGGACCCCTACCAAGATTGTTCAAATTATAGTGCTGGGGCGAAAAACGCCCCCGCCCAGGGACCCTTTGGTTTTACAGAATTTTTTTTATAGGGAAAATCTTTAAAAATCTTCTTTTCTGAAACCGCATGGCCCAGGTCGTTGCTATTTGGTATGAAGCTTTATCAAGTAGACCCCTACCAATTTGTTCAAATTATAGTGCTGGGGCAAAAATGTCCCCGCCCCGGGTACCTTTGGTTTAACATGGGCTTATATAGGGAAAATCTTAAAAAAAAAAACCTTCTTCTCTGAAACCACAAGGGCAGGTCTTTGATATTTTGTATGAAGCTTCATCTAGTGGACCAGTACAAAGATTGTTCAAATTATAGTGCTGGGGCCAAAAATGCCCCCACCCCGGGGCCCTGTGGTTCTACATGGGCTTATCTAGGGGAAACTCTTTAAAAATCTTCTTCTCTGAAACCGCATGGCCCAGATTTTTGCTATTTGGTATGAAGCTTTATCTGGTGGACCCCTACCAAGATTGTTCAAATTACAGTGCTGGGGTCAAAAGTGCCCCCGCCCAGGGGCCCTTTGGTTTTACAGGGGCTTATATAAGGAAAATCTTTAAAAACCTCCTTCTCTGAAAACGCAAGGGCCAGGTCTTTGATATTTGGTATGAAGCTTCATCTAGTGGACCCCTACCAAGATTGTTCAAATTATTGTGCTGGGGCCAAAAATGCCTCCGCCCCGGGGCCCTTTGGTTTTACATGGGCTTATATAGGGAAAATCTTTAAAAATCTTCTTCTCTGAAACCGCATGGCCAGGGTCTTTGCTGTTTGGTATGAAGCTTCATCTGGTGGACCCCTACCAAGATTGTTCAAATTATAGTGCTGGGGCCAAACATGCCCCCGCCCCTGGGCCTTTTGGTTTTGCAGGGGCTTATATACGGAAAATCTTGAAAAATCTTCTTCTCTGAAACCGCACGGCCCAGGTCTTTGCTATTTGGTATGAAGCTTTATCTAGTGGACCCCTACCAAGATTGTTCAAATTATAGTGCTGGGGCCAAAAATGCTTCCGCCCCGGGCCCTTGGTTTTACATGGGCCCAAGATAGGGAAAATCTTTAAAAAAAAAAAACTTCTTCTCTGAAACGGCAAGGCCCAGGACTTTGATATTTTGTATGAAGCTTCATCTAGTGGACCCCTACCAAGATTGTTCAAATTATAGTGCTGGGGCCAAAAATGCCCCCCGCCCCGGGGCCCTTTGCTTTTACATGGGCTCATATAGGGAAAATCTTTAGAAATCTTCTTCTCTGAAACCGCATGGCCAAGATCTTTGCTATTTGGTATGAAGCTTTATCTAGTGGACCCCTACCAAGATTGTTCAAATTATAGTGCTGGGGCCAAAAATGCCCCCGCCCAGGGGCCCTTTGGTTTTACAGGGGCTTATATATTGGGAAAACTTTAAGAATTTTCTTCTCTGAAACCGCAAGGCCCAGATCTTTGCTATTTAGTATGAAGCTTCACCTAGTGGACCCCTACCAAGATTGTTCAAATTATAGTGCTGGGGCCAAAAAATGCCCCCGCCCCGGGTCCCTTTGGTTTTACATAGGCTTATATTGGGAAAATCTTTAAAAATCTTCTGTTCCTAAACCACAAGGCCCAGGTCTTTGCTATTTGGTATGATGCTTCATCTTGTGGACCTCTACCAAGATTGTTAAAATTATAGCCTTAGGGCCAAAAAAGCTCCCGCTCCGGGGCCCTTTGGTTTTACATAGACATATATAGGGAAAATCTTGAAAAATCTTCTCCTCTAAAACCACAAGGCCTAGGTCTGTGATATTTGGTATGACGCTTCATTTTGTGGACCTCTACCAAGACTATTCAAATTACGACCCTGAGACCAAAACTGCCCTCAACCCGGGGCCCTTTGGTTTAACATAGACTTATATAGGGACAATCTATAAGAATCTTCTTCTCTGAAACCGCAAGGCCCAGGTCTTTGACATTAGGTATGAAGCTTTATCTTGTGGACCTCTACCAAGATTGTTCAAATTAAAGCCCTGGGGCCAAAAATGCCCCTGCTCCGGGGACTTTTCGTTTTACATAGACTTATATAGGGAAATCTTGTAAAAATCTGCTCTTCTGAAACCACAAGGCCTAGGTCTGTGAAATTTGGTATGAAGCTTAATCTGTTGGACCTATACAAAGATTGTTAAAATTATGGCCCTGAGACTAAAAATGCCGCCCTCTCGGGGCCCTTTGGTTTTACTTAGACTTATATAGGGAAAATCTTTAAAAATCTTCTTCTGTGAAACCCACTATGCCTAGGTCTTTGATGATTGGTGTGAAATTTCATTTAGTGGACCTCTATCTAGATTGTTCAAATTATAGCCCTGGGGCCAAAAATGCCCCTGCCCCGAGACCCTTTGGTTTTACATAGACTTACATAGGGAATATCTTTTAAAAAAATCTTCTTCTCTGAAACTGCAGGGCCCATGTCTTTGATGTTTGGTATGGAGCTTCATCTAGTGGACCTCTACCAAGAATTTGCAAATTATAGCCCTCGGGCCACAAATGCCCCCGCCCCAGGGCCCTTTGGTTTTACATAGACTTACATAGGGAATATCTTTTAAAAAAATCTTCTTCTCTGAAACTGCAGGGCCCATGTCTTTGATGTTTGGTATGGAGCTTCATCTAGTGGACCTCTACCAAGAATTTGCAAATTATAGCCCTCGGGCCACAAATGCCCCCGCCCCAGGGCCCTTTGGTTTTACATAGACTTATGGTTTAAACACATTTTATTGCTTATATACATGTAAGTTACAAGCAAATGGGTTGGACCACAAGTTCTAACAACATTAATTACTGCCCGTCCCATAGACTTATAGAGATAGGCTTTGAAAATCTTCTTCTCTGAAACAGCATGGCCCAGGTCTTTGATATTTGGTGTGAAGCTGCATCTAGTGGACCTCTATCAAGATTATTTAGATTATAGCCCTGAGGCCAAAAATGCCCCCGCCCCGGGAACATTTGGGTTTACATAGGCTTATGTAGGGAATATCTTCTTCTCTGAAATTGCAAGGCCCAGGTCTTCGATATTTGGTGTGTAGCTTCATCTTGAGGACCTTTGCCAAGATTGTTCAAATTATAGTCTTTGTTGATATTTGGCATAAAGCTTCACCTTTTTAGACTTCGCTCAACATTATGCACATTATAGCCCTTGGATAAAAAATGGCCCTCCCTGGGGCCCACCTGTTACTCTATGGATGAGATGAGCGATCCAGGGCCATCTTGGCCATCTTTTTTAACGATTTTGACTTCATTGAAATCATAACCACTAAGGTATCTACGAAGTTCGACTGCATGAACGCCCCAGTTTTAACCATATACATAATTGGCAATTCAAAGTTTGGATTTTGTACGAAATGCGTGCAGCTTTTTACACCAGCTTCTCGGCCATCTAACATTCAGTGGGGATCTTCCGTCGTTTCCATAAATTCAGCAAATTCACAATTGCAATTTGTTTTGTTTCGGCATTGATGGGTGAGGCGAATGTGGCTTGTATCTTTCTGCATCATCTGTGGATCTAGCTGGACATGGCTTACAGTTGGGCAAAGATGTACTGCGTTTGTGCGTTTGCACTCAGTAGGATAGCGATGTGTTTGTGTGTGTGTGTGTGTGTTTTATTATTATTATTTTAATTGCCAGCTTTTATTCCATTTGTCATATACTTCTCTGTCCTTCTTTATCTTCTATTAACTCTTCTGTAACTTTTCTCAATTTCCCTGACTGGCATGTAGTTGAAACTCAATACAAATTACAAATACAGTAAAATTCCTCTAATAAGACCACCTTTGGGACTGTTCAAAAGTGGTCTTTAAGACCACTTTTGAACAGTCCCAAAGGTGGTCCCTGACCAGAGAACATGGTATGCAGAAAACACAAAGAAAACCTTCTAACTAAGCTTTTTACAGCAGAATTAGTCTTACTTTTAGGTGGTCCTCATAGTGGAATTTCACTGTATTTCCTATTACATTGCTTTTGTATGGAACCAAGCTAGTTATCTGCTTTCATGCATATCCCTTTGTGCTTTGGGTGAACAACTCCAAAATGTTTAAACGTTTTAAAACAACGTTTTGGCCATCATCGGCCTTGTTAAGCGCTATCAATAAAAAAAGATTTTCTTTGATGTAATGCTTGCACTGGTGTACAATTTTATATGAGAACCTTTATTTATAACCAGACATTAACTTTTTTCTCCGTATTAAATGAATCAACAGATTGCATGTGACTATTTACAACTGTTCATTAATGCTGCACTAAAAACAATAAAACAATAAACAATTACAAGAAGAGTATTTTCTGACAGTTTCGTCAAGAAATAATATTTTCAAATTTGTACACTTACGGAGTGGTATAGACTTGTTACCTATAAGTGACATTTCATAGGCAAACATTTAATCTGATGAAGCTAATATATTGATAATAACATCTGAAAGGTCTGAACTGGTCGAAAAAAATATAAAACTAAAATTAACTTAATGACTCTTCTGCAACAGAGCATATCAGAGCCAGAGTTCTATAGAGATTCGGTTTATAAATTTCGAAAAATTCGAAAAATTATGAAGAAATCTGATTTTCCGAATCAATTCAAAAAGATCATTAAACGCCATACAATATAGGTGTTATGCAGCAGACAGTATGTCTAGTTTTTAACTACTAAGAAAGTGTCACTCAGTAAAGGCCACAATCAAAGAATGCAGCCATCTCAGGTCACCTAAAGAAAATAAGCGACACTGAAGCACACACAAAAACATCAGGCGAAACACAAGGCCAATTAACAAATAAGACACTGCAAAAGAACGACCGCCTTCGGACGTTCAGTAGTAAAGCTACTGGAGGGTGGGTTTCAACTCCGGCGTTAATGAAATTTCACCCTTGCCCACAGTTCCAGTGCAGTATCAAACATAATAACAAATTAATCCGCATGGACGCTTCCTAGCTCAAAAGTGAATCATCATGAATACAATACGCAGTAAAACAATCATGTATAGATTAATACCATCATGGATCAGGGTTGAGGACTGAACAACAATCCGACGTCAGAGCAGAAGGAAACCAGCATTTAGATCACGGAGGGTCGAACCCAGGAAATATCAGGCTCCATCCTTCTTGAATTCAAAAGATTTAGAATGGGATCGTCATAGTCCGAAATCCGGCCCACCGCCGTGCAACCGAAGAGCGAAAAAGGTCGACAACCAAACACGGATCTGTCGCTTATAACCAGTTCTATTGTATTTCTTAACAATTTTCCTGAACTGACAGAAAAATATCATTTACTTGTAATTTTCTGAATTTATAAACTAAACCTCCACAAATTTCAGGTTCCGACAGTCCCTGTTGCAGAAGTGTCTTCAAAGAAACGTCATATTCAGAAATAGTCATAATGACGATAAAATTTTGACAATGTTTTGCGCAGTTTTGGATTTTTCTCTTAAAATGACGGGGACGTTAAGCCTCAAATCAAACAAACAAAATCGATCATTAAAATTATCAACATGACAACAAGCTCCAGCAAACCCAGTCATGGTTGATGACTATGCTTTCCTCTTTCATTGCACGACGAGAGGTCATGTCTCTGACTCGATGACGGCCCCAATTTAAACTTTAGAATGTTTATTTTATTAGTGATTGGTGCCTGATGCATTGTTTTGGCTTTACTCTTCGTGGTCTACATGGTGGTGTTCTTTAGCTCCAGCTTCCAGTGTGTGGAACAAGTTACGAACCCTCATCTTTAAATCATCACAGTTATTCAATTTGATTTCTATTTCAGTTTCTACTAATTTGTACGTTATTCTGTGATGGTCTATTGATTGAGTTAGTTACCTTCAGGTGGACCAACTATTTTGTGTGTTGTAAATAATTTCAGAACCTAGAGTGATGGTTGAGCGCATCGAATCTATTAAACACTTCAGTAGTTCTCGCTACTGACCGTCCTAAGGCGGTGGTTCTGATGTTGTTTAATTTTAATTTAGCTTTATGTAAGTTAATATCTTGGTAATAACACCTGAAAGGTTTCTCAGTAGTTAATGATTCATTAACTTAGAGGTGACTCCATAAAGCTTGTATTTAAATCGAAATAACTAGAAGAGTATTTTCTGATAGTTACGTTTTATAAAGTTGAACAAGAAGTAATACTTTCATATTTGTACACTTACGGAATGACATTAACTTATTACCTGTAAGTGATAATTTCACAGGCAAATGGTCAATCCAAGTAAGTTAACATCTGAACGGAGTAAACTGCAATGTACCGTAATGATCCTAAGTATTGGAACAGGCAGGCCTAAGCAAAGAGTGCAGACTCAGATCAGACTACACTGTTTGCCATTCCGTCTGCACTTTTTGGACTCCTTGCTGGATCATGAAACAAATTTGTTAAAAGTTTAGGAGAATTACAGAGAGCCCTCAAGGTGTCCGACTTTTTAGGATTTTTACGGTAACTAGAACGCCCTGACTTGAGCGGTGTGAAATCGGGGATTTATCAGCCGATGACGAACGGCATTCCCACTGATTTCACTGGCACATGTATGGAACTTAAGGAATGATCTACTGTGTTTTATCAGGTGCAGTACGTTGATGTGATATGTTTGAATCGCTACTATGCGTGGTACTCGGACTGTGGCCACACAGAGGTTATACAGAAACAGCTAGAATACGACCTACGGAAGTGGCATCAGACTTTTAACAAGTCAGTAATCATCACAGAGTATGGAGCCGATACGGTGGCAGGGCTCCATCAGGTAAATATATCCGTCCTTATATTTTCCGAATAAATAAGATTTAAAAGAAGAATCCAGGGCGAACCACAGTCGCAAGACTTAGCCCACCCTTGTCGCCAGGAGTAGAGAAAAAGAAACTCACAGTGGACGAGCACAATAACAGGCACTGAAGTGAAATGGATACACCTTCAGGGGAGGCAACTCCTGCAAAAGTATTTTGTCTCCCATATCAATAGGTGTCAACTCTTAAAGGAAACAATTTGCTCCTGAGGAGCTTATTCTTTCCTTTGGGAGTAAGCCCCTTTTTTCAGTGGGACAGACCTTATAGAAAAGCGTATAGGAAGTCCCGAAAGTTGTCTTCCTTTAAAAATGGCGGAGAAATCTGCCAGGTGTTCCCATTCCCCTTAACAAGCGGAACAATCAACCCAGTCTTCCTTAAATGAGGTTATTAGTTTGCCAGAAAGGGCTTACAATAAATGAACAATAAAGTACAAATTGCAGGATTCTTTTAAAAGTGTGTACACAATGTGGCTAATTTCCTCCTGTTGAAATTAAAACATATTGCGCAGTATTTATTGTATTTCTATCCACTGTCATGTGTGTAAAACCGTTATTTAATTTTTGTCGCACCGGATCCGATTGCTCCGGCGGAGCTTAGGTAGTGTGTCCGTCGTCATCTGTCGCAGTTCGTCGTCGTCGTCTGGCAACACTTTCAAATGACATCTCCTTTGAAGCCACTTGGCCGATTGAGCCCAAACTTCATCGATTGCATCTTTGGGCTGGGGGATTGAAAGTTTGCGAGTTTTTTTTTTTCATGAAAATCGGCCTTTTAGGTTGGTTACTATAGTAACTCAGATTTTCCAAAGACTTAAAATGGGGGAAATTGAAAATGTCATTTAATGTCAAGCAATTGTAGATATTTTGATAGAGCTTTCATAGAGATGTTCCGTGAGCAATCTTCTACCTGTCATATGATTTTAAGCTTACTGCTCATTTTTATTGGTTGCCATGGAAAAATTGCCAAAAAACAGAAACTAGAGTGTTCACACGGTTTTTCTATGATTTGACCTACTGACCCACCTCCTAGCCCGACCTGATCCATATTCGAACTTGACCACAATATTGTCCAACTGATCATTCTGAGTAAGTTTGACGATGATTGGACCAAAAACTGTGGCGTCTAAGGTGTTCACATGAATTTTCTATGATTTGACCTACTGACCTACTTTCCCATATTCAAACTTGACCGAATATTCTCAAGATGATCATTTTGAGTAAGTCTGGTGACGATCGGACCCAAACTGTGGCCTCTAGGGTGTTCACAAGGTTTTTCAATGATTTGACCTACTGACCTACTTTTAAGCCCGACAAGACCCGTATTCGTACTTGACTGAGATATCTTCATGATGATCATTCTGAGCAAGATTGATGATGATTGGACCGAAATTGTGGCCTCTAGAGTGTTCACACGAAAAGTTTTCGCACGGACGATGGACGACGCACGACGAACGACGACGCCGGACATCTTACAGTTATAAAACTCGCCATGACTTTCGGTCAGGTGAGCTAAAATATTTAATTAGAGGCCCATCATAGTAAGTCGCATTGTGCCCGGGTGGTCATCTTGGCTAGTAGATGATAATACCTTTAGCATTTCTCAATCTGTATCTTGATACCGCCTCTAAAGTTTCTGAACAGGATACTATCACTTAGATCTCAGGAGGAGATGGCGATGGTGCAGAATGGAGGGTTACCGGTAAGTGTACAAGATACTGTAAGCAGGACTCTTGTCCTGTCTTTGATCTTTGTATATTTCCAGGGAACAAATTTAACGACTCTCATGTCGCCCTTATGCCGTCCATCAAATTTCAAATGAATCAGACGTAAGTTCACTAGCTTTGGGAGTTGTCCTTTGAAGAGTTTCTTGATGGGCACTATGGCAGCCATCTTGTATATCGAAATGCAAGGATTTTAGCATTTTTTTTCTGAGACTCCATGATGCTCCCATTGCCTCACACCGTCTTGATCGGACTAAACGATAATACGAATGATAGCTCAGTGGTTGGTGCACTTGCCTCTGATGATAGAGGTCCCGGTTTCGATCTCCGGCAACGGCGATAAAATTTCGGTGTCCGAACACGCTCCATTGGCATCATTTGCAGGGATGACTGTCATAAAGTGCACCGTCCTTCGGATCGGGATGTTAACTGGAGGCCCCCTGTGCAGTGCAGGTTAAAGATCCCTACCATAATTACATGATTACTGTGTAGGCTTTCATCCTGCAAAACCCGGAGTGTATGTAATGTACACCTGCGGTAATGGTCAAATGTGACGGACGCAGTATCAGTAGATAGATAGATAGATAGCTAGATAGATAGATAGATAGATAGATAGATAGATAGATAGATAGATAGATAGATAGATATGTAGATAGATAGATAGATAGATAGATAGATAGATAGATAGATAGATAGATAGATAGATAGTATCAGTAGATAGATAGATAGATAGATAGATAGATAGATAGATAGATAGATAGATAGATAGATCGATTTTATTTTTATTTTTTTTTTTTTTGGTTTGGGTTTTACGGCCCTTTCAAGATTATTTCACTCATATCTAGCCGATCGTTAATCATAGGTGGGCGAAAACCAGATAGATAGATAGATAGATAGATAGATAGATAGATAGATAGATAGATAGATAGATAGATAGATAGATAGATAGATAGATAGATAGATGTTGCTTGAAGGTTTTCAAGGTGATTGCAATGGCGGCCTTCTTGGATATCAGAACACAACATTTTCCACATGGTAAATAAGTTCTATGATGTAACTCTCTGCCCCGAATTACAAGTTAACCCCGAAGGGATTCGAGAATCTTCGATCGTCTGCCAATGTTGTTCATACTTCAATGACCTTTAAATAAAGGAAGACGCTGATACTTGGCGACTGCTAGCTGCAAAGAATTGGAAAATTTGCTACTTTCAGATAAATTTCCTTTATTTCTTACAATATGTTCGACACATTATTTGACAAAACAAATCTGGTTAAAGGGTTTAAGGGGAATGGATACATCTTCAGGGGAGGCAACTCCTGCAAAAGTATTTTTGTCTCCCGTGTCAAAAGGGGTCAACCCTTAAAGGAAAGAATTTGCTCCTGAGGAGCAATTTTTTTCCTTAAAGAGAAGACCCCCTTTTTCAGAGGGACAGGGCTTGTATAAAAGCGAACAGGAAGTCCCGAAAGTTGTTTCCCTTTGAAAAATGATTTTCATATTCCCCTTAAATTGAATCAAGAGAACAATTGCAGTTGTTTTCTTAATAGCGATACAGTGTCGTTGACGTCATAACGTCTCAATGGAAGAGAATGTACGATTCTTGCACACCAGATAAGGAAAATCCATAGTTTTAGCTTGGGATAAAAATTCTGTTCTAACCCTGGTGTTCTTATCAAGACTCGAATATTCTCCTGTGTTTGATAATTCCAATGGTTGGATACGACCTCTTACGCCCCGTCGTTAAGGTTGACGTCACAGCACGTTACGTGACGGCACTAAACATTCCTGTAGTGGCATCACAATGTGGCGGACGTCGGTGACCGAAATGACTGCAGCATTAAAAATCCGGGCTCAGAAATGGAAGGTATGCAAGAAAAAGAGTCATACATGGGTGTGAGGAGTGGAAAGAAACATCCGAACCTCGGGCTCACTGTCCGGCATCACTCGGCAAACCTCGTGATGCCGGACAGTGACCCTCGGGACGTATTTTTCCATCCACCCCTCACACCCATATCATCTTACATGAGTGTGAGGGGTGGATGAAAAAATCCGACCCGAGGATCACTTTCCGGCATCACGAGGCTTGCCGGATAGTGATCCCGAGGGCCGGGATTTTTCTGTCTACCCCTCACACCCCTGTTTCTTTCATGCCTTCCGTTTCTGAGCGTGGGGTTTTAATACTACAGTCACTTCGATTGCCGACGTCCGCCAAATTGTGATGACACTACAGTGACATTTAGTGACGTCACGTAACGTTCTATGACGTTAACCTTCACGACGGCGCATATGAGGTCGTATTCAACCAGTGCATTTATCAAACACGCGAAAATATTCGACTTTGGGTTAGAATACCAGAACAAAATTTCTACCCGAAGCTAAAACTATGTTGCAAGAACCATAGTTTATTTGATCATATTACGTTGCGCGTGTTAGTGTTTGAAGTACATGTATGAACAACCTTACGTCCTAATTGTAGGGTTGTATCCAAAATCGAGCTGTGATGAACAGTGTTATAAAGGAAATGACACATACTGATTCTGATGAGGTGTTGGTGCCATCATGTCTGCTATAGTCTATGCCGGTATCGCCTTTGTGGTCCGTACATACAAATGATACATATTTCTTTACATTTTGTAGGACCCAAGTTTTGTTTTCACCGAGGAATTTCAAACTGACTTTTTAACGGAATATCATAAAGTGTTTGACAAGTTAAGGACAGATTTTCTAGTCGGCGAAATGGTTTGGAACTTTGCTGATTTCATGACTGTTCAAGGTAAGGATTATTATAACACCCCACCCCCACGGCAATATCTGCACTGACACTTCAATGGACAAATTCAACACTCTTTAGTGGTTTTCCTCCTTTTTCACGTATAAAATAATGAATCTTGAGGTCAGAAGGCGATTATGATGAGTAGACACAGCATACCTTTAAAAGTTCATCACGACAACAAGTCTGTGAAACTAAGACCCCTCTAAACCCCACATTATATAGAGAAAAGTGTGGTTTGCGGGGTTAACATCATCTGCCTTATTTTTGCTCAAAACATAGATTGTGGGTACTCGTTAGAACCGCCTCAATAGGCGGTTCTAACGAACACTCACAATCTATGCTGGAAGCAGAAATAAGAAAGATATTATCATTTTTACTCAAAGTTTGTCGCTTCTGACACCATTATTTCACTTGGACATGTTTACCTTATGTAAACTCAGGAAAACCTCTCTGAAATATCCATATACATGATATCTAGAGGTATTTGATGAATTCCTCAGAGACTTGTTTGTTTGAATTGAGGTTTAAAGTCCCCATCAACACTATTTAGGCCATTTTGGAGAATGTGCTTCCAATTTTGTGGCCACAAAGTAAGTTAGTTGAGCATGAATGAAGTTTTATAACCTCGGGGACAGAAGTCACTGAATTGTCACCCATGTGAAAGGGTACAAACCCTGTTAATTGAAGCTGTTCAACATGTCTTTTTTTTCTTCTTCTGCAGAGGTAACCCGAGTGGTTGGCAATCGAAAGGGGCTCCTAACTAGACAGCGACAACCCAAGATGGCGGCACATCTTATACGAGACAGATACATGTTTCTTATGACTGGTCAGCCATCATGTAGACTGTGACCGCCAAGCATATTTTGAAAGAAACGAGATAATTCCATGGACATTTTTGTTTAGCATAATGCACATGAGCAGGGCAAATCCTAACTGCTCCTGATTTGTGGCAAGGAAATGAATTTTATTTATTGTTAAATGTACATGTACATGTATCTTAATATATCTCAATAATTACACTAACTTACCTGTGCGACATAGTGCATTTTTTCACATCTCCAAATTCTGACGAAATTCTGTTATATAATTATTATTTATACTGCAAACATAGGTTGTGAGTGCTCTACCGCCTCATCGTTGTTCTAACGAGTACCCATAACCTATGTCTTGGAGCAGAAATAAGAAAACTGTTGTGTACCTCCGCAAACCCCAGTTTTTTCCATATAAAGAGGGGTTTAAAGGGTGCTGTTTGCATGGACTTGTTATCCTGATGTTGCATAGAAACTTAAAGCATAGTTGGTTGTTAAAGTTCATAAATACAGAGGTCTGGTTGCGAAATGATTGTAATATGACTGCTTTTTTTCAGGACATATGAATTCTTTATTTTGACAATTTTGAAAATAAAAAAAAAATCGACGGTCTCTGGAAAGTCGCAACACAAGTATGAGACTCGTACATGTCACACAGCCCATATCTGCTTTCAATGGTGACTGGGTTTTGAGTTTATATTTTAACAAACAATCCATACTCTGGACAAACAATGTTTTCTGTGGCGTCTGACCTGCGTCTACGCTGTTTGCGATTGCAAAACCTTTAGGCGCGAATTGAGCCCGGCCTCGAGAAAGTTGTCTGGTTTGCGGCCCGGCTTGCCCAACTACGCTTGCTACCAAAAGTCTTGCATTTTAGTTGGTACATGTATAGAATCTGGAGGTATTGAACTATGCAAGTCGCGAAAACAAAGGTACAAATCCGCAGGAATTTAAGCGCCTGATGTGTTCATAAATGACGTTTAGGTTTTCTCATGACATGGTTCATGGATTTAAATTGTTCTGGCGTCTGTTGTCCTTGTCACAAAAAATTGATAAATAAAAGAAATAGGTTTTGCGCACACAAATAAATTAAGTATTAATTTTATATCGCTAACAATAAAAAAAAGAAACAGTTTGCATGTGTTCTTTTCTGAAGGGAATGGATACACTTTCAGGGGAGGCAACTCCTGCAACCGTATTTTTGTCTCCCATGTCAGTAGGGGTCAACTCTTAAAGAAAAGAGTTTGCTCCAGAGGAGCGAATTCAGTGGTACAGGGCTTATAGAAAAGCGAACAGGAGTCCCGAAAGTTAATTGTCTCCCTTTGAAAATTGGCAGAACAATCTGCCAAGTGTTCTCATTCCCCTTAAATATATATGCTGTACATGGTGTCTTTCTTATCTCTAAACTCCGTTCAGAAAATCTGAATCATCGAAGTTTTCGTTTCTTCCTTTTAATACTCATTATAGCCCATACATCTCTAAGGGAAAGTTTTAGACCTGGCCCTCCGCTGACTTCTCCAGCAAGTCGTATGCCTCTGCGACAGGATTATTTGGAGAAAAATGGCTGCGTATATGATGATGTATGGATTTTGAGTTGTTAAATGTCCGTCATGCGATACAACATCAGCTGTTCATATGATGATGTATGCCTGTTGAGTCGATATATGTTCGTCATGCGATACAACATCAGCTGCTCATATGATGATGTATGCCTGATGAGTCGTTATATGTTCGTCACGCAATTCAACATCAGCTGTTCATATGATGATGTACGCCTGTTGAGTCGTTATATGTTCGTCATGCGATACACCATCAGCTGCTCATATGATGATGTATGCCTGTTGAGTCGTTATATGTTCGTCATGCGATACAACATCAGCTACTCATATGATGATGTATGCCTGTTGAGTCGTTACATGTTCGTCAGGCGATACAACATCAGCTGCTCATATGATGATGTATGCCTGTTGAGTCGTTACATGTTCGTCAGGCGATACAACATCAGCTACTCATATGATGATGTATGCCTGTTGAGTCGTTAGATGTTCGTCAGGCGATACAACATCAGCTGCTCATATGATGATGTATGCCTGTTGAGTCGTTATATGTCCGTCAGGCGATACAACATCAGCTGCTCATATGATGATGTATGCCTGTTGAGTCGTTAGATGTTCGTCATGCGATACAACATCAGCTACTCATATGATGATGTATGCCTATTGAGTCGTTATATGTCCGTCATGCGATACAACATCAGCTGCTCATATGATGATGTATGCCTGTTGAGTCGATATATGTTCGTCATGCGATACAACATCAGCTGCTCATATGATGATGTATGCCTGTTGAGTCGTTATATGTTCGTCATGCGATACAACATCAGCTGTTTATATGATGATGTATGCCTGTTGAGTCGTTATATGTCCGCCATGCGATACAACATCAGCTGTTCATATGATGATGTACGCCTGTTGAGTCGTTATATGTCCGCCATGCGATACAACATCAGCTGTTCATATGATGATGTATGCCTGTTGAGTCGTTATATGTCCGTAATGCGATGCAACACCAGCTCATCATCATCATCATCATCTTCAGTAATCGCTGTTCATATGATGTTGTATGCCGGTTGAGTCGTTATATGTTCGTCATGCGATATAACGTCAGATGCCCATATGTAATGTATTGGTTGCCACTGTGATGACGTATAGAGATGGGTCGTTTAACGGCCGTCATGTGATACAGCAAAAGCTAAACCTATCAGAATGTATGGAAGAGGTCGTTAAGTGATAAAACATAAGCTGCGCAGAAAGCAGCTACATGGAGAGTCATCAAAATATTATACAAAAAAGAACAGACAAATGGTGAAAGAATTTATTTGTTCTCTGAATGCCGTAATCGCACGCATGATTTCATTGTACAATAAAGTAATAAAAAGTTCATAATCGGCTGCTAAAAGCGAATAGGTATATTCCAGCATTTATTAAAAAGACTATAAGAATCTTACACAGGTGTGAGGGGTGGAAAGAATTATCCGTCTCGAGAGCCACTGTCCTGCATCTCGAGGCTTGTCGAGTGATGTTGGACAGTGACCCCTCACACTCATGTAAGAGCCTTTTCTTGCGTACCTTTTATTTCTGAGAGTGAATTGCAGTTACAACTGTACTTCGATTGTTGGCCTCCGCAATATTGGATTACAATAATATAGGAATCAACCATGGTTTTTCATGCATTAACATTCATGGATCCCGAGGAAGCTGTTTGAACATGAGGCCGATTAGCGGAATGTTCTGGTCCGGGAAATGTTAACGCAATGAAATAACCCTGGATGGCCGTTGTCCTTTCCGACAACAGATTTTGACGAAAACGCCGAAAGACGCCATATAAACTTCACATAGACTCTCAACTGCGACCTGCAAACCAACATGGCAGCTAGTTCAGAAAGTTGTTTACAATGACGTTGTTATGCAGTAACGCTCTGGCGGCATCATTCTTTTTTCTCTTTTTTTCTCCTATTACTGCTACTCGCTCACATCTGAGCATTATGAGGAGGACTTCCTGGGTGGTAACCAGTACTTTTTAAGCAATGTGGATGAAGTGCCTTGCTCAAGGACAAAACACTTTGGTCAGCGTGAAGATCGAACCCGCAACCTGTCGATCACAAAAATGATGCGCTACCACTGCACCAAAGCATTCCGCAGCACCAAACCGCTCCACATAGAACTTAGAACTCTAAAACGCTACATTCAGGGTGATAGCGATAGCGGTACGTCGCTCAACGTAATGTAAACTAGAAATGGTGTTTGTAAAACACAATGCCCCAAACCATATGCTTGTCCCCAAATGCCCAATTTTCCTAGGGCCATAACCAAATGCATGTGTGTGTGCATGCATGCATGTGTGCCTGTATGCATGCATGCATGTGTGAGTGCATGCATGTATGTGTACATGCGGGAGTGTATGCATTTATGCATAAGTGTGTGCATACATGCACTAGTAATGCATGCACATGCATGAATAGGTATGTATGTGAGTTGAATGCATCATGCATGTGTGCATGAGTGTATGTGTGCATGTATGTGAGTTTGCATGCACGAATGTGTGTGATTGCATTTATGTATAAGTGTGTGTGCATGCATGCTTGAGTGCATGCACATGCATCCAAGTGCATGCATGTATGTGTGCATGCAGGCATGAGTGCATGCATGTATGTGTGCATGCAAGTGTGTGTGCGCGCGCGCGTGCGTGCGTACGTGCGTGTGTGTGTGTGTGTGTATGTGTGCCTGTATGTGCGTGTGTGCATGCATGCATGTGTGCATGTATGCATGCATGTGTGAGAGTAATGCAGGTGTGCATGCATGCCTACATGAGTATGTGTGTGCATGCATGAGTGTATGTGTGCATGCATGTGTACTTGCATGCATGTATACATGCATGTGGGTGTGCATGCATGATTGTATGCGTGCATGCATGTGTGCTTGCATGCATGCATACATGCACGTGTGTGTGCATTAGTGTGTGTGTGCATGCATGCATGATTGCATGCACATGCATGTGCATGCATGCATGAATGCATGTGTTTGCATGTGTACATACATACATGTGTTTGCATGTGCATGCATGCATGTGAGCACGTATGCATATGTGAGTGCATGCATGCATGTTTGATTACATGCATGCCTGCATTAGTGTGTGTGCATGCTTGTGTTCTTGCATGCATGCTCGATTGTGCATTAATGCATGTGTACATATGCATGTATGAGTGTGCATGTATGCATGCGTGTTAGAATGTATGCATACATGTATTTGTACATGGGTGCCTGAATGAGTGTATGTGCATGCATGCATGTGTGTGCATGCATGAGTGTATGTGTGCATGCATTTGTGCCTGCATGTGTGGGCATGCATGAGTGTATGCATGTGTGTGTTTGTATCTATTCATTTGTGTATGCATGCATGAGTGCTTGCGCATGCATGTATGTGTATGAGCATGTATATGTATGTATGTATGTGAGTTGTATGCATCATGCTTGTATGCATGAGTGTAAGTGTGCATGTATGTGTGCTTGCATGCACGAATCTGTGTAATCGCATTTATGTATAAGTGTGTGTGCATGCTTGCTTGAGTGCATGTACATGCATGTAAGTGCATGCAAGTATGTGTGCATGCAGGCATGAATGCATGCATGTATGTGTGCAGGTGTGTGTGCCTGCATGTGAACATACATGTATGTGTGTGTGTGCATGCATGTGTGCATGACTGCATGCATGCATGTGTGAGTGTATACATGCATGCAGGTGTGCATGCCTGCCTATATGAGGATTTGTGTGCATGCATGTGTGCTTGCATGCATGCATACATGCATATGTGTGTGCATTTATTAGTGTGTGGGCATGCATGCATGAGTGCATGAATGCATGTGTGCATGCATGTGTACATACATGTATGTTTGATTAAATGCATGCCTGCATGAGTGTGTGTGCATGCGTGTTTGCATGATGCATGTTTGTTTGCATGCATGCCTGCAGGAGTGTGTGTGCATGCATATGTGTTTGCATGATGGAGTGTGCATTAATGCATGTGTTTACATGCATGTATGTGTGTGCATGTATGCATGCATGTAAGTCGCGAGCATGTATGCATGTATGCATGTGTGTGTATGCATGAGTGTATGTGTGCATGCATGTGTGCCTGCATGTGTGCCTGCATTTGTGTTTGCCTGCATGAGTGCATGCACATGCATGTATGTGTATGAGCGTACATGCATGAGTGTATGCAAGCGTGTTTGTGCATGCATGTGTACATGCATCATTGAGTGTGCAAGTATATGCATGCATGCATGTATGCATGTGCGAGTGCATGCATGGCTGTATGTGTGCATGCATGACTGCATGAGTGTTTGTGCATGCATGCATGTGTGTGTATGCATGCATGAGTGCATGCACACATGTATGCATGCAAAAGTGTGTGCATGCTTGTGTGTATGCATGCAAGTGTATGTGTGTGTGCCTGCATGTTTACATGCATGAATGAGTGTGTGTGTGTGGGGGTACGTGTGTGTGTGTGTGTGTGCCTGCGTTAGTGCGGACGTGTGTGTGTGTGTGCGTGCGTGCGTGCGTGTGTGTGTGTGTGTGTGTGTGCATGCATGCCTGTATGAGTGTGTGTGTGTGCAAGCATGTGTGCTTGCATGCATGCTTTAGTGTGCATTATTGCGTGTGTTTACATGCATGTATGGGTGTGCATGTATGCATGCATTGAAGATAGAATGCACGCATACATGTATGTGTGCACGTGTGCCTGCGTGAGTGTGTGTGCATGCATGTATGAGTGTGCATGCATGCATGTTAGAATGCATGCATACATGTATGCGTGCCTGCGTGAGTGTGTGTGCATGCATGTATGTGTGTGTGCATGCATGAGTGTATGTGTGCATGCATGGGTACCTGCATGTGTGCTTGAGTGTGCATTAATGCATCTGTTTACATGCATGTATGGGTGTGCATGTATGCATGTATTGAAGATAGCATGCACGCATACATGTATGTGTGCATGTGTGCCTGCGTGAGTGTGTGTGCATGCATGTATGTGTGCATGCATGAGTGTATGTGTGCATGCATGTGTGCCTGCATGTGTGTGTTTGTATTTATGCATGTGTGTGTGCATGCATGAGTGCATGCACATGCAAGTATGTGTACGAGCATGCATGCATGAGTGTATGCAAGCATGTTTGTGCATGCATGTGCGCATGCATCTATGAGTGTGCATGTTTATGCATGCATGAATGCATGTATGCATGCATGCATATATGAGTGCATGCATGGCTGTATGTGTGCATGCATGCCTGCATGAGTTTGTGTGCATGCATGCATGTGTGTGCATGCATGCATGAGTGCATGCACACATGTATGCATGCAACTGTGTGTGCAGCATGTGTGTATGTGCATGCAAGTTTGTGTGTGCCTGCATGTGTACATGCAAGGATGAGTGTGTGTGTGCGTGCGTGCATGTGTGTGCGCATGCATGCATTAGTGAGTGCTTGCATGCAGATGTGCATGCATACCTGCATGAGTATGTTTGTGCATGCATTGTGCATGCATGCATGAGTGTATGTGCTTGCATGATTGCATATATGCATGTGTGTGTGTGCATTTGTGCATTAGTGTGAGTGCATGCATGTATGAGTGCATGCACATTCATATGCATGCATGCATGAGTACATGAATGCATGTGTGTGCATGTGTGCATGCATGCATGCGTTTGCATGTACATGCATGCATGTGTGCATGTTTGATTGCATGCATACCTGCATGAGTGTGTGTGCTTGCATGCATGCTTGAGTGTGTGCATTTATGCATGTGTGTATATGAATGTATGAGTGTGCATGTATGTATGCATGCATGTTAGAGAACATGCATACATGTATGTGTGCATGCTTGCCCGCATGTGTGTGTGCATGCATGCATGTTTGTGTGCATGCATGTGTGTATGTGTGCATACATGTGTGCTTACATGCCTGCATGTGAGTGTTTGTATGTATTGCTTAAGTGCATGCATGCATGCATGAGTGCATGCATGTGTGCCTGCATGTGTGTGTTTGTATTTATGCATGTGTGTGCATGCATGAGTGCATGTACATGCAAGTATGTGTATGAGCATGTATACATGAGTGCATGCAAGCATGTTAGTGCATGCATGTGTACATGCGTGTATGAGTGTGCATGTGCATGCATGCATGTGTGCATGTATGCATGCATGCATGTGTGAGTGCATGCATACATGCCTGCATGAGGGTGTGTGCATGCATGCATGTGTGTACATGCATGCATTAGTGTATGTGTGTGTGCATGCAGGCATGAGTGCATGCACGCATGTATGCATGCAAGAATCTGTGTGTGTGCATGCAAGTGTGTATGTTCATTCATGCATGAGTGTCAGTGTGTATGCATGTGTACATTTATGCATGAGTGCATGTGTGCATGTTTTTGCATGCATGCATACATAGGTATGTCTGCATGCATGCATGAGTGTGTGTGTTCATGCATGCAGACTTACATATTTGTGTTTGCATAAGTGCTTGTATGTATGTGTGTATGTTTGTATGTAAATGTAGGACAATTGCAATATCCCCACCCGGTATCAACGTTGTTGTGCGAGGGGCATAATAACTGTTTAAGTATGTTTATGAAGAAAATAAAGAAGAAAAACAAATTTCCAGTCCTCCATCGAGGTTTGAACCCACGGCCCTCAGATTTATTGTCCACAAACTGATTCGCAGTCCAGCACTCTATCCACTACACTGGCACACGGCTGATAAGATCTGCATTTCACAATGTACTAAGTTCACAATGAACAAATACCCAAAGTGAAAAAGGGCCATAACTCATGACATTTTTTTCGGAATTTAGTCAAAATTTAATCAGATCATCTACACGTCACCACCAATCTATTCACCAACTTTCAAGTCTCTAGCTCTTATACTTTTTGAGATATGTTTGCTGACAAATTTTTATCAAAAACAAAATTCAAAGGGCAATAACTAAGGCCACAATCCGGATGAGAAAAAAAACGCGTCCCCTAATTTTCCATGAAGAATCCACATATGAAATTTCAAAACCCCAGCATACAGGGTTCTCCAGTTACGCTATGCATCACAAAGAATGTAGAGATTCTATTTAAAAATACCCATTGATAGTGACAAGGGGCCATAACTCATTAAGTATTTTTCGGAATTTAGTCAAATTTCATCAGGTCATCTACTCATCACCACCAATCTGTTCACCAACTTTCAAGGCTCTAGCTCTTATGGTTTTTGAGTTATTTTGCTGACAAGATTTTATAAAAAAAATTAAAGGCCAATAACTCTTGAAAGGGGCATAATCCGGATGCGAAAAAAAATATGTGTCCCCTAATTTTCAATGAGGAATCCATATATGAAATTTCAAAACCCTTGCATACATGGTTCTCAAGTTATGCTATGCATCAAAAGCGTAACAGACAGACGAGCGGACGAACGAAGCAGAAGCAATATGCCCCGTTGGCGGCATAACAAAGCAAGACCCATCTTGTCTTATCGGAAGCTCAAAATCCAATTTCAAACAGCACATAAATTTCATTATTTGAACATGGGTTTTGTTGTTTGAGCATGGCTTTCGGTCCATATTCACCTTATTTGCATTATCTGCTGGTTCCTAGTCTGAAGCTTATCAGTTTTGGAAAAACAGGTAACCAGACCCCCTTACCTGTTTTTCAAATATTGACAATGTGCAAGCTGGGAGCCAGAAAATAATGCAAATATGGTGAATGCATATGTATTTATGTAAGAATATAGGGGTTTTCATGCATTCACGTTTGCCGGATCCTGAGGAAACTGTTTGAACACGAGGCCGCTGGGCCCAATGTTCAAATATCTTCCAAGGGATCCGGCAAATTTTAATGCAATGAAACAACCATGGATGTTCGCGGATCTTGCATAAGTTTTTCTATGATTTGATTTTCTCACCTACGTTTCGACCCGACATGACCCATATTCAAACTTGACCCAAATATTGTCAAGATGATCATTCTGACTAAGTTTGATGATGACTGGACCAAAACTGCGGCCTCTAGTGTGCTCACAACGTTTTTCTATGATTTGATCTTCTGACCTACATTTTGACCCGACATTACCCATATTCAAACTAGCCCGAGATATTGTCATGATGACCATTCTGAAAAATTTGATGATGGTTAGACCCACACTGTGGCCTCTAGAATGCTCAAAAGGTTTTTCTATGGTTTAACCTATTATTAATCCACAGCTCCCAGTACTTTCCTTTGATGTTGGCAGTACTAATAAATTTTGATAAATGTATTGTTATCATGTACTGATATCATGTACTGATATCATGTACAGTTTTGAATTGACCAATCAGCTGAGCTACAATTAAAATGGGAAGGGGCTTCTAGCTCTGCATGACAAAATTAACATTGTGGGTATTCCTTAAAATAGCCTCGCCGAGGTTATTTGAATGAGTACCCACATTTAAAATAGCTTCTACTTAATGGCAAACAGTGCAGACCCTGATCAGACTGCTCCTTCTAATCTTAAAATGAGAAGGGGCTTCTAGCTCTGCATGACAAAATTAACATTGTGGGTATTCTAGAAATTGGGTCGCCAAGGTTATTTGAATAAGTACTCACATTTAAAATAGTTTTTACTTAATGGCAAACAGTGCAGACCCTGATCAGACTGCTCCTTCTGATTTTAAAATGGGAAGGGGCTTCTAGCTCTGCATGACAAGATTAACATTGTGGGTATTCATTCAAATAGCCTCGCCAAGGTTATTTGAATGAGTACCCACATTTAAAATAGCTTTTACTTAATGACAAACAGTGCAGACCCTGATCAGACTGCTCCTTCTGATCTTAAAATGGGAAGGGGCTTCTAGCTCTGCATGACAAAGTTAACATTGTGGGTATTCATTAAAATTGCCTCGCCGAGGTTATTTGAATGAGTACCCACATTTAAAATAGTTTTTGCCGAATCAGTGCAGACCCTGATCAGACTGCTCCTTCTGATTAAGTTTCTCCAATTCTCCACGAAATCAAATTGTAGGTACTCGCTAGAACCGCCTAATCTAGGCAAGTCCAACGAGTACCCACAACATGTTTTTGTGGGATGAGGCAGTTCAAATGAGTACCCACGACATACCTTTTTATGGAGAAAAAATATCCCTGAATTATCACAAAATACACTCCCATTTACTGGTGCCAAACATTTTATAAAACATTTGCATGCAGCAAAAGCACACATCTGAGTTCAAAGTAAGTCCTTTCACTTGAAGGTTCAGCATTAAAATGCCCCGGTGATAAACATCAGGTTAAAAAAGCATGGTCAAATAACCTATGGTCAGTTGGATTTAGACCAATCAAATCCAATTGAATATTAATGAAGCAGAGAAGCTGACAGTGTCCTTTCAGACAGGACAATCCATTTTCCAGACGGGGTAAATCAGGTCAAATAAAAGAAATTGAAATTAACAGTAAATAAAACAAATATGCTTTAATAGGTTTTATCTATTACCTTTAAGTGGAAGTTACAATAAGCTGTGGATTAAAACAGATATATCCAATTGTTTTTGTGAAATATTGGTAAATATTTGTACTGATTGACATCTGTACAGGATAATTAGACTCGCCCTGGCGGGCTCGTCAAATTATCCTGTACAGATATCAATCAGTACAAATATTTACCAATATTTCACAAAAACAATGGATATATCTATTACAACATTTTTTTTTACCCGACATGACCAATATTCGGACTTCACTGATATATTGTTTAGCTAATCAGTCTGACCAAATTTGATGATGCCAAAACTGTGGCCTCTAGAGTGCTCACAAGGTTTTTCTTTGATTTGACCTACTGACCTACTCTTTGATCCGACATGACCCAAATTCAAACTTGACAGAGATATTGTCATGATAATCATTCTATCCAAGTTTGATGATGAATGGATGAAAACTGGCCTCTATAGCGTCCACAAGAATGACAACCATTTCCCAATAGTAACTCTAGGAGACCTTATGGTTGCCATAACAACCCTTATGGTTGCAATAGCAACAAAAGGTTTTATTCAATTTTGATAAAAAGCTTACGTCAGCTACAGATGAGAAATGAATGAGATCAGCCTGCAGGCTGCAGAGATATAACTGGTCAAAGGTGATAACGGACGGACGATGGATGGATACATAGAGAATACCAGATTCATGACTTTTGATATCAAGTTAGGCAAGGCTTTGAGAACGCTTGTAGAATCCCGCGGCTTTCCGAGTGATTCTACATGCGTTCTCGAAGCCGAGCCTGATAAACTTGATATTAAATGACACGAATCTGGCATTCAATTTATCAGTTAATCCAATTGCAGAGTCCAGTTCATAGAAGTACAATGTCGCGTTGACCTGATAAAGCTCACTTGTCCTGAGATAGCGTATGTTTATCAGGTCAGGGTGTTACAATGCAATTAATATAGATGGTAACTGATAAAACTTCATTCTGAGGAGGTACGCAGGCAGATCTGGGTCTTCTCTAAGCACAAAGGTGCGAGGACACGCTTGCGTTTGCCGCAGCTTACATGTCTTTAAATGGTTTTCTCACAAACGGTGACAAAGCAGACCATAACGCTAACACATCGTAATGCTAAAATGGCGTTTTCCCTTTCTCTGGAACAATAATGTTTTAGATGGCAGATGATTTGTGATATTTTATCTTATTGCTAGTCAAAATATAAATCGTTGGTGCTCGTTAGAACCACACCAAACAGGGAGTTGTAACGAGCACTCAAGAGGCATTGTTTATGAGCAAAATAAGGAAAATAATGTATGACCCTGTAAATCATACTGTTCTCTATATAATAATTAAGAGGGATTTAAACACGGGTGGTAATCAGGGGAACTAGCTCGAAAATGAGTCAATGGAAATTTGTTCCCTCGACAAATCCGGGAACTCTCGAGCTAGCTCCATCACCAAGAAACTCGTAAACAAAGGTAGGTCTCGAAGAGTTTTATCACCATTTTTTTCTTTGTAAGCTATGTATAAAAAAATCCGTCAATGCAGTTCCACATAGAAATGATTTAACTTTGTACTCCGCTAGAATTTGCCATGGAAATTTGCAGCGCTGGAGTATGAATGAAACCCAAACTTTTTATCACGGACCGGACAAATTGTCAATTTATGTCATTACGGAGATTTTGGCCGACGATTTTTCATTATCCGTCAAAAGTACGCCCTTCACACCCACAGAAACAACATCCCTGGTGAAATGGAACATGGACAGTTTGAAATAAGCAAAAAAATTTTTGCCGTGATTACGTAACTTGCGACTTATTACGAAATTACTGTCCGAGCTAGTCTTCTCGACAAGGAGCTAGTTCACTCGACATAAAAAAGAAAATGAAACATTCATCAGATTCGATGTCTTTCTATGGTCCCACCCAGGTTATCCAACTGGTTTCTTTACCACTGGCTAGTTGGGTAACAAGATGCTATGCCCCAAAGGCGTCCCCCAGTCGTTTCTCCCTGTTCGTTTCGCCCCCATTTTACACCCCTGTTTTGCCAACAGAGCCTGGTCTTTTCGCCCCCCTTAGTCATTTCGCCCACCTAGTTGCTTCGCCCCCTCCCATTTGGAGCGGATCAATGGATGTTGGATGGATGGATGGATGGATGGATGGATGGATGGATGGATGGATGGATGGATGGATGGAATGATTGATGGATGGAAGGGTGCACAATAGAAAGGGATGAGTGGGTATTTGGAAGGATTGGTCAATTGGAGGACGGATGGACGAACGAACATATAGACGGACAGACAGACGGACGGATGGATGGATGGGTCGGTGGGTAGATGGATGGAAGGATGGATGGAAAAAGAGAGAAAATATATATGCACACAAATGTCAGTGTCGTGTAAAGGTTTGATTAAATAAATGAAGTATTTGATTCCTACCGGTAATCTTTTTGATGATTTTTGTTTCACTCAGAAATTACATATTGTGTTCCCGCAGGTGATCTGATTATTTTTAATAAACCTAGTCATCGTTTATACAAATTATGTTGTGCTGCAGTCCTAGGTACTACAAGTTTCTTGAAATCAGCCCACTGGTTCTAGAGAAGATTTTTAATGGTTTCACCATATATGGGCATGGTAACCATCTTGGTCATGTGACCCAGATGCCTCGAACAAACTATCGTTTCCCCTATACCCATAAATGCTCAACACAGTTTTCGACTAAATTGTTGAAAGATAAGATGGTGCTTATTAGTTGCTTAATATATCACAGACTGGAAGTCAGTCGTTATAGTGAATAGATCATGAGCGCGTAGCGCGAGTAATCACGGGCGCGTACCGCGAGTGATCTCTGCACTTGTGTCCGACAGACAGTGATCTATTAAGCAACTAATCACCTAACAACATGAATCTATGTCGATTAGGTATCCTGTCGGTGTGGTTCGAGCCTCTCTTGAGTCATATATGGATGTCCTAGTTCTGCAATGGAAAGTCGCGTTCATAAACAGAGTCTAACAAATTTCGAAGTTTACGTCTGCATTTCTCTTGGAGCCCATAACTTCCATTTATGTTATACTACAAAATTGAAAATCGGTATGACGCTTACTCAGACCGTGACCTTTCTGTTCATGATACGATTGTCCCAGGGCCATGCTCCTGAGCGTGTCCGAGTGTCAGATGCCATTGCCCAAGAGTCCTAACCAGAGTCTAACAAACGTTAAAGTTAACGTTCGCGTTTCTCTTGGAGCCCATAATTCCCGTTTCTGTTATGCTACAAAGTTGAAATTTCGCATGACACTTATGTATACTCAGCCAAAGAACTTTCCGTTCATGATACAATGGCCCCTGAATGGGCCTTGGGGTAAAATTACATAAAACGTAAAATTGACATATAGGCATTTGTATGGAAAACTCAAAATGTCTAATATTTTGAAAATAATTCAGCTCCTAACCCCTAAACCATATATATCATTGTTCCTTATGATAAGACTCTGTTTTATTTCACCAGGAATGTTGTTTCTATGGGTGTGAAGGGCGTACTTTTGACGGAAAATGAAAAGTCGTCGGCCAAAATCTCCGTAATGACATTAATTAACAATTTTTCAGGTCCGTAATAAAAAGTTTACTTTCATTCATACTCCAGCGCTGCAAATTTCCATGGCAAATTCTAGCGGAGTACAAAGTTAAATCATTTCTATGTGGAACTGCATTGCCGGATTTATTTTATAAATAGCTTACAAAGAAAAAAAATGGTGATACAACTCTTCGAGACCTACCTTTGTTAGCCAGAGGTAAAGAAACCAGTTGGATAACCTGGGTGGGACCATAGAAAGACATCAAATCTGATGAACGTTTCATTTTCTTTTTTATGTCGAGTGAACTAGCTCCTTGTCGAGAAGACTAGCTCGGACAGTAATTTCGTCATAACTCGCAAGTTACGTAATCACTGCCATATTTTTTTGCTTATTCCATACTTTCCATGTTTCATTTCACCAGGGATGTTGTTTCTGTGGGTGCCAAGGGCGTACTTTTGACGGAAAATGAAAAATCTTCGGTCAAAATCTCCGTAATGACATAAATTGACAATTTTTCCGGTCCGTGATAAAAAGTTTGGGTTTCATTCATACTCCAGCGCTGCAAATTTCCATGGCAAATTCTAGCGGAGTACAAAGTTAAATCATTTCTATGTGGAACTGCATTGCCGGATTTTTTATAAATAGCTTACAAAGAAAAAAAATGGTGATAAAACTCTTCGAGACCTACCTTTGTTTACGAGATTCTTGGTGATGGAGCTAGCTCGAGAGTTCCCGGATGTGTCGAGGGAACAAATTTCCATTGACTCATTTTCGAGCTAGTTCCCCTGATTACCACCCGTGTTAAAGGGGTGTTCATAACAAGGACTTGTTTGTCTTATGAAAAGAACGACATCTCGTGCAAGTTTAATTTTGCAAGGCATCATGTTGACAAGTCCATGAAATTAACACCCCTCTAAACCCCACTTTATGTAGAGAAAATTTGGGTTTACATGTGTATACATTAGTTTGCTTATTTCTGCTCCTAGACATAGGTTGTGAGTACTCGTTAGAACCGCCTCAGTGAGGCGGTTCTAACGAGCACCGACAACCCAAGTTTGGAGTATAAATAAGAAAAAAATCACAAATTTTCATCGGAAAAGTAGCCATTTTGGCGATATGAAAATATGTCACACGGGTATGTTATCGTAATGAACATTCGTGACAAAGAAGAATGGCTGTCGAAGTCATATGCTAACAGAGAAGACTAATCGTACTGCACAGATGTTCAGGCTGATATGAGATTCCGCTGGTCGCCCGACCTTGCATTTTGCAGTTTATGATTTCTTCGTAAAGTTTGAATCATTAAATGTCGAATAAGGTTAAAGATCTTCTTTATGCAACGCCATTCCGTGCATCATTGCTGAACCGCCAACAAACTTCTGATAACCATTAAGAATTTCCTTCTCTGTGAGTAATTCGTTATCGTCCATATCAGACGCCTCCATCAGTTCTTCAGCCTCGTCCATAGCTTCCGGTTTTAAGTCATCGATCGCCCAATCTCCTAATTCATCTTTGGCTAGCAGTCCATCCTTGTTCTTGTCTAAGCTTTTAAAATGTAAGCTTTCTTGTGGTAAAGCGTCTTCATGAGCTAAAATGAAAGCAGATACAGTCAACCCTCTGTTTACCGACATTCGACATTTGTCTGTTTGTTTAACCCTTTTTGTACCAAATGGAATCATCCACCTTATATATAGCAAGAGTCCATTCCAAAATTAAGGGTTATCAGGTTGTGTTTTCTTCAAAATTGTTTAGGAAAATGGCTAGACTTTTAGCAAACAGTGGAGGCCCTGATCAGACGCCGCATTCTGCGGCGTCTGATCTGGGCCTGCACTGTGTGCCAGGGTACCCGTTTACGCGTCTCTGGTACTAAATGGATTAAGAAATAGATCAGCTGTAGCTGTGATTTGTTGAGTAATAAATCACAGTGTGGAGGTCAGTTGTTCAGTAGATCAAATCACGAGCGAGTAGCGCGCGTGATTTGTCTACTTACAACTGATCGACAAACTGTGTTATATTACTCAACAAATCACAAACAAGAGCTGATCTATTTCGATTCTAACACGCTGAAAATCGGCAATAATGTTATTGTTTCCTTCAAACTCTCACAAGTTAGAATGGCCTCTTTCATATATATGCATTAGAACCTAGCGTTTTCCAGATGACTGTTTTTCCTATTTATCCTTTTTCTAGTCGAAACCTAAATTGTGGATGCTCGTTAGAACCGCCTCATTGAGCCAAATCTGTCAGGAAAAGTATGCAATGAGACCGAGTTGCTCGGACTGCATTACGGTTAAACGTCCGTGTGACATGGTGCATTCTAAACGGACACTTTCTAATATTTACATTTCCAGTGCAAAGTGTATGCCAACCTATAGAAAACAATGTAGTTCATACTTCCATGAACGCATCGAGTCACATGATTTTCCAGCCCCCGCCCACTGGGGCTTGAAGAAATATATGGGCTGCATGATGCTTCCACGCAGAGCTGAATCTGACCGCACACGAGTACTTGTAAACCGCTTAGAGGATCTAAGCCTGCCCAGGCAAAGAGGTGCATGTGGGACTATCCATGCTTTAAAACCCTATTGGTTTCATTGGGCGACAGGGCTTGAGATGTCATTTCATCTCAATGTCCGGTAAAAGTCCCACAAAATAAGAAGCAACGTCTCCATAATGACCTTTATAGTGTTGACGGGGACGTTAAACATCAAATCAAACAAAATCAAGTGACGTCAGTCAAAATCACGGGTCTTTACGGGCGATAGTGACGTCAACGCTGTTTTGCTCTTTGTAGAGAAACAGCGTGTAAATGTTTTTCAGCTTTAAAAGTTTGCTCTATAAGCATTTTTTCGCCCAGTGATGAGGGGCAAAAAATGTAAATATAAAAAATAAACTTAATTTCCCATCTTTCCATGAAAGTATGAACGACAGCGGGTCGCTAGCAAAGTTTACATGAAACCCTTCGGGGTTCATTTGTACTTTGTACGCGACCCACTGCGTTCATACTTTCATGAAAAGCAGAAAAATAAAATTCATTTCTTAAATAAAAATTTATAGAAATTTTCTTAATTGTACTCATAACATAGGTTGCGGGTGCCCGTTAGAACCGCCTCATTGAAGCGCTTCTAACGGGCACCCACAGTTTATGACTTTTAGCAAAAATAAGGAAAATGATGACTACTATAGCCCCGTTAACCCGACCTTTCTTTATATAAAGAGGGGTTTTCGGCGATGTTCATTTCACAGACTTGTTAACGTGCTGTGGACCGAAACAATGCGTTTGGTCGAAAATGGAAACACAGCGCTACTCAAAACATGAATTCATTACGAAAACACGGCTATACAAATATATTGTAAAATTTACAGCCGGAAAAACGTAAATTTAAGATGAAAAATTGTGATATTTTTCTTATTTCTGCTCAAAATATAGATTGTGGGTACCCGTTAGAACCGCCTCATCGAGTACCCTTAACCTATATTTGAGAGCAGAAATAAGAAAAGTATGGTTTACCCCTGTAAACCCTAGTTTTACTATATACAAGTGGGCCCATTGTTGAATTTTGAAAATATTTGAGGGTCACTGATGAGGCCTAATTGGCCGAAACTAGCTAGCCTGGCCCAGAAAACATGTACACTCCATATTTTCGAGTTCTGTTGTGTATTCCTTGCTTCCATCTAGAACATATTCAAGGGGGTCAGAATGATATAGACGTATTTTCGTGATGTAACAATGTATACCATCTTTTGTAAATTCATCAAAGGAAAGCTTCCCATCTTTGTTTAAATCATGCGTCTTCATGTTGTAGTCTATCACGAACTGATGCATGTGTTGGTAGTTCATTGGATGGTAAAATGCCATGTATTCATGCTTGTCGAGTTTGCCATCATTGTTTTGGTCGGCAAAAGCAAACCTCTCCTGGTCTTCATTAATATCCTGTAAACGACAAAAACACAATATGACGAAAACACACCTACCCTTAAACCCCACTTTTATAAAGTAAACACGATGGTTTAAAGGAGTATACACCATTTTCGACGGGCCTCCGTGGCCTTGTGGATAAGAGCGTTGACACTTAATCATTAGGTATCTTTCCGCCTGGCTCGGGTCATATGTGAGACTGAGGTAATGGCCAAATATGGATAGATGGATGGATGGATGGATGGATGGATAGATAGATAGATAGATAGATAGATAGATAGATAGATAGAGAGAGAGAGAGAGAGAGAGAGAGAGAGAGAGAGAGAGAGAGAGAGAGACATAGGTAGATGGATGGATGGATGGATGGATGGATGGATGGATGGATGGATATATAGATAGATAGATAGATAGATAGATAGATAGATAGATAGATAGATAGATAGATAGATAGATAGATAGATAGATAGATAGAAAGATACGCCAAGTTCTGCAACGGTAGGTCAGGTGGTTTTTCTACGGGTACTCCGGTTTTCGCCCTCCTCTGATTAACGAGCGGCTGGATATGAGTGAAATAGTCTTGAAAGGGCCGTAAAACCACCACCCAATCCCCACCCCAAATGAAAAAAACAACAACATTATTTTCGACGAGGTAACAAGTCCCACAACAGAAATATGAAAAATATCAGAATTGTCTACTGAAAATCTTCATTTTCTTTGGTGGTAAACTTTTCTATACATATGCATAGGCGTGTTTTCATAATGAGTTTTATTATGGCTTAGTCTCCAATGTCGTCATCAGGTAGCGCCCTACACCGAACTGTAGAATATGGGGATTCTGGGTATCTATCATTTAACGTGTTTTCCTGGGGAAATATCAGTTTTCCACATCTAGAAAATATGTATGATCGTGTGATAAATCAAAACAAATCCTCTTTCGGTTTAAAATTGTAAGAGATACACCGCTGGTAAAATTGCATACAAAACAAGTTTGGTTGCTTGCAAATTGGATAAACTTACATGCGTTGTGAGCTATGGGCGTAGATATTATAGACGTTGGGTTTAACACGGAAGTACAGCCATTAGTTACCCATAATGCAGGTTGACCTTTATATTTTTAATGCAACGACAAGTATAAGCTTTCAAAAGTAGTAAACAGCAGTTCAAAACAAGTATAAGCTTTCACACAACAAGGCTCAACGAGCAGAGCTCTGGCACAGAAAAGCTATCATATTTGTACAAGCCCATAAGTACAGGCTATTACAAAATATACATCTACAAACTCTCAACCACGACGAAGTACTGCCTATCCTATAAGCTCACTTGGAGCCTTTGGCTCTGGTGAAGTAAAAAAAAAACTTGACTCTGCGTTTGCAAACTGTTTGGGTTAATCATCAATTAGTCTTCTAGAAAGTGTAGGAAAGTTGTCTACTTAACTCCTCTAACAGTTTTCAAGCATACCCATTGATAAGATGTCATAAGCATATTGAAGCTGCACATGTGCCAAAAAGTACTTTTTGACCAAATTATAGCATTTACAACTTAATATACTTCAGTCGGCAGACTGGCAATTGGAATATTGCCACAGACGGTTAATTGTATAAAACACATTTCTAGTATTCACATTTAATATGTGCTAAGCGTAAACCTAGCTTTTTGTAAAAGGTATACTTGTTACTTTTACGAATCGCGTAGTAATATCTATCCCGTGCAGGATAGTGCTGCATAATACGAGACAGGTCAATGTTCGAAGAATATGACATGCGCAGATAATGCTGAGCGCCGGCACAAGAAAACCTGTATTCGGGTTTTTCGATCGGGTAAGACACAAACCGCATGTTCAGCTACACACGAGGGCACTTCACATCACGTGAACAAAATAGAAGTGGAGGCAATTATCAGGAATCGATACAATAAACCCACAGCTCCCATTAGAGCCACCATAGGGAAAGAAACACAAACATGAAACAACTAGACCCTACTGGCAACATCAACAGCGGAAAGCCAAAAGAACAGTTACTTTCCCCCCAAAAAATGGCCAATTCGCTATCCAAATCAAAACACACACCCAAAGACAAGCCATAACAAAAATAAACCACGGCAGAAGAACCACACTGGAACGGTCAGTGAAACGAATTCCACTGGGGGCGTTAAATCGATTTTACGTGGCCACACTCCTCGCCCTTACTTCCGTTGCGATTTAGACAAATAATTTGTTCAGTCCGCGTGAAGGCCTCCTAACTCATCAGTGCAACGTCTCCGTGAACACAAAAATCAAACAACCACAGAATTGAAACAACGGTGACGACTCGACAGCAAGAAACCAAAAGAAGCAAAAGAAGACCAACAGTTAGACTCTGATGGGCCCGACCAGAGACAGAGAATCAGGCACCAACCAACATTGCATAAAATTAGACACTCTCTAATTCTCAGTAAGCTTTTACGCTGGAACCGTCATAGAATCTGAGGCGTGCAATTAAAGAGGGAAGCAAAGTTGTCAACCGTGATTGGGTTAACTACCATGCATGCAGTCTGTCGTATAACATTTATGTTGTTCCAAATCTTTTCATATCGAGGAATGATTTTACGATATAGATTGTCCGTGAAATGAACACTCACGAAACCCCACTTTATATAGGGAAAGCTGGGGTTAACGGAGTATACTGGGAAATACATTATGTTTTCTTATTTCTGCTGTTAGACATAAGTTGTGGGTACTCGTTAGAATCGCCTTGGTGAGGCGGTTCTAACGAGCACCCGCAAACTTTGTTTGCAGTTTAAATAAGAAAAATATGACGAATTTAATTTTCATCAGAAAAGTAGCCATTCTGGAGATGTGAAAAACCAACTATGTCGCACGGGTGTGTTATCATAATGAAAAACTCCTCGGCCTCGCTAGGAGTGCGACAAGGAGAGATTATCATTCTTGCGTATATTTCAACACTTTCAATATCAAGTTAGTCCCAAATGTTTTGTTTTCTTTTGGTTTATGGTTTAACATCCCTTCAACAATATACAGGTCATTTTAGCGGCGTTTCTTCCAATTTTGTGGGACTTTCACCCGCCATTCAGTTGAAAAGACATCTCAAGCCCTGTCGCCCAATGAAACCAATTGGGTTTATATGCATAGACGGTCTGACTCGCACCACTTTTCTTGGGCTTCCTCATGGTGTAGGTTAAACTTTCTTGTCCTTTGGGATATTTGATTCCATTGTGGATACAGTTTAAAAGCACATGTGATGGGTATCAATTTGATCCGGAGTTAATTTGCCCCTTGTGTGAAAGCCTATTGGATGAGAATCAGTTTGATCAGTATCAACATGGTCTCTAGTTTGAAAGCATATTTGATTAGGATAAAATTGATCCGGATTAATTTTATCTCTTGTATGAAAGCACATTGGTTGAGCATCAGTTTGATCAGTATTAGCTTGGTCTCGGGTTTGATTCCGATCACGGCCCCCGCCCATCGGGGCTTGAAGAAATAGATGGGCTGCATGATGCTTCCACGCAGAGCTGAAATCCGGCCGCACACGAGTACTGCTAAAACGCTTAGAGGATCTAAATCTGCCCAGGCAAAGCGTGCAGACCGTCCATGCTTATAAACCCTGGTGGTTTCATTGGGCGACAGGGCTTGAGAAGTCATATACTGTGTTTACGGTGACGTTAAACATCAAACCAAACAAACAATTCTGATCAACTTTGCTTCTAGTGTGAAAGCTCATTGAAAGGGGATCAATTTGATTCTAATCAACTTGATCTCTAGTGTGAAAGCACACTTAATTGAGATCCATTTGAATCGGAGCTTCTTGGTCTCTTAATTCGAAAGCTCACTGGATGAGGATGAATTTAATCTGGATCTTGTTTTTGAGTCTGTCCTTTGTCCTAGCTCATGTTTGAAACTTACGTTTAATAGTTCCTTGTTTTCCTTGCCCCCTTTCTGACGAAGTTTCTCAATTTCGTCCTCTGTATGGTTATAGTGCACGACATATTCCGTCCATGTTAGTTTACCGTCTTTGTCCTCATCAAGCTCTTCTAGATTCTCTATTGCCTCTTCGTCATCTAGATGCCTGGATTATAGAATACAGTGAGTGAGTGTTTGAGTTTTACGTCCCACCAACAGCTAAGGTCATACGGAGACGGGACCTCGGTTTAAAGACTCATCCGAAAGTCTAGAGAAGCCCGGGATAGAATACATTAAATTCCATTACGAAAACACGCCTATACGAATGCAGTGTAAACTTTACCACCGAAAAAACGAAAATTTGAAGATGAAAAATTGTGATATTTTTCTTATTTCTGCTCAAAATATAGATTGTGGATACTCGTTAGAACCGCCTCATCGAGGCGGTTCTAACGAGTACCCACAATCTAGATTTTAAAGCAGACTAAGAATAATGAGGTTTACCCCTGTAAACCCCAGTTTTACTATAGTGGGGTTCACTGGGGTCAAAATTATATAGGCGTGTTTTCGTGATGGATAAACACCGATTACACGTTAGTCTTGAGGTGCGTTCAACAACGCGGGAACCCGCCGAGCACTCCCCTGTTTGCCTCATGAGCGCTTGCGAGGTGTATCGTTGGGTATCGAATCCTTTGCGCTTGCGTGAACGGGAATGGCTGTGTTCGGTTTCAGCTAGATGGCGAAGAAAATTGTTTGTTCTAAACGGGTATAAACTACCTTCCACAGAACTATTTGCCAGTTCATCAACCAGAACTAGTAGATATAAGGGAAGCGCTCGAACAGTCTAAGGTCGCTATCTTGAAACAGCGAGCGCCCACTGTCGTTCAGTAGCGTATTTTTTGTTTGTTCAAGCGCTCAAGCGAGCGCTCGCATTGATGAATGCACCACTGAAGTGCGTTCAACAATGCGGGCGCCCGCCGAGCGCTCATTTTATTGCCTACAGAACGTATACAACAAAGTAGGCTCTCGGCGGGCGCCCGCGTTACTGAGCGCACCTCGGGTTAGGTCGCGCTTGTTCTGGAGTCCCTCAGAATGCTTTCCAAAGCCCCAGATAACCATTTATGGATTTTTATACCCCACAACTTCGGGTAATCGCTAGAACCGCCTCGATAAGGCGGTTCTAACGTGTATACACAATTTATATTTTGAATATAGAAATAAGAAAATATCGCAATTTTAATCTTAAAATTCATTTGCTTGTGGGTAAGGATTACAATGTATTTGTATAGGCGTGTTTTCATAATGATTCTATTTTTGGCATCTGGATGGCTCCCGGACATATACAAGGACGGACAAAAAAATAAATGAAATATTATGACAAAATAATGTTGGCTTGTTTGATTTGAGGTTAAACGTCCCCGTCAACACTGTATAGGTCACTTTGGAGACGCTGCTTCCAATTTTGTGGGACTTTCACCCGACATTGAGATGAAATGACATCTCAAGCCCTGTCGCCCAATACAACCAATAGGGTTTATAACCATGGGCGGTCCGACTCGCACCGCTTTACCTGGGAGGGCTTAGGCCCTCTAAGCTGTTTACCAGTTCTCGTATGCGGTCGGATTTCAGCTCTGCGTGAAAGCATAATGCAGCCTATCTATTTCTTCAAGCCCCGATGGGTGGGGGCCGTACAAAATAATGACATGGCTCGGGACGTGGGAGAGAAAGACGATAAAATTGTCTTCCCTTACTCATTGATTGACATATACGGCGAGGCGATTCCATTAAGTATCCACAGCCAATAATCAAGGAATTTATACAATCCCAGCAGACACACGTCGCTGGGGCAACGTCAAATCAACATCGGTGCAACGTCACGGCGTTGCACCGACGTTGATGTGACGTTGCATAAACGTCATGGCGTTGCACCTACATTGATACGACGTCACAATTACGTCATGTGCCTGCTAGGATGGATAAACAGTAAATTATAGATATATAGCTGACTTTGATTGAAGAGTTATTCTAACACAGCGGGCCTAAACAGGCAATGGAAAATAACTGTTTTATTCTACAACAAATCTCGGCAAGGAAGAAGCGTGACGAGTGACGTCAATTAAAACTGCGAATTTATGACGTCACTAGTCGATTTCCATGACGTTGACGGTGTAACGTCATAATCTCGCATCGAAAACGTTAGAAAAGGATATAAATGCATGTGTTTCAGTCAATAAATATAGCGGGATTTCTTCTAACAATGGCGAAAAATTGTGAGATTTTGAAGGAAACAACAGCATTATTGCCAATTTTCAGCCTGTTAGAATCGAAATAGATCAGCTATACGCGCTCGTGATTTGTCTACGTTACAACTGACCTCCAAACTGTGATTTATTAGTCAACAAATCACAGTTAGAGCTGATCTGTTTCTTAATTATAATGCATATTCAACTTCAGACTTAATTATTATTTGACAAATTATTTGTCTAAATCGCGACGGAAGTATGGGCGAGGATTGCAGCTGCGTAAAATCGATTTAAGTCCACGCCCGAGCCTACCCCCCTCCCCACACCCCAACCTCCGCCAGTGGAATTCGTTGGCGGTTCTTCTGTCGCGGTTAATTATTGTTATGGTTTGTCTGAGTCTGTGTTTCACTTATATTATTTTATTTTTGGATAGCCAGTTGGCCATTTTGTGGGAAAGTAACTGTCCTTTTGGTTTTCCGCTACTGATGTTTCCATAAGGGTCTAGTTGTTTCGCCCCCGCCCATCGGGGCTTGAAGATATAGATGGGCTGCATGATGCTTCCACGCAGAGCTGAAACCGACTCGCACACGAGTACTGGTAAACCGCTTAGAGGATCTAAGCCTGCCCAGGCAAAGCGGTGCGAGAAGGTCCGTCCAGGCTTATAAACCCTATTGGTTTCATTGGACGACAGGGCTTGAGACGTCATTTCATCTCAATGTCGGGTAAAAGTCCCACAAAATTCTACTACTGAAGCAACGTCTCCAAAATGACCTTTACAGTGTTGACGGGGACGTTAAACCTCAAATCAAACAAACAAACAAAACAAATCGCGACGGAAGTAATGGCGAGGATTGCAGCTGCGTAAAACCGATCTAAAACGTTATTTCCAAGTCCATCCAAGAATAATTAAGTTATTGACCGGACACGAAAAAAAAAGACCTTGTGTTACCTTTGACCTCTAAGTATGACCTTGACACTGGAGGTACTGACCTGGGTCTTGTGTATGATACATCGTCTCATGATGGATAACATTTCTACCAAGTAATTTCAAAATCCATCTCGAGAAGCCTCCTTGGTGTAGAGGTTATGCTACTCGCCTTGTAAACCAGGGGTCGCGGGATCGATCCCGGGCTTCTTCAGGCTTCGGTTAACCGAGGACCGTCTCCGTATGACCTTAGCTGTTAGTGAGACGAAAATCTCAAACACTCACTCAAAATTCATCTAAGAATCAGATTGTTATTGACCGGACACAAAAAAGAGCAATTTTTTGTCTTTTACCTTCAAGTATGACCTTGACATCGGAGGTACGGATGTGGGTCTTGCGCATGAAATATCTGCTAATAAATGTAAACAGTCCATCATAAAATAAAAAAGTTATAGACCGGACACAAAAACAAGACCTTTCTTGACCTTTGATCTCTAAGTATGACCTTGACCTTGAAGATATCGACCCTTGTCTTGCACATGACACATCGTCTCATGATGGTTAACATTTCTGCCAAGTAAGTTCGAAATCCATCCAGGAATAACAACGTTACTGTCTGGACAAGAAAAAATACCCTTTTTTACCTTTGACATTGACCTTTGAGGTACCGATCTGATTTTTGCGCGTGACACACCGTCTCATGATGGTTAACATTTCTGCCAAGTAATTTCAAAATCCATCCAAGAATAAGAAAGTTATTGACCGGACACGAAAAAAGACCCCTTTTGAACTTTGACCTCTAAGTATGACCTTGACATTGCAGGTACCGACCTGGGTCTTGCGCGGGACACATTGTTTCATGATGGTTAACATTTCCGCCAAGAAATTTCAAAATCAATCTAAGAATATGAAAGTTAGTGACCGAACACGATTTGCCCATCCATCCATCCATCCATCCATACATACGGACAGGGCAAAATCCATATGCCCGCCGCCTTCGGCGGGGCCATAAAAAGGGTCGTGTGGGTCAAGTTAGGTAAGAGAGTTGAATACTTGAACGATGCCATGATCCAGTCTGTGAGTTCTTCTTGGGAGATTAGCCCGTCGTGGTCGGTGTCCATTTTATGAATCAACAAACGAAGTCTGGCTTTAGACTCTTCCGGTGACAGCGCGTCAAATTCGGCCTCATCTTCCGCGTCCCCTGAAATCATTACGATAAAACATCGTGAGGCGGTTCTAACGAGTACCCACAACCTATGTCTTGGAGCAAAATTAAAGTCTCTATAAATTGGGGTTTATTTAGAGGGGTGTGCCTCATCCTCCGCGTCCCCTGAAATTATTACGATATAGATATAGGGCATTTTCCTGATCTCAAAAACGGACCTTTTTCGAATGAAAATTTGTGATATTTTTCTTATTTTTATTCCTATCATAGATTGAGTGTGCTCGTTAGAACAGCCTCATTGAGGCGGTTCTAACGAGTACCCACAACCTATGTCTTGGAGCAAAAAATAAAGAAAATAATGTATACCCCTGTAAACCCCCTTTTTCTCTTTATGAAGTGGTGTTTATTTAGAGGGGTGTGCCTCATCGTCCGCGTCCCCCTGAAATCATTACGATATAGGTATAGGGCATTTTCCTGATCTCAAAAACGGACCTTTTTCGAATGAAAATTTGTGATATTTTTCTTATTTTTACTCCAAACATAGGTTGAGTGTGCTCGTTAGAACCGCCTGAATGAGACGGTTCTAACGAGTACCCACAACCTATGTCTTGGAGCAAAAATGAAGAAAATAATGTATACCCCTGTAAACCCCCTTTTTCTCTATATAAAGTGGGGTTTATTTAGAGGGGTGTGCATTTCACGGACTTGTTTAGGCCTACATGTGTTTCTTATTCCTTATTACGAAAACACGCCTATACAAATACATTGTAAACTTTACCGCTGGGAAAAAAAATTAATAACTTTTTAAGATGAAAAATTGTGATATTTTTCTTATTTCTGCTCAAAATATAGATTGTTGGTGAGTGAGTGTATGAGTTTTACGTCCCACCAACAGCTAAGGTCATACGTAGACGGGACCTCGGTTTAAAGACTCATCCGAAAGTTGGGAGAAGCCCGGGATCGACCCTGTGACCCCTGGTTTACGAGGCGAGTAGCGTGACCACTACACCACGGAGGCTTCTATAGATTGTTGATACTCGTTAGAACCGCCTCGATGAGGCGGTTATAACGAGTACCCACAATATATATTTTAGAACAGAAATAAGAAAAATAATACATAACCCTGTAAACCCCAGTTTTACTATAAAAGTGAGGTTCAATGGGGTCAAAATTATTTAGGCGTGTTTTCTTGATGAAAACGGACCTTTTTTCGGATGAAAATTTGTGATAGCTTTCTTACTTTTACTCCAAACAAAGGTTGAGTGTGCTCGTTAGAACCGCCCACAACCTATGTCTTGGGGCAAAAATAAAAAGAAATAATGTACCCCTGCAAACCCCTTTTTTCTCTATATAAAGTGGGATACTGAGGGGTGTGCATTTCACGGACTTGTTAACATGTGTTTCTTATTCCTGGTCCAAACATAGACTGTGAGTGCTCGTTAGAACCGTCTCATTGCTGCGTTTCTAACGAGCGCCCACAATCTATGTTTTAAAGCAAAAATAAATAAAACATAATGTATTACAGGAATGAATTTCATTTCTGTGGATTTTAACGGTGTATATACACAGTCAAAATAGTGCATAGAAATTTAACACGTTTAATGCATGTTTACAGCTTAATATGTTTAGGAAAGGGTCACATTCTTAAACATGTTCTTCGTTTTGCCGTATTGATGTTGTCTTACAACAAAATGTGTTCCAATGCTAAGTAACGCGTCCCACAGCCGGAAAAGGCTGAAATCGATATCTTCCTTTTTGGCACCACGATTTTCTTGGGTTAATTGTCCAGACTTTACAATCTTTTAATTGTACAAGTATAAAGCAATATCTTACGTGTATTGCTTCCCTAAAACCTTGAAAATCATTTTTTCTCTAAGTTAGATTCGCAAAGTTATGAAATCTCGCATAACGAGAATGGCTGTGTCTGGTGGCATACAAGGAGACAACTCAGTCATGGCCCAAAAATTCACGACTGATTTCGTTCGGTACGGAACCCTGGAAGGGGCATGCAATTTATCATAATATGTTGTGCGAAGAAGATAATATCTTATGCGCACAAGTATAATATCTTGTTCGCACAAGTTATTATATCTTATCCATACAACTTAATATCTTGTGCGCACAAGATATTATCTAATTTGCACAACATTGATCTTGTAGAAGCCTCTGTGGTATAGTGGTTATGTTACTCGCCTTGTAAACCAGGGGTCGCAGGATCGATCCTTGGCTTCTCCAGACTTTTGGATGAGTCTTGTAACCGAGGTCCCGTCTCCGTATGACAATAGCTGTTGGTGAGACGAAAAACTCAAACAATCACTCACATAGATCTTGCAAGATAATATCTTGTGCGCACAAGCTCTTATCTTGTTCGCACATGATATTTTGTGCGCACAAGATATTCTTGTTCGCACACATATTATCTTGTTTGCACAGCAAAGATATTGTGCGGACAACATAATATCTTGTGCGCACAACTTATTAATTATCTTATTCGCAAAACATAACATCTTGTGTGCACAAGAAAATATTTTGTTCACACAACTTGCCACGATCTATGTTGTGCAAACAAGAAAATTTATTGTGCGAACAAGATAATACCTTGTGAGCACAATATATTAAGTTGTGCGATCAATATATTATCTTGTGCGCACAAGCACAAGATAATATGTTGTCCGTACAATATAAATTATGTGTTCCGCACAATATATTAAGTTGTGCGAACAAGATATTATCTTGAGCGCACAAGATAAGTTCTTGTTCGCACATCTTCATATCTTGTTCGCACAACATAATAAAAATAAAATTGAATATCTCTTCCCGGGTTCGTAGTTCGGCGCCTATGAAGGAAAAAGTATGGTATGTTTTCAATAGTCACCTTTACCTATAATAGCTTCATGAGCGAAGTGTGGATTAGGCTCGCCATCCTCCATATAAGGCTCTTGTTTGCCGTGTTTTATGTGTTTTACTTTTTTCAGAGGGGTCCCATCTTGTTTCATTTCCACTGTGGCAGACACAACTGACAGCACCACCAACACGACAGCTACCTTGTAAATCATACTTGGCGATCGAGATATCCACCTGAAATCCAAGATACAGTAAAATTCCTACATTAAGACCACCTTTGAGACTGTTCAAAAGTGATCTTTAAGAACAGCCCGAAAGGTAGTCTCTTACAAGAGGACACTGGGTGTGGTAAAACACGCAGAAACAATGACTGAAACTTTTTAAATAAGTTTTATAGGAAAATTAGTCTTTTGTTTTTGTTTGTTTGATTTGAGGTTTAACGTCCCCGTCAACACCGTATATGTCATTTATTTTTGACACGTTGCTTCCAGTTTTGTGGGACTTTTACCCGACATTGAGATGAAATGACATCTCAAGCCCTACCACCCAATGAAACCAATAGGGTTTAAATGCATTGGTGGTCCGACTTGCACCACATTTCCTATGCAGGCTTAGAACCTCAAAGCGATTTACCAGTACTCGCGTGCGGTAGATGTCAGCTCTGCGTGGAAGCATCATGCAGCCCAATCTATTACTTCAAGCCCCGATGGGCGGGGGGGGGGGCACCAAGATATAGTAAAATTCCTATGTTAAGACCACCTTTGGGACCTTTCAAATACCGTAAAAATCCTAAAAATTTGGACACCTATAGAATTTGCTGTAATTCTTCTACAATTTTAACAAATATGTTATAAGATCAGGCAAGGAGTCCAAAATGTGCAGACGGAATGGCAAACAGTGTAGACCCTGATCAGACGGCACCTGAAGGAGCAGTCTGATCTGTGTCTGCACTGTTTGCTTAGGCCTATCTGTCCCAATACTTAGGATCATTACGATATTGAAGTTGGTCATGACGGCATAAATTCTCGTTTTGTTTGTTTGTTTGTTGTTGGATTGTGTTTGTTTGCTTTTTACTGCCATTTCAAGATTGCTTCAATTATTTTGAACTGGTCGTTATTCAGAGGTGAGAGAATACCGGAGTAACCGGAGAAAAAAACATGACCTTCCTTTGCAGAACTTGACGCCTCACATGTGACCCAAGCGAGATTTGGTTTGCACAGACATATGCTTTGTTAACTATAGATCGAACAAAGGTGAACTCTATTAACATAATTTCACACCCGACTGAATGCATATATTTATCTTCGTCGTTTTCCGAAAATGGTGATATTGTTATACAATACAAAGAGGTCGGGGAATGGGTCGCTTTTCACGAGATGACGAAAATTCACGAGAAGTTTACAAAAGCCGACGTATTAGGCGATAACATTGACTAATTTATTCCTTGCATAAAGGTCAGTTTCATGTCAAATTGTTCGAACTATAGCATCACGAAAACACGCCTATATAATTTTGACCCCCTTGAACCCCACTTTTATATAGTAAAACTGGGGTTTACAGGGGTAAATCTTATTTTTCTTATTTCTGCTCTAAAATATTCTTTGCAATATTGATTTAAATAGAGTTTCAGAAATTTAAGCTAAATTCTTATCTTCTCGGGCTTTCCTGGTTTGAATGGTTCGTTGCGCACTGCTACTGCGGTTGGGTCTCAACCTCTAAAATAATTTCTATAGTTAAAGTAAACTATTTATTTGCAGTTTTTCATACAGAATGAAAAGCGCTGAGAAAGTTTTATTCGAGCGTCAATGTTGTTTCCAACGTCTTTGTGGCGCGGGGACGTCAGAAACTTTGCATAATTTGACGTCACGTTATAATACGTGTGTGCGCCATAGCACTGAATGTCGTTTAACATGCCGCACTGTCTGATGTCTCATTTGCTTAAATTTGCAATTATTGCAAAACCCCTTGATTTTCTGGAGTCATGGAATAAGCTAAATACATGATTAGTGTCTTTAATAATAAAATATTAACGGTTCGCGGCGACCATTTCATAGGGGCTCGCTGAAGCTCGCCCCTATAAAATTGTCTAAGGCTCACCGATTATATAGAGTTTATTTATTTTTTTTTTTTTGTTTGTTTGTTGTTGTTTTTTTTTTTTTTTTGTTTTTTTTTTATTTTTATTTTTTATCGATTACGGTGAAATAATTCACAAGTGTTCTAAGGCTTCCGAGTAAAAAACGACTCAGCGATTGTGAACGAGTTCTTTTTTACACGAAAGCCTTAGAACATGAGTGAATCATTTCTCCGTAATCGATCAAAACAACAAAATAAACTGTTTATTACATTTCCATTCATGTTTTACCTTTGAGTTTTCAAATTCATCCATTCTGATTTCGAACAAAAATAGTTCCAGACAGGGTATGAATTTCAGAAGGCGTGGTTTAGTTCGAAAATCAGTCGCCATTTTGTTTTCATTTCAATGCAAAAAATCATCCTGTCCTTGAACTACCGATGCACAAATGTCATGAAATTAGAACTGTATTTTCAAGAAAATTATACTTTATCTTCGTGTTGCAGGTCTCTCCTCAAAAACGTCAAATGGACGCGAAAATTGAAGTCTGATTTCTATGATTTTATCAGATTTTCCGCCAAACGTCAACTATTGTTATTGTTGTTACCAACGACGTCAGCAACGACGCCAAGCAATTATGACGTCAAAACGTTCGAAACGAAGAAATGAAATAATTCACTGTTGAACGATTATCGGGTTTTCTTTCACAGAGAAAAATAAGTAATTCATTGTTAGAAATGTAATAAATTTCATTATTAAAGGCACTAACCATGTATTTACTATATTACATAGAGATTATCATCGGGCTGATATGGGAGTCTCGGGCTGATATGGGGTATGATATGAAAAATGCCATATCATAATCTATTTATCATACATTTCACTTTTTAAAAAAAATTGTTCAAAATAAATTGTATTAATTGCATCTGCCTAATACCAAAGTTACAATGAGAATCTCATTATCTTCGGTCTAGCTATGTAATTTAAGAGATCCAAAAGTCTGTCAGCAATCCACTGCATCGTTCTTTCGCCCATTTTCCTCTCGCATTCGCTGCGCCGTGCCATGCTTTTTTTTTTGTTTGCCAAACAGTTCGAACAGACGAAAATATTGCAAATTGCAAATGGCGTCCTGAACAACAAATGCGAAATGCCGCAAAAGGAAGAACGCCGCGTGTTCCGAATAGAGTGACGTCAGAGGTATGATAAAGGCTTAGGGGTGCGATAAAGGTTTGTGATATGGATTTTTGGGGTATGATAAAGGCCATGCGATATGGCAGCACGTGCAAAGCGTGATACGTGCATTGGTGTCACGTTCGTATCGCATATTCAAAAACTAAGTATTTTATACTAAATGTATGATAAAAGGCGTTATTACATTCTCAGACGCGACGTCATATGATAAAATTCTTTTCATAGCTCCAGGTATTCTGTACTTAGTTTATATTTTTCTTATTTTAACTTGAAAAGGTATGTACGTGTTTACATCAGGATCGCCTCAGTGAGACGATCCTAACGCGTACACAAAACATACCATTGTTTTATAGAAGATCGAAAAGTTATTCATTAAACCTCTTGACATTGCAGTTGACTATTACTATAATTGGCTCGAACTTCTCCTGTCGCGAACACATTTCCGTGGTGCCAAAGGTGTTTGACTCCATTATAGGAATGAATTTCATTTTTGTGGATCATTTAACTCCGGCGAATCATTCACAAAAATAGCATGAAGCCCATGCTATGTTAGTGAGTGATTCGCCGAAGTTAAGGCGAATCATTCACAAACATAGCATGAAGCCCAGTGATTCGCCGGAGTTTACACATCGATAAAATCCAAATTTTCATTTTTGTGGATTCCATCGATGTTTAAACTCCGGCGAATCCCTCACAAACTGAATGAAGCTGGGCTTCATGCTATGTTTGTAAGTGATTTGCCGGAGTTTACACATCGACAAAATCCAAAAAAAAAAATGATAATTTATTCTTTAGAATTCTAACTTGGTCTTCGAACTGTTAAAATTTCACCAAAATGGTGAACTTAAGGAATTCTTTCGGAAGCGTAATAATGAACTTACCAACGGCCCCGGCGAAATGATTAGTCAGTCTTTGAAAGGAACCCAAGCGAAAGAAACGTCAAGTCTTTAAATTCAGTATAAATGATGATGATGATGATTTCGTGTTTAACGACGCGTCAACCCTCTTTGTGGGTCATAAGCGTCAAGCGGTTAATGACTAAACGGCATGAAGAATTATGAGGATACTAAAAGTAAAAATGTCAATATGATATGTATAAAAGTCTGAAACAGTTAAATTTTATGAAAAAGTCCAATTTCTTTTAAGAATAAAATGATATTATCAACAGGTACATCTTGAAACAATTGTCCAAAGTGTCAGCTTTGAAGTATATGTTACGGGAAGGTGTAATTCAGCATAATATTTGTCTTCTAATATTTACGTTTTCTTTATTAATAATTCCACCTTTCAATCGAACGCTGTTGACGTCGTTTATATACAATGATGTAGCGCACGGGTTCTAAACGTGCTCTTTGACGTCACGTTATATTACAACCTTTCATTTTGTAGAGTATATCTGTACATGGATGTTCTTTAAGCAAACACTGTAGACCCAGATCAGACGCCACATTCTGATCTGAGTCTGCATTGTTTGCCAATGTCCCAGAAAACGGCCGCTAGGCATATATGGGTTAAACATGATTAATACAAAACTAAGTGGTGGAACCAAGTGCAGAAGTACATGTACATGTACAATAAAATTCCTATATTGAGACTTCATGTACCTTTGGAAATGTTCAAAAGTGGTATTAAAGATCACTTTTGATCAGTCCCAAAATGTGGTATCTTTGTACAGGACACTGGGTGTAGATATAAGAGATTTAAATATGAATTTTATATAAAATATCCTTATTTTGTCTTAGTAGCGCAATTTTACTGTACATGTATATGAGAAAACATGTTAAAGAAATTAAAACAATTTAAGAGAGAGAGAAAGTAATCACTTACGTTATCTTCACCCGAGATGTCAAATTGATTAGAAATTGGTGAATTGTTGCGATTAAATGCTGATTCTTGGGTCTGCAAAATTTACCTTACTCACCAACAAAACTACTGATGGTCATTGCGGGACCAATGCAACCTTTAGCCTGATAAACATGGCCAAACCTCAAGTAAGCTTTTATAGCAAATAAAAGCACAGTCTATATTAGGCCGTTTGTATATGCAGGCTGATCCTAGAGAGTTGTTACAGGTTTTAGCATGAGAAATACATAATGTACATTGATGTCTGCCTAGACCATATGTCATCAGATTTTAGAAAGACTTTAATTGATCAGTTGTAAAACATATTCTACCAATCAAACAAGTGCACGATTACATCCGTAAATATTCTAAAAATCGACATTGTTTGACCGAATACATAAATACAGAAAAAAAATCCTATTTTAAGACCACCTTTGGGACTGTTCAAAAGTGGTCTTTAAGATCACTTTTTAACAGTCCCAAAGGTGGTCCCTGACCAGAAGAAAATAAATGCAGAAAACACGAAGAAAGAATTTCGGCACCCTTCTAAATAAGCATTTTAAAGCAGAATTGGTCTTAAATTTAGGTGGTCTTAATAGCGGAATTTCACTGTACGGTATTATTTTGAATAAGATTTAGTTGTCGGCAAACTAACAGTGTAGCTTTGTCACGAGGCAATTATATTGGCGTCCGTCTTATCAGTACCTACACATTTTGCAATGATTCTGTTACGCACACTAGTACTGGTAAACCGCTTAGAGGATCTAAGCCTGTCCATGAACCGCGGTGCGAGGCGGACCGTCCATGCTTATAAACCCTATTGGTTTCATTGGGCGACAGGGCTTGAGATGTCATTTCATCTCAGTGTCGGGTAAAAGTCCCACAAAGTTGGAAGCAACGTCTCCAAAATGACCTTTACAGTGTTGACGGGGACGTTAAACCTCAAATCAAACAAATAAAAAACAGTTACAATCTTTTGAAAATTTACGGTGTTTCTTGAATTGCGTTTAGCTGTATTTGGCCACATCATTTCTTAAGTCTTTACTTCGCCACATCAACCGATGTAACACATGGTCCTTTGAATGCTTTTAAATAACTTTTACTGGTAACAAATTGAAGAATATGTTGCAATAGTTGGTGTCAGGTTGACAGTCATTCAATCAACTTGTGATCGGGGAAACCTGTTGCTTTCTGTTACATGTACATGTATCGAGCCTCCCTGGTGTAGTGGTGAAGCCTAAAAATGAAAAGGCGTGTTTCCGCTAACTCGACCGACCCTGCTTCAGACCCCACCACTCTACTATTTTATCAGTAAAAGAACAAAATAAAAATTAAAACACCGACCCTATCATTTTCAATTTCCGACCCTACCCAGTGCCGTATACAGTAGAACTTCGATGGCTCGAACACCGATGGCTCGTTTACCATGGCTGAGTCGAACCAGTTCTTTAGCCCCTAGGGAAATGCTCTACATAACAAATAGTGAGGGATAATTTAGGAGAGTTTCGTCTTTTATATTACAAATGTATGCTGTGTGTACTCATTAGAATCGCCTCCAATGGAGGCGATTCTAATGAGTACACACAGCATACATTTTCATTATAGAATACCGAAAAATTGTCCAAAAGTATCTTGTTATGCCTCCTGACAGTAGCACCCAGTAGCTCGAACTACCCCTGTCGCGAACAGATTTTCGAGGTCCCTAAGGTGTTCGAGCCATTGAAGTTTGGCTGTAGTAAATTTGCGTTTAAAGTACATTTTTGTAGTTTTTCTTTTAAAAAAAAGTAATACTAAAAAAAAAAGTTTCTCCTACCTGCCGAACAAATTTATTTTCAGCATGTTAGCAGAAACACAGCTATTTTTACGCCTAAAGCTACTTGAAAGCAAAGAAAAAAGAAAGTCATTCATGGTTGCCTTGACGTTAGATGGTGTAACGTCGTTTTATCATATACTTATTCTTGTATTGCCCTTGAGACAACAGATTTTGCACCCCCTATCCCAGCCATGCTAGTGACAGACATCTCGCCTACGCAGTCAGACTAGCTGACTCGAGGGCTGGGACAAGGGCTGGGACAAGGGCCGGGACAAGGGCCGGGACAGAAGAATAAAAATGGAAAAACAAAAATAATTATCGTGATAAAACAGTGAAAATGCGAGATTACAATAACCAAACTTACGCCTTATTCAACGATTATGTCCGCGTAATCTGTATTTCAACGCTGCCCCCGATTCTAACGTCATACATTTTGTACATTGTTTACATCTTCTGAGACGCCATTGACGTCAAGTCAAGAACACGCGTCGACGTGAATTAAACTTTCCCGCGTCTAAATAAAACGATTGCATTGAACAAGTATGACCGGCTACAGGGATTTATTTCCTTAGAGGAAATAAATCATCTTAGGTCAGAGGTGATGATCATTTTTAATTCAATGAGAAATTGTGACATTTCTTCGTTATGCATGCAATATATAGTTAATGAAGCTTTTTTTCAACAGCAAGTCTGTATTTTATTTACATGTAGAATAGAATAGAATAGAATAGAATTTATTGCACTGCTGTACCCACTAGTGGGTTAATGGCAAACAATACATATAATACAATTTGAACAACAATAAGAAACATTATCTTTCTCTCACATAACACTCTCACAAACATGCAATGAAATCAATGATTTGGAGTGTAACATTCTGGGCATATAAAGTTTTAAATATACTACTTATGTGACTGAACAATCTTGAATGAATTTACCAACAGCCTTGAGAATGTTTTTGTTTTGACTGGTCAACAACTCATAGAATAAGGCATGTATGTATTTGGGCCTCTACAGAGTGTGTTCATCATTAGTAACAAGTAGTTAAGAAATAAACTTGCTTTAACGGAGATGTTTCTTTCATCTTAGAATATTTTACGCGAATAAGTATATGATAAAAAGAATATAACACGGTTGTTTTGATATCGACCCTGGTCTCGGCCCTCGGCCTGTCTCAGCCCTCGCCGTTCCGGCTCGGGCTGAGACAGGCAACTCGGGCCGAGACCAGGGCCGATATCAAAACAACCGTGTAATATTCTATATTTCTTGCATCAGATACGTTATGAAAACAGGTAAAAGCGTTATATTGGCGGGATTCCTTTAAACAAAGGCGAACGAAATTCAGATAACAAATTCAAAATGTCCAAATATTTTACGCCCCCCGCCCACAGGGGCTTGAAGAAATATATGGGCTGCATGATGCTTCCACGCAGAGCTGAATCCGTCCCGCACACTAGTACTGGTAAACCGCTTGGAGTATCTAAGCCTGTCCAGGAACCGCGGTGCGAGGCGGACCGTCCATGCTTATAAACCCTATTGGTTTCATTGGGCGACAGGGCTTGAGATCTCATTTCATCTCAATGTCGGGTAAAAGTCCCACAAAATTGGAAGCAACGTCTCCAAAATGACCTTTACAGTGTTGACGGGGACGTTAAACCTCAAATCAAACAAACAAATATTTTTAACTGAGTCTTTATAAAGTTTTTACTGACTTCATTTATGTTTGCTTTTAAACAATGGCAGAAGATAGGGAGAATCTGAAGGAAACAACAGCATATTAATCGACTTCCAGTGTGTTAGAATCGAAATAGATCAGCTCTAGTGCCGCGAATTAGAGTGATATATCACTGTTTGTCGGCCAGTTGTATACTTGTATGTAGACAAATCACTCGCGCACCGTGCTCGTGATTTGATCTACTTTACAACTGATCTCCAAACAGTGATATATCACTCAATAAATTACTGCTAGAGATGATCTTTTTCTTAAACAAGCACACCCCATTTATGTTATTATAGTCTTGATCTATGTCGTACCCAGCAGGCACACGTCGCTATGGCAACGTCAAATCAACGTTGGTGCAACGTCACGACGTTGCACTGACGTTGATGTGACGTTGCATAAATATCATGACGTTTCACCGACGTTGATGTGACGTCACAATTACGCCATGTGCCTGCTGGGTAGTAACTTGGACCTGTATGGTAATTGTTTAACTTCTTCTTACCGGCGAATGCAAGAAACATCTAACTGTAACTTGAACGCAGTGGATGGTGGAATATTATGTTGGTTATTTAAGGGTTGAAATGAACACCCTCTAAACACGACTTCATAGTGAGAATAGATTCGTTATTTTTCTTATTTCTGCTGCAAGACATAGGTTGAGGGTACTAATACCCACACCTCAGGCTGACGAATAGGGGAAGGGTCGTAATTAATGTTGTGAGAACCTGTGACCCAACCCCATTTCATTACGAAAACTCGCTTATACAAATACATTGTAAACTTTACCGCCAAAAAAATGAAAATTTTAAACTTGTGATATTTTTCTGCTAAAAATATATAAAGTGTGGATACTCGTTAGAACCGCCTCATCGAAGCGGTTCTATCGAGTACCCACAATCTATATTTTAGAGCATAAATTAGGAAAATAAGGTTTATCCCTGCAAACCCCAGTTTTACTATATAAAGTATAAGGAAATCCATAGTTCTAGCTTGGGATAGAAATTCTGTTCTAACCCTGGTATTCTTACACAGGGACAGGGTAAAACTCGAATATTCTTGCGTGTTTGATAAATGCACTTGTTGAAAACGACCTCATATGCGCCGTTGTTAAGGTTGACGTCACAGCACGTTACGTGACGTCACTTAACATCACTGTAGTGTCATCACAATATGGCGGACATCGGCAATCGAAGTGACTGCAGTATTAAAAATCCACGCTCAGAAATGGTAGGTATGCAAGAAAAAGAATCCAAAATGGGTGTGAGGGGTGGATAGAAAAATCCGTCCCTCGGCAAGCCTCGTGATACCAGACAGTGACTCTCTAGACGGATTTTTCCCATCCACCCCTCACACCCATGTAAGATTCTTATATTCAAGTACATATAATAATTATGTAGCCTATCCCACTAAGTAATAAACGTTTGAGTATAAATGAGGAAAATATGCAAATATTTGATCAGATAAAAAAATATGAAAGAATGCACTTTCTTGCACAACAGAAAATGAAATCCTTGGTTTTATCCTGGGATAGAAATTCTGTTCGTACCCAGGTGTTCTTACCCAGGCAAACTACATACGTATAGTGCGCGAAAAATATAACGTTAAAAAGTACATGTATAATGAAAATTTTCGGTGTTGTTGTGCAAGAAAACGAATCTAATATGGGTTTCTGTTGAATATGGGCGTAGTCGAGGTTCCGCTCAGCACGGTCGGTCCGAGGGTTGGAAACGCCCATCTACAACAGAAGCCCATATCAGATTCTTATAATGTCACACGGGTGTGTTATCGCAATGATATTCGATGATCTTTTCTTGCCCAGGAGACAGAGATTAGAATACCCACTCCCAATGTTTTGAGTATAAATCAGGAAAATATCATACATTTTCGTCAGAAAAAAAAAAAACGTTTAAAAGATATGAAAAATAGCACGATTTCATAGGGATGTGTTACCATAATGTCTGCGCATATTTAACGTCACTACAGCTGGTGTCTGGGAATGTGTGGCGGCCGTAAAAAGTCTCCCTGCTTTACATTATAGTGTATTTGTATTTGCTTGTCCTTTGGGATCGTTGATTCCATTGTAGAATTTTGAATATATTTGAGGGTCACTGATGAGGCGTAAATGGCCAAAACTAGCTAGATGTAGAAAACATGTACACTCCATATTTTCCAGTTCTGTGGTGTATCCATATTTTCCAGTTCTGTGGTGTATTCCTTGTTTCCAAAGGATAACCCTTTCTAGAACATATTTGTTCTGTCTGAATCTGTATAAATTCATAAATATTTATAAAAGCAAAAAAAAAAAAAAAAAATGGAAATCTTCATAAGGCAACCACCTGATATGGACAAAGAAGAACACTTTTGTGATATTAGCTATTTTCTGTAAAAAAAGAAATTTTTCAGGTAAGTATTTGTAACATTTTCTCAATGATCCTTTTGACATGGATTGTGAAATGCGGTTCTAACAATCGAAATAAGAAAAATGAAGAAAAACACGCCTATATAATTTTGAACCACCCCCATCCCCGAACCCCACTTTTATATGGTAAAACTGTGGTTTGCAGGGTTAAACCATTTTTTTCTTATTTCTGCTCTAAAATACAGACTGTGGGTACTCGTTAGAACCGCCTCGATGAGAAGGTTCTAACGAGTACCAATACTCTATATTTTGAGCAGAAATAAGAAAAATATCCCTTTTTCTTTCATCTAAAAAAATCGATTTTTCGGAGATAAAGTTTACAGTGCATTTGAATTGGCGTGTTATTTATTTCAGTATAATATTCATGTAACACCAGAATATGAGTGAGTGTTTGATTTTTACGTCCCACCAACAGCTAAGGTCATACGGAGACGGGAGCTCGGTTTAAAGACTCATCCGAAAGTCTGGAGAAGTCCGGGATCGATCCTGCGATCCCTGGTTTACAAGGCGAGTAGCGTAACCACTACACAACGGAGGCTTCTGAACACCAGAATATAAGGTGAGGCTCTCAAGGGCCTTTGTTAACGTAACTAAGCTGTCAACATCTGTTCCAAGCATCCGATAAATGTGTCTTATGCCCTCTTTTCTTGCCAACCAATAGTCATACGTGTTAATCCGGAATAGACTGCGCATGTATTTACGGTCAATTCTGGAGTATTACTTTGTTTCTTGGGAGGAAATAAACCTAGCCTCTGAGCCCACCGTGTGTTGTACCAATGTAAATACATAAAAATGTGAAAAAGGCACTTTATACGCGCCCACATTCAGCATTTAATTTTGCGTTTTGTCATTCAATTGAACACATTAGAGGGAAGAAACGATTTCTAAAGAACATGTGAGTATTTAATTTCTCTTTTACAAATTACAGCAAAATTCCTCTATTAAGACCACCTTTGGGGCTGTTCAAAAGTGGTCTTTAATACCACTTTTAAACAGTTCCAAAGGTGGTCTTCCGCTAGAGCACACTTAATGTAGAAACACACAAGGAAAATGAACCTGAGACCTTCTAGATATGCTTTTAAAGCATAATTCATCACGAAAACACGCCTATATAATTTTGACGCCGTTAAACCCCACTTTTATATAGTAAAACTCGGGTTTGCAGGGGTAAACATTTTTCTTATTTCGATTGTGGGTACTCGTTAGAACCGCCTCGATGAGGCGGTTCTAACGAGTACCCACATTCTATATTCTGAGCAGAAATAAGTAAAATATCACAATTTTTTATCTGAAAATTTTCATTTTTTCAGCGATAAAGGTTGCAATGTATTTGTACAGGCGTGTTTTAGTAATGTTGTCTTAATTTTATGTGGTCTTATTAGCGGCATTTTACTGTACTTAGCAACTTTGTGTACCCCACTTTACAAAGAGGTGAGTGGGGTTTGGGGGTTTATACTCGTACGCCTCGCTAGAAACTCTCAATTACGCTAACACATAATGCTTTGTGCATTCTTTCATATCACAAAAACGGCTATTTTTCGGACAAAATTTTATTATTTTTTTGCTAATCAATGCCCGGGTGCTCGTTAGAACCGTCTCAATGAGGCGGTTCTAACCAGTACCCACAACCTATATATTACAGTAGAAATATACAAAATAATGTATACGCCCGTTAACCATAGTTTTCTATACAGTAAGTGAGGGTTGTAGGGGTATTGATAATATGATGCGATGAAACGAAGTCCTCGAGTATAAATCATAAATACATGTATAATAGGGCTGTGCTCTGAAACATTTGGCAGTCGAAATTGGCAACACGTCATCACATACTAGAGCCCGTCTTTGGTCTAATTCCTGCACTCAAAATTCTAAAATCGCTACAGAACTGTGTTTCTTAGGACAAACGCTGTTCCTTGTGTGCGATTTGTGCCTTCCTCCGATTAAGAGTTCAGTATATTCCCATTGGTCAGCTGACACCTGTCGAATTGACAAGTGCCAGCACATTGGAGGCCCTGGGAAGAGCAGTTCATAAACTAATCCCATTTAGCGAGATGGGGGTAGCCCCTATATGCTTTTAGCGCCCGGTTACCTTACAAAATCTATCAAGTCAAGTCAAATACATGTATCTTGGAGTCTTGTTAGAAGTATCACATGAACGAAAAAACGGTGATATTTTTCTTATTTCTGCTCAAAATATAGATTGAGGGTGCATGTTAGATCCGGCTCATCGAGGCGGTACTACATGTAACAAGTATCCACAATCTATTATAGAGCAAACATAAGAAAAAATAAGGTTTACCCACGTAAACCCCATTTCTCTTATCTAAGAGTAGAGTTCAAGGGGGTTTTCTTGATAAGGAAGCCATGCGTTTAGCCTAATTTGTTAACTGCACATGCATGTTTGAATAACCATCACGTTAACAAGTCCTTGTGGTGCATTTCGAAAAAAAAAACACCTATACAAATACATCGTAAACCTTACCGCCGAAAAATCGACAATTTTAGGATGAAAAAGTGTAATATTTTTTTCTTATTTCTGCTCAAATATAGATTGTGGGTACTCGTTAGAACCGCCTCGATGAGGCGGTTCTAACGAGTACCCACGATCTATATTTTAGAACAAATAAGACAAATAAGGTTAACCCTGTAAATCCCAGTTTTATTGTATAAAAGTGGGGTTCAAAGGGGTCAAATTTATATAGGCGTATTTTCGTGATGGGATACCTCTTTTTACCCCATTCTTTATAGTGAATATTCAGGTTTACAGGGGTATATATTTTTTCCAATTTCTTTTTCAGAACAAAGGTTGTGGGTACTCTTTAGAGCAGCCTCTAACGAGTACCAACAACTTAGGCGTAAAAAAGCTGTGTTTCTACTAACATACTGAAAAACAATTTTGTCGGTAGGTAGGAGAATCTTATTTTTTTATTTTTTTATTTTTTTTTTTTTCTCTCTCGAAAAAAACAGGGTCGGGCCTGTATTTTTATGTGTTTTTGTTTTTGTACATGTTTCTTGTTAATAAAATTGTCATGTTGAGACTTGCACTGTTTATCATAATTCATTTTAGATGCTCAAAAATGTCAGCTCTGTAATTTGGAAGGTACTTAATGCCAAAAACTACAAAAATGTACTTCAAACGCGAAATTACTATAGGGAATTGCAAAGATGACACTGAGTAGGGTCAGAAATCGAAAATGGTAGGGTCGGTGATTTAATTTTTAGGTCACCAGAGCCGAAGGCTCCAGGGGAGCTTATAGGATAGGCAGTTGTCCGTCGTCGTCTGCGTCTGCGTCGTCTGCGTCAACACTTACAAATGACATCTTCTCTGAAGCCACTAGACCGATTGGGCCCAAATTTAATCTATAGCATCATTGGGCTGGGGGATTGAATGTTTGTGTTTTTTATGAAATTCGGCTCATTAGTTTGGTTGCTATGGTAAATTAGAGTTTCCATAGACTTATAATGGGGAAACTTGAAAAATGGCCTTAACTGCCAAGCCTTAGCAGTTATTTTGACAAAACTTTCATAGAAATGTTCCTTAGATAATCTACTATCTGCCATTTGATTTTTGGTCTGCTGCTCCTTTCTTTTGGTTGCCATGGAAACCAAAATGAAAAAAAAAAGAAAAAAAATACTTAAAAATCATTACCGTGGAAACCGTATGCTCTATGAGGCTGAGTGTTTATGGAAATATTCACCATATTTGCCTTTACAGGTTTTGTCTTTTTTATGAAATTCGGCCTTTTAGTTTGGTTGCTTTGGCTACTTATATTTTCCTTAGACTTCTAATGGGGAAAATTGAAAAATGGCATTAACTTATATTTTGATACAACCTTCACAGAAATGTTCCTTAAGCAATTTACCATCTGCCATATGATTTTAGGCCTATTGCGCATTTTCGCTGGTTGCCATGGAAACTAAACTGAAAAAAAAAATAGAAAAAAAAAACTTTAAAAGTCATCTCCTGATAAACCATATGCTCTATGAGGCTGAGAGTTTATGGAAATAATTACCATTTTTGCCTTTACAAGTTTTGTGTTTTTTATGAAATTCGGCTTTTTAGTTTGGTTTTGGGATTTTCCATGGACTAATAATGGGGAAAATTGAAAAATAGCATTAACTGCCAAACCTTTGCAGATATTTTGACACACCTTTAATAAGCAATCTACCATTTTAGGTCTATTGCTCATTTTTACAGGTTGCCATGGAGACCAAAAAAAAAAAAAATAGAAAAATAAAAAACAACTTAAAAAATCATCTTATCAGAAACCATATGCGTTATGAAGCTGAGAGTTTATGGAAATATTCACTATATTTGCCTTTACAAGTTTTGTGTTTTGTGTCTTTCCAGATATTTTGACAAAACTTTCATAGAAACGTTTTTCAGCAATCATCTATCTGCCATATGAATTTAGGCTAACTGGTCACTTTTATTGGTGGTCATGGAAACCAAAATGTGCCCCAAAATAGAATAAAAACACACTTAAAATCATTTTCTCGAGTAAGTAATCTAAGGAAATGTTCCTTAAGTAATCTACCACCTCCCATATGATTTTAGGGCTATTGCTAATTTTACTGGTTACCATGGAAACCAAAATGAAAAAAAAAAAAGTAAAAAAAAAAAAAAACTTAAAAAATCATCTCCTCAGAAACCGTATACTCTATGAGGCCGAGTCTTTATGGAAATATTCACCATATTTTCTTTTTCAGATTTTGTGTTTTATTTGAAATTCGGCTCTTTAGTTTGGTTGCTATGGCAACTAAGAGTTTCCATTGACTTATAATGCGGGGAATTGAAAAATTGAATTCACTGCTACGCCTTTCCAGATATTTTGACAAAACTTTCCTAGAAATAGTTTAAGCAATCATCTATCTGCCGTATTATTGTAGGCCAACTGGTCACTTTTATTAGTTGCCATGGAAACCAAAATGTGCCCCAAAATAGAATAAAAACACACTTAAAAATCATCTTCTCGAAAAATCATATCCTCTATGTGTTTTTTTATGAAAAAAAAATAATAACAAACAGAAAAACTGTTAAGGCAAATATGGTGAATATTTCCATAAAACCTCAGCCTCATAGAGCATATGGTTTATGGTTCAATAAAACCTCAGCCTCATAGAGCATAATTATGGTTTATGAGGTTAAGTTTGGTTGCTATGGCATCTTAGAGTTCCTATAGAATTGTAATGGGGAAAATTGAAAATTTGCATTTACTGCAAAGCCTTAGTATAAATTTTGGCACAGCGTTTATAGAATTTATTTTTCAGCAATCTGGTGTCTGCCATATGATTTTAGGCCTACAGCTCATTTTTATTGGTTGCCATTGTCATCTCCTCATAAACCATATGCACTATGAGGCTGAGGTTTTATGGAAATATTCGCCATATTTGCCTTTACAGTTTTTTCTGTTTTTCTGTTGTTGTTGTTGTGTGTGTGTGTGTGTGTGTGTGTGTGTGTGTGTGTGTGTGTGTGTGTGTGTGTGTGTGTGTGTGTGTGTGTGTGTGTTGGTGTTTTTGTTGTTGTTGTTTTTTTGTTTTGTTTTGATTTTTATGAAATTTGGCTCTTTAATTTGGTATCTTTGGGAAGTTAAGAGTTTCCAGAAAGTTGAAAAATGACTTTTACACCTTTAAAGATATTTTAAAAACTTTCATAGAAATGTTCCTTATACAATGTTCTATCTGCCATATGATTTTAAGGCTGATTTGTTGCCACAGATGGTTGTTAATTGTCGTCTGTTGTCTTGCAACAAGGCATATAAGAGACCTCTGAAGCCACTAGGCTTTTATCTGTAGCGTCTTTGGGCGCAAGGATTCTATGGTTAATTAAAATACATGGCTGCCAGTGGACAGTGCTCCGTGAGCTCTGGTGTGCATAGTGGCCCATGGCCCTCTTGTTAGTTTGTTCTTTTACTGATAAAAATAGTGGAGTCGAGGGGTCTGAAGCAGGGTCGGTCGGGTTATCGTAAACACAGTTATACGTTTTTAGTAAAGATCAGGAAAATGTCACAAAATTCCACCAGAGAAATAACCGTTTTAGAGATGTTAAAGAATGCCCAATGATATTTTAAGTGGAATGGGAACACCTTCAGGGGAGGCAACTCCTGCAAAAGTATTTTTGTCTCCCGTGCCATTAGGGGTCAACTCTTAAAGAAAAGAATTTGCTCCTAAGGAGCAAATTCTTTTCTTTAAGATTTTGCTCCTAAGGAGCAAATTCTTTTCTTTAAGAGTAGACCCCCTTTTTCTGTGGGACAGGGATTAAAGTCAAGCAAACAGGAACTCATGAAAATTGTCTCCCTTTGAAAAATGGCGGGAAAAAATCTGCCAGGTGTTCCCATTCCGCTTAATCGTGATGATTAATCGGAGAATCTCTCGTTAATTTTCAGGCCGATAGCTCGACTGCCCAGTATGGCTTACATGGTAGCTGTCGCGATACTGATGATGCTTGTTGTTGTTGTGTCTACCACAGATGAGATGAATCAAGATCACGCTCATAGTAGACCATTGCATTTAAAACCAAGAAAACACGGAAAACAGGAACGGTTTACAGAAGACGGCGAGCCGAATGTACATTATGATCATGAAGCTATTTTAGGTATAGCGTAAATCTTCCAAATTAAGACAATACATGTTCTTGTTTGTTTGTATTAAGGTTTAAAGGCCCAGTCAACACTATGTTACGTCATTTTTGAGCCGGTCAGTTCACAGATCCACACTTTTCCTGGACAGGCTAATACGTAAGCAGTTAACCAGTACAGTGCACATTCTTTCACCAGAAACTGACAACTGCCCTTCTTGTTCAGCGGAAGGGAGAGAATGACCGTAGAAAAGATTTCATGATCAATCTCCACGAAAGAACGTGGCCGACCCCGGCAGGTATCGAACCCGCGTCCTGATAACCAGTCAGACGCGCATCCGACTGAGCTACCGAGGCCGGCTTCAATAATATCAATAAAACTCTTATATTAAGACCACCTTTGGAACTGTTCAAAAGTGATCTTTAAGACCACTTTTGGACAGTCTCAAAGGTGGTCTCTGACCATCGGACCCTATATGCAGAAAGGACAAAGAAAGAATAACTGCAACCTACTAAATAAGCTTCTAAAAGCATATTTAGTCTTAATTTCTAGGTCGTCTTAACCCTTTTTGTACCAAATGGAATCTCAGCCCCCGCCCATAGGGGCTTGAAGAAATATATGGGCTGCATGATGCTTCCACGCAGAGCTGAATCCGGCCCGCACACTAGTACTGGTAAACCGCTTAGAGGATCTAAGCCTGTCCAGGAACCGCAGTGCGAGGCGGACCGTCCATGCTAATAAACCCTATTGGTTTCATTGGCGACAGGGCTTGAGATGTCATTTCATCTCAATGTCGGGTAAAAGTCCCACAAAATTGGAAGCAACGTCTCCAAAATGACCTATACAGTGTTAACGGGGACGTTAAACCTCAAATCAAACAAACAAAACCAAATGGAATCTTCCTCCTTATATATAGCAGGAGTCCATTTTAAAATTACGGGGTGTTTGGTTGTGTTTTCTCCAAAATTTATTTAGAAAATGACTGAACTTTTAGCAAATAGTGGAGGCCCTGATCAGACGCCGCGTTCTGCGGCGTCTGATCTGAGCCTCCACTGTTTGCCAGGGTACCCGTTTAGGGGTTTCTGGTACAAAATGTGTTAATAGCAGAATTTTACTGTACCTGTGCGGCCAGCGAAAGACTCGGATCAGCCTGGCGCAGTCTGATCAAACTTCGCTGATCGCATGCACCTATCCATCACGAAAACACGCCTATATAATTCTGACCCTCTTGAACCCCACTTGTATTTAGTAAAACTGGGGTTTACAGGAGGTACACCTTATTTTTCTTAGTCCTAAAATACCTAGTTAATTGTTTATTATAGTCTCATCATGGTTAACATATACAGTGAAATTCCGCTAATAAGACCACTTAAAATTATGACTATTTCTGCTTTTAAAACCTTATTTTGAAGGCTTCACTTAATCTTTCGTTGTGTTGTCTGCCCACAGTGTCCTCTGGTGAGGGACCTCCTTTGGGACTGTTCAAAAGTGGTCTTGAGACCTTTTTTGGACTGTTCAAAAGTGGTCTTAAGACCACTTTTGGACAGTCTCAAAGGTGGTCTTAATATAGGAATTTTACTATACATATATACATTTTAAAGCATCAATAGTACCATGCCATTTTTGGACGGGCCTCCGTGGCCTAGTTGTTAAGAGCGCTGACTCTTTATCATTATGTCTCTCACCGCTGATGTTCGAGCCTCGCTCGGGTCACATGTGAGACGCCAAGTTCTGCAACGGAAGGCCAGGTGGTTTTTCTCCGGGTACTCCGGTTTTCGCCCACCCGTCTGATTAACGATCGGCTCGATATGAGTGAAATAATATTGTTAGGGCCGTAAAACCAAAACCCCCATAAAATGTACCATGCCATTCTATATAGAATTATAAGAGACTAACACACAAATATTTTACTAATATTATTATATTATGAACGTGTTTTCGTTTTATTTGTGAAGGGTAAAATGGGTCGAGATCATACAATATACATTAGACCTATGCCAAAATGAATACATTTATAAAAGTCTGTTTTTCCTAAGTTGTGAGATGTTTTCAGTTAAGAAATGATTTTTTTCTGCTGTTCATGAAAGTATGAACGCAGTGGGTCGCGTGCAGCGTAAATGAACCCCTACTTTGCTAGCGACCCGCTGTCATTCATACTTTCATAAAAAGCAGGAAAATTAAGTTTATTTTTTTTTTATATTTACATTCTTTGCCCCTCATCACTGGGCGAAAAAATGCTTATAGGGCAAACTTTTAAAGCTGAAAAACATTTATTTGCTGTTTTTCTACAAAACAACAGGCCCTAATGGAAACATCAATAGCGGAAAGCCAAAAGGACAGTTACTTTCCCAGGCTATCCAAAATAAAATTATATAAGCGACACAAACACCCAAAGACAAACCATAACAAAAATTAAACCCCGACAAAAGAACCGCCTTGGAACGGTCAGCGGAAACGAATTCCACTGGGGGGTGGGGTGTGTGTGTGTGTGTGTGTGTGTGTGTGTGTGTGTGGGGGGGGGGGGGGTTATGTGAATCGATGCTGAACTACATTGTTTTCTATAGGATAACATCAGGCTTTACACTGGAAATTTAATATTTATACTGACCAGAAATAGAAACTATACACTTTTAAATTGTCTAGCCTGACAAAACAAGTGAATAATTCTGTTAAAAATTACTGATTAAGGATTTGACTAACTATCGACATGAATCCTGTAACAATTTAAAAAAAACTCTGGTGTTCAAAATAAAAGTTTTTGGGGAAAATGTACAAAAAAGTGCATTTTTCACTAAATCTGTTGGTAATCGAATTTTGACTTCAACATTTTTGCGTATAGGTAACAAGTGAAAAGCAAGGAATGAAAAAATAGCATAACATCTAAAAATTATCGAGAAACAAACATTCTATTGAAATCTCCAAATCTGCTTTTGTCAGCGAAATTTTCAAATAATGTTTCAAGCCAAAAATCGACCCAAAAGTGCTTTCAATCGTTTTAGCATCTTCAGCTGTGTCTTAAATATTGATAAAAACAAAAACCGCAATCAGAAATGCCATATTTTTGGCTCACTTCCGGTGGTTTGGTCCAATATTTAAACGCCGATAACATTTCATCCATTGTGAAAATGTTAATTTTGTAAACAATATACCCAACGTTAGATGATGCGAAATAACTGGTAAAAATTGGAATCACATTCGCGACACAAAATGTTTGACTCAATGGAAACTTGAACAGCAAGCTTTGGACCCTTGCTTTGAACCTGTGGCTCTACCCGTTAAATCGTAGCTATTATTAAACAGTTTATTCGATAAATCAGACATGTCACTAATGATAATTTATATAATTGGAATTCAAATTTCATTAAAATGTTTCGCCAGTGACAACTTAAAAATGAGTGTATAGTTTCTATTTCCGGTGAGTATATAATATTATATGAATTGTAAGACGTTAGATGTACCACAATGTATATACATGTAAGTACAATTATGAAGTATGCAAGTTAATGTTAGTGTAAGATGTTATTTGTGTATGTTTAAAGTTATACTTTTAAGAATGTTTCACTTGTAAGATATGCATGTAGCTGTAAGAATGTTATACTTGTAAGATGTATGCATATTTTATCACATTAACAAGTCCGTGTAATGAATACCCCTCTAAACCCCACTGTATATAGAGAAAAGTGGGGTTTACGGAGGTATACATTATTTTATTTATTTCTTTTCTAAGACATAGGTTGTGGCTACTCGTTAGAACGCCTCAACGAGGCGGTTCTAACGAGTACCACAACCAATTTTCTGAGTACAAAAAAAGAAACAATATCGAACAGTTTCATGAGTTTGAGAAAAATGCACTATGCCTCACTGATGTGTTTTTGCAATGTATTCACTTGTCAGGCGGTTCTGGACTTGAGGGACTATTTGACCAGCTGCCACCGGAAGAAGCTAAAAAACGATTACGTTTGCTAGTTAACAATATGAATACAGATAAAGACGGATTTGTCTCTAAACAAGAACTTAAAGAGTGGATCCTAAAATCGTTCAGGTATTCTTCGTTTTTCTTATCATTCCGTTCAAGAAAGTATTGTTTCTGATCAATAGTGATCTAATTTAGACTTTATGTTTTTTTGGTATAGCACATGTACAAATACAAATTCTAACACTGGTCGCCTATATAGCAAGTGATTAAATCCAGTGATTTATTTTATACATAGCGGTGAAACCAATGCATATCTGTATCAAATAAAAGTGATATTTTCACAGTGTGTGAAAATATAAATGATACTTTCACAGTGTGAATAATAACATGACCGTGTTATTTCACAGTAGCAGCCCGGACTACTTTTCCCGCCAAAATTCATATATGCTATCTATAAAATAATTCTGTAAAATATCTTGAAAAGCACTCTTTGTATTGTAAAAATGCTGTATTCAAAATGGCGATCTGTTTATGTTTTGAAACTGACAGTTGTGATTTCATAGCCAAGTCAAAAATTATCACGTAGGATCCGATCGATCAATTACAGTAAGTGTCCTAAAATATTATAAAATAAAAAGAAATTTACTTTTTATCGATAAATATCAAAAATATTTCATATCGTGTGTTGAAAACATCAGAATTGTCACTCGTGCTTCGTACTCGTGAAAATTCTGACATTTTCCACCCACTCGATGAAACATTTTTGATATTCATCTCAAAAAAGTAAATGTGAAGCGAAAAGCCGCCGTTTTATGACGTTTTGCGACGTCATCGATCGTTTCCTTGACGTTAGGTGGAGTAACGTCTTTTTCACGAATAAAGTACGTTACAAAAATGGTGACTGCAGGTGTAACGGTCAACCCTGCGGAATACTGAGAGAAAATGAAGGAAACAACAGCATTTAGTCAACTTTCAATGTGTTAGAATCGAAATAGATAAGCTCTATTGCGTGATTTTTTGAGTAATATACACCTGTGGATACAAATCCGTTCAAACTCTGATGGGCTTCATTTCATTTTGATCTGATGTTTCATTCAATATTTCCTTACATCCTGTCAGTCAACTGCAAGACAGGAATAAATTCAAAACACAAAGTGTTGTACATTTCATTGTAGACACCGCACTGTCCAATCAGAATACATCTCGAATGTCAAACAGATCTAAAAATGGAAAAAAGTGCTTGCCACAATAAGACCAATCAATGTATATTGCTTGATCCAGTTTGACATTTGCTTGTCAAACTAACATGATGCAAAGAGATTCTTTGAAAGGTACTTCATCAGAGTTTGAATGCTTTTGTGTCCACAGGTGTATCACATTTTGTCGGTCAGTTGTAAGTAGATGAATCACTCGCACTACGCGCTCGTGATTTGATCTACCTTTTAACTGATCTCCAAACAGTGATATATTACTCAACAAATCACTGTTAGAGCTGATCTATTTCTTAAATTGACACAGAGATATTGAAATACAATCACGAAACAAATGGGATTCAGAAACAAAAGTCGAAAATGTGTTAGCACGAGCTTCAATCGCACTACGTGTATGTGGTCGGCCTCGGTAGCTCGAATGCGCGATCGACTGGTGATCAGGAGGACGCGGGTTAGATACCTGCCGGGGTTGGCAACATTGTATCGTGGAGGTTGATCATGAAATCTTTTCATCACCTGAACAACCCACTAAAACCCACTTTATAGAGAGAAAACTGGGGTTTACGGGGATACACATTGTTTTTCTTATTTCTGTTGCAAAACATATGTTGTGGGTAATTGTTAGAACCGCCCCAATGAGGCGGTTCTAACGACCATCCACAATCTATGTTTTCGGTATAAATAAGAAAAATATCACGGTTTTTCATCAGGAAAGTAGCCATTTTGGAGATGTGAAAAACTGAACTTTGCCGCACGGGTGTGTTATCATAATGTGTACGGTCATTGTCTCCCTTCTGCTGATTCAAGAAGGGCAGTTGTGAGTTTCTGGCGAAATAATATGCACTGTCCTGGTTAACCGCTTACGTATAAGCCGGTCGAGGGAAAGAGTGGATAGGTTATCTGACTGGCTCAAAATGACCTAAAATAGTGTTGACTGGGCCGTTAAACTCCAGTACAAACAAATTACATGTATATGTTCTACAAAACATTACAACGATAACACACTCGTGCTTTCGAATCTACTGAAAGAGAATTTTTCAGATGAAAATTTGTGTTGGTTTTCTAAATTCTAGTCCAAACATAGACTAGGTACTCGTTAGTTACTCATTATGTGACGAAAAAATCTGGTCTGTGGGCTAAAATTGAAACAAGAAAACAGTTGCACGCAGTATTCCTATCAGCCGTGGAAGAACGCCGTAGGCGTCATCTAATCATAATGGAAAGAAGCATGTTTTGATTTGACGTCACTGGCGGCGCGTCAGTCATAGAGGATATTAAATGAGTGCGCATGAGTGTTCATGTAATACTGAATTTATTAAACTCGATCAGAAGGAAAAGGGATAAAATGCTCGGCGAAACTCATGGAGGAAAATGGATAAAATGCGAGGCTTTGCCGAGCATTTTATCCCTTTTCCTCAACGAGTTTAATAAATTCAATAATACATGAGCACGAATGCAAGATTCTATTTAGATCTATCATATGACATTTAAAACGCATTCTTACAAAAATGTTAATAAACCGCCATTAGTAAACTCGGCGTTGTTAAGCCTTGGACGTCGTGCGTGTAACCTTACGGAACGTATCTAACTAATTTGCATATTAAATCCCCTAGTGGATTATTGAATTTATTACATGGCTTTATTACACTCTCAGACGCGACGTCATATGATAAAGAAGCATGTTGTATTTTGACGTCACTGACGTCAGTCAATGTATTCATTGGGGGCTCGAAGACATAGATGGGCTGCATGATGCTTCCAGGCAGAGCTGAAACCGACCGCGAGTCGGAACGTCCATGCTTATAAACCCTGTTGGTTTCATTGGGCAGCAGGGCTTGAGATGTCATTTCATCTAAATGTCGGGTAAAAGTCCCACAAAATTGGAAGCAACGTCTCCAAAATGCCCTATACAGTGTTGACGGTGATATTAAACCTCGAATAAACAAACAAACAAATTCATTGAGGTATAAACAACATTGCGTTCCAATAGCTGATCATAGGTGTTTTATGTAAACGCACTGGGAATGTAAAAATATGACAATGTGTTTTTATTAATTTACATATATTTTCTCCAGATATTTGGATGACGAAGATTCATTAGAAGAGATGGAGTTGAACGTGGACAAGAACGAGGATGGTCTGGTGGAGTGGTCTGAGTACCTCAAGTCACAGTATAAAACCACAGAAGATCAAATAAAGCAGCTCCGCAGTAAAAACGAGGAGGAAAATAAAGAGTTATTGCATGTAAGCATTAACCCTCCGCAGAACCTATAGCCCAGCAGGCACGTGACGTAATTGTGACGTCACATTAACGTTGACGCTGCCCTAGCGACATGTGCCTGCGATATTACAATAACACATTCGTGAAACATAGTGCAGTATTTCTTATCTCAAAAATGGTTATTTTTCGGATATTTTCCTCATTTTGTCTCCAAACATAGGTTGTAGGTGCTCGTTAGAACTGCCTCATTCTAACGAGTACTCACAAACTATGTCTTGGAGCAAAAATAAGAAAAAAATTATCTATACCCCCATAAACCCCAGTTTTCTCTATATATCGTGGGGTTTAAGGGGGCGTTCATTTCACGGGCTTGTTCTCGTAATGATGCAGTCTACTGCCCGTTGTGACTTAAACTATGCCGGATTCGTGAGTCTCATCTGGGTGTACTCTGTTTGCTCAGGTCTGTCTGACCTTTCACCGTAAACATTGCTTGAACTTCCAATAACTTTTGAAAGACTGAACTGATTAGACAGACGTTTTAATCACTCCCCATAATCAATGCTGTTACTATTTGCTGCTTTTAGCCACGTGGTATGGTGGGTTAGTATTGACACAATTAAATGAACGCCCCTCGTATAGGGCACTAACCAAAATTGGTCTTATCGACCAACATTGACGGGCCGTGTAATATACATCCTCGAAACCCCTGAATTTTCCTGATATATTATGGGTTTTCCACAGACTTTTTGATGCTAGTTACAGGGGAGCCGCGTTAAAACGGCAGTATTTGTTCCCTTTTATTGTGCTGTTATAATGAATTTGCCGTTATAAAGAATCCCAGTTAGGAGTATGATAGATTATAAAAGCTATTTTACACATCATTACTCCAAGAAACAAATGCTATATACATTTGTTAGAATCGCCTCGATAAGGCGATTCTAACAAATGTCTATACCATTTGTTCCTTGGAGTATTAAATTACAAGAATCTTTCATGACTATGGATTCGATTTTGACATTCCCAACCCGAGGGAAGCCCAAACCGCTCAGAATCGAGGCTAAACCTTGAGCTAAGAATTCATTCCATTGAAATTGTCGTTATAACGCGTTTGCCGTTATAACGAATGTCGTTATAACGCGGCTCCTCTGTATAAAGGTTTTCTGTAATTGACAGAACGTTGAGGAAGATGAGAAGAAGTTTTCAGCAGCAGACCTTAACAAAGATGGTTTCCTCAACAAGTCTGAGTTCAGTGCATTTCATCAACCACAGAATTTCGAGCATATGGCTCAGTTTGTGATAGACAAGGCGATGTATGAGCATGATAAAAATAAAGATGGGGTCCTTTCTGAGCAGGAGTTTCTTAAAGACGGTATACAATAAAAAAAAAGAATAAATGAGCCGGCGCATGACAAAACCTACAATAAAACCCATGCTATGGTCGAAGGCCCAGTTCAGCCAGCTCGTTAGCTCAGCCGGGTCGACGCATTCTCTTGTTGCCCTGTGGAAACCCCAGAGGCTACAGAAGGCTCATACGAATAGCGAAGACTCTGATCAGACTGCGCGGATGCGCAGGCTGATCTGTGTGTTAGCTGGTCGCAAAAGTCTTATTGTATATTTTGTCGTGCGCTGGCTTATTCCATAAAAATGACAATTTCATATGAATGTTATTAACCTAGTCAAAGCCTCATTTCATTTCGTTTGTTTGATTTGAGGTTTAACGTCCTCGTGAACACTGTATAGGTCATTTTGGAGACGTTGCTTCTAATTTTGTGGGACTTTTACCCGACATGGAGATGAACTGACATCCCAAGCCCTGACGCCAAATGAAACCAACAGCGTTTACAAGCATGGACGGTCCAACTCGCACCACTTTGCCTGGGCAGGCTTAGATCATCTAAACGGTTTACCAGTACTCGTGTGCGGTCAGTTTCAGCTCTGCGTGGAAGCATCATGCAGCTCATCTATTTCTTCAAGCCCCGATGGGCGGGGGCCGTAGGTTTTATTGCACATAAATAAAAAAAAACTGACAAAGTTTTCAAAACTGTTCTTTCCATACTTACCATAAATATTCGGACACCTCAACGCCTTACCATACTTGTTCTAAACTTTGAACAAGTGCAATTTTATTTCCCGATATTGTGTCTGAAAAAAGCTAGGTGAGTGACAAATAGTGTAGGCCCTAATGAGATGCCGCTGAATGAGGAGCGCGATAGGCTGATAGCTGAGTTGTTATTGCACATGCCTCTGATGCTAGAGGCCCCGGTTCGATCCCCGGAAGCACTAATAAAATTTCGGTGTCCGAACTCATTGGCATCATTTGCAGGGACGAACGTCCTTCGAATTTGAGCGTTAACTGGAGGCCCCCTGTGCAAAGGAAGTCAACTCATGTGCAGGTTAAAGACCCTCTACCGTAATTACATGATTACTGTATAGAAATTTAGAGTGTGTTTAATATGCACCGTTTGTATCCCTTATGCGAAATGGATCAAAGAAGGAATGCATTGGGTAAAAGCGGTTAATCTTTCAATGTTAACTTGCCAGTACAACATGACATAAACCAGTTACAAGTGCAGTGAAATTCCGCTATTAAGACCACCTAAAATTAAGATTATTTCTGCTTTAAAAACCTTATTTTGTAGGTTGCAGTTATTCTTCCTTTGTGTTTTCTGCACAGGGTGTCCTCTCGTCTTAGACCATCTTTCGGACTGTTCATAAGTGGTCTTACAGACCACTTTTGGGGCTTGGAGAAATAGATTGGGCTGCATGATGCTTCCACGTAGAGCTGAAACCGACAGTCCATGAGTACTGGTAAATCGCTGAAAGGGTCTAAGACTGCCCAGGAATAATAGTTTTGTTTGATTTGAGGTTTAACGTCCTTGTCAACACTGTATATGTCATTTTGGAGATATTGCTTCCAATTTTGTGGGACTTTTGCCCGACATTGAGATGAAATGACATCTCAAGCCTTGCCGCCCAATGAAACCAATAGGGTTTATAAGCATGGAGGGTCTGACTCGCACCGCTTTGCCTGGGCAGGCTTAGATCCTCTAAGCGGTTTACCAGTACTTGTGTGCTGTCAGTTTCAGCTCTACGTGGAAGCATCGTGCAGCCCATCTATTTCTTCAAGCCCCGATGAGCGGGGGCCGTAAACAAGGCATCTGATCTGGATCTACACTGTTTTCTAAGATAGTTGTTGTCGCGAACAGCAAGATAAGGGTTAAAGGGTCTAAGACTGTCCAGGAATTGAGAGGTTGCACTTACAGTTATCTGTCTTGCTGGAAACACCAAGGTCTGTTTTTAAATCCAGACTTTCCAACATAATTTTAATTTACTTTCCTTGAAAATTACTTTCTTGTCCCATGGAAAATTATGACTAAACCTTGAATAATTTATTCTTATGACCCTTAAGAACAACAACAGTCACATATTAAAACCTTCAGTGTTTTTATCACTGAGGGATTGTTGGTCAAAAATGAATAAATTTATACACAAAAACCTGTTTGGTCCGTGAAATAAAGACCCCCCTAAACCCCACTTTATATAGAGAAAACTGGGGTTTACGGGGGTAAGCATTATTTCCCTTATTTCTGCTCCAAGACATAGGTTGTGGGTACTCGTTAGAACCGCCTCATTTAGGCGGTTCTAACGAGTACCCAAAACCTATGTTCTGAGTATAAATAAGAAAAATCTAAAAAAATTTCATCAGAAAAATTACCTTTTTGGAGGTATGAAAAAATGCGCTATATCACACGGATGTGTTATCGTAATGTGTCTCCAATATGGCGGATCAAGGGAGAAGAAGCTTACAGAAATGCTGTGTCTGCAAAATCTCAATAGTGATGCGAGTCGGACTGCCCCTACATATAAACCGTTTTGGTTTGTTAGGGCGGCAGGGCTTGAGATGTCATTTCATCTCAATGTCGGGTAGAAGTCCCACTTGATATGCTCAATTCAAACAAACAAACGCTTTTTCATGATTGTGCTTGGTACGAGTCCCGTCTATTACTTGGGTTACTCGTTACATAGCGGCCCCTGCCAATAAGGCTTGAAAAAATATATGGGCTGCATTATGCTTCCACGCAGAGCTGAATCCGGCCCGCACACTAGAACCGGTAAACCGCTTAGAGGATCTAAGCCTGTCCAGGACCCGCGGTGTGAGGCGGACCGTCCATGCTAATAAACCCTATTGGTTTCATTGGGCGACAGGGCTTGAGATGTAATTTCATCTCAATGTCGGGTAAAAGTCCAACAAAATTGGAAGCAACGTCTCCAAAATGACCTTTACAGTGTTGACGGGGACGTTAAACCTCAAATCAAACAAATACTCGTTACATATATTGTAAGTGCAACGGAATGCCAGATAGTTTTTCTCCGGGTATTCTGGTTTTTGCCCACCTCTGATGAGCGATCGGATCGAAATATGTGAACGAATCTTGAAAGGGCCGTAAAACCAAAACAAAAAAGTACTCGTTAAACCTTTTTCATATGGGCCCCGTCAAGCGATTTTGGTACTTATCGCCTATGGGAGCAGCGAAGGTTCAGGCGGGCCTGCGCATCCGCGCAGTCTCGCCAGAACCTTCGCTGCTCGCTCAAACAAGCAGTGAATCATAAGGAACCTTCAGGCAGAAAGCCATATCCCTGGCCCCTCTGAATGGCTGGGCATGCGCAGTTAAAATTTGTCATGACGGAATGCTCGAAGACACAAATTCGCTTTGCGGGGCTCATATAGTCAAACAGGATTACTGTGATATGTTCACAGTGCTTTAACATATTCTTCTGTTGGAAAAGGCAAACTAGAAGTGGAGGCAATGATCAGGAATCGATACAATTAACCCACAGCTCCCATCAGAGACATCAAAGGGTTAGAAACGCAAACATGAAACAACAAACCCTAATGGAAACATCAATAGCTGAAAGCGACAAGGACAGTTACTTTCCCACAAAATGGCCAATACGCTATCCAAAATAAATAATACAAGCGACCCAAACACCCAAAGACAAACCATAACAAAAATAAACCGCGACAGGAGAACCGCCTTGGAACGGTCAGCGGAAAGGAATTCCACTGCGGGGCTTAAATCGATTTTACGTGGCCACAATCCTCGCCCTTACTTCCGTCGCGATTAAGACAAATAATTTGTTCAGTCCGCATGAAGGCCTCCTAACTCATCTGTGCAACATCTTCTTGAACACAAAAATCAAACAACCACAGAGATGAAACAACGGTGTGGACTCGACAGCAAGAAACCACTGAAATGCTGGAGCAAAAGAAAAACAACCGTTAGTCTCCGATGGGCCCGACCAGAGACAGAGCATCAGGTACCAACCAACACAAGCCTTTACGCTGGAACCGTTATAGAATCTGAGGCCTGACCCACCGGCGTGCAATTAAAGAGGGACGCAAAGTTGTCAAGCGTGATTGGGTTAACTACCATGCATGCGGTCTGTCGTATAACATTTATGTTGTACCCAATCTTTTTATATCGAAGGATGATTTTACGAAATTGGATGCTGAAGTCATTGCGGTTATATATTTTTCTGAGTTTATATACTAAGTCACCATAAAGTCATGTGCGCCCAGCGAAGACTCAGATCAGCCTGGGCATCCGCGCCGTCTGATCAGAGTCTTCGTTGTGCGCTCTTAGCATAGCTAAGGGCCCAATGCTCCTACATGCAGCAAGAGAAGTCTCTGTTCAGACTATATGCGCAGGCTGATCTGATTCTTCGCTGGGCGAGATTGTAAATTTTAGGAAATGCTGGGCCCCAGCTCATATAGACAATAAATTTTCAACCTAATACGTTAGAAGTGAACCATTTCCAACGACTGAATGAGTGTCAGGTTTGTTTTCTTTGTGATAAGTTTTAAGCATTCTGCTGTGTCTGATCTGGGTCTGTACTGTTTGCGATTGTCCCAAACATTGGACGCTAGGCATAAATGAGTTAATTTGTCTTTGAAAATTTTCAGTACGTTAACACATCCATATAGATAAGAAATAGATCAGCTCTAACTGTGATTTGCTGAGTAATAAATCACAGTTTGGAGGTCATTTGTAAAGAATATCAAATCACGAGCGCGTAGAGCGCGTGATTTGTCTACTTTCAACTGACCGACAAACTGTGATTTATTACTCAACAAATCAGCGACTAGAGCTGATCTATTTCGTTTCTCACACACAAAAATCGACAATAATGTTCATCACAAAAACATACCTAAATAATTTTGACCCCCATGAACCCCACTTTTATATTGCAAAACTGTGGTTTATAGGGGTAAACCTTATTTTTTTTATTTCTGCTCTAAAATATAGAGAATGTGTACTCGTCAGAACCGCCCCGATGAGGCGGTTCTAGCGAATACCCACACTCTTTATTTGAGCAGAAATAAGAAAAATATTACAAGTTTTTATCTTAAAATTTTCATTTTTTCGGCTGTAAAGTATACAATGTATTTGTATAGATGTGTTTTCGTAATGTGTTGTTTCCTTCAAATTCTGACAACCTTTCTCCATTGTTAGAGGTGACATAGATTGTGGGTACTCGTTAGAACCGCCTCATTAAGGCGGTTCTACCGAGCACACACAACCTATGCTTGGAGTATAAATAAGAAAAGTATTACATTATAATAACCATTTTTGGGATACGAGAGAATGCACTTTGTCACGCGGACATGTCATTGTAATGGGTCTAGACTAGGCAGAATAACTATAGTGACAGAAACATGTTTTCGGTATTTGTTAGAATCAACCCATGCCAGCAAATCCCTACAACTCATTCTCCGTTAACACTGTTCAGGTCATTTTGGAGACGTTCCATCCAGACATTGAGATGCAATGACATCTCAAGCCCTGCCGCCCGATGAAACCAATGGGGTTTATAAGCATGGACGGTCTGACTCGCATCTCATTGCCTGGACAGGCTTAGATCCTCTAAGCGGTTTACCAGTACTCTTGTGCGGTCAAATTCAGCTCTGCGTGTAAGCACCATGCAGCCCATTTATTTCTTCAAGCCCCAATGGGCGGGGACCGAATACTTTTCTTAATTATACTCCAAACATAGGCTGTGTGTGCTCTTTAGAACCGTCTCAATGAGGCGGTTCTAACGAGTACCCACACTCTATATCGCCTCAATGAGGCGGTTCTAAAGAGTACTCACAATCTATGTCTTGGAACAGAAATAAGCGAAATATTGTATACCCATGTAGACCCCCAGTTTTCTCTATATAATGTAGAATTTAGATGCGTGTTCATTACACAGACTTGTTTGTTTGTTTGTTTGATTTGAAGTTTTACGTCCCCGTTAACACTGTAAAGGTCATTTTGGAGACGTTGCATCCAATTTTGTGGGACTTTACCAAACATGGAGATGAAATGACATCTCAAGCCCTGCCGCCCGATGAAACAAATAGGGTTTATAAGCATGGACGGGCCAACTCGCATCGCATTGCCTGGGCAGGCTTAGATCCTCTAAGCGGTTTACCAGTACTCTTGTGCGGTCAGATTCAGCTCTGCGTGTAAGCAGCATGCAGCCCATTTATTCCTTCAAGCCCCAATGGGCGGGGTCGAATACTTTTCTTATTTATACCCCAAGCATAAGTTGTGTGTGCTCATATGAGGCGGTTCTAACAAGTACCCACAATCTATGTCGCCTCAATGAGGCGATTCTAAAGAGTACCCACAATCTGGGTCTTGGAACAGAAATAAGCAAAATAGTGTATAACCATGTAAACCCCCAGATTTCTCTATATAATCTGGGGTTAAGATGCGTGTTCATTACACAGACCTGTTAACCTGATGTCTGTGTGCTATGCATACATGTTCCTATCCTTACTCTTGCCCCCGCCCAACGGGGCTTGAAGAAATAGATGGGCTGCATGATGCTTCCACGCAGAGCTGAAAACAACCCGAACACGATCTAAGCCTGCCCAGGCAATGTGGTGCGAGTCGGCCCGTCCATGCTTATAAACCAAATTGGTTTCAGTGGGCGGCAGGGCTTGAGATGTCATTTCATCTCAATGTCGGGTAAAAGTCCCACAAAATTGGAAGCAACGTCTTCAAAATGACCTTTACAGTGTTGACGGGGACATTAAACTTCAAATCAAACAAACAAACAAAAACTTGAGCTTACGAAAGAAATAATCACACACACTTGTATTCATTTCAGCTGATCAATACACGATTAGGTTTGAAAGAAAGAATTTTAAACATTTCGACTTTAACAAGGATGGAGTGCTGGACAAGAACGAGATAGGTGGTTGGGTGATAAAAGACTTTGATGATGAGGCTGAAGAGGAGGCGACCAAATTAATAGAGAAGTCTGACGCTGACGGAGATGGAAAACTGACTGCTGACGAAATAGTTGATAACCATGAAACATTTGTTGGAAGTACAGCAACTATGTATGGACTGACGTTACGTTTCGAACACATGGACGAACTATAAATTGGACTTTAGACCGTGCGAGTGTGTGAACTTGGCTTGGGATTCGCGACTTGGAATATCGATTTTGCCTGACATTCACTAATATGTTAAAGTTGGATTCTGGAGTATGGAGTTTGGAATTCGATTTATGCCGTAGTAGTAAATAATAGTAAAATATTAGTGAATGTTAGGCGAAATCGATATTCCAAGCCGCGAATCCCAAGCCAAGTTCACACAATCAATGTTTTAAGTGTATGAAGTTGGCCTGGAGTTTGGAGTATGGAGTTAAGAATTCACTTTATTCCGTAGTAAAGTAAAGTAAAATATTAGTGAATGTTAGGCAAAATCGATATTCCAAGCCGCGAATCCCGAGCCAAGTTCACACACTCAATATTTTACTACACTTTACTACTACGGAAAAAATCGAATTCCAAACTCCATACTCCAGACTCCAAGCCAACTTCATACACCGATTGTGTGAAAAATATAACTACAGTAAAATTTCGCTATTAAGACCACCTAAAATTATGACTAATTCTGCTATAAAAAAGCTCATTTAGTATGTTGCAGTTATTCTTTTTTTGTGTTTTCTGCATACAGTGTCCCCTGGTCACAGACCACCTTTGAGACTGTTCAAAAGTGGTCTTAAAGGCCACTTTTGAACAGTCTCAAAGGTGGTCTTACTATTGGAATTTTACTGTATAAGAGTACTACATTTTCTTTGTAATAATCATAGAAAATATAACAGATATAATTATTTTTATCCACGCAGAATGAGGACATACGAGTCATTACAATCCACGACACATCAGGATTAAAAGTACATGTAATGAACACCCACTAAACCCCTTTTTATATAGAGAAAACTGGGGTTTACAGGGGTTTATATTATTTTTCTTATTTCTGTTCCTAGACATATGTTTTGGGTACTCGTTCGAACCGCCTCATTTAAGCGGTTCTAATGAGCAAATACGTGTTTGGAGAATAAAAAAGGAAAATTATCACAAATTTTCATCAAAAATAATACAATACAATTCCGCTACTAAGACCACGTTTTGTTTGATTTAAGGTTTAACGTCCCCGTCAACACTGTAAAGGTCATTTTGGAGACGTTGCTTCCAATTTAATTGGACTTTTACCAGACCTTGATGTGAAACGACATCTCAAGCCTTGCCGCCCAATGAAACCAATAGGGTTTATTGGCATGGATGGTCCGACTTGCACCGCTTTGACTGGGCAGGCTTAGATCCTCTCAGCGGTTTACCAGTACTCGTGTGCGGGTCGGTTTCAGCTCTGCGTGGAAGCATCATGCAGCCCGTCTATTTCTTCAAGCCCCGATGGGCGGGGGCCAGCAGACTAAATCTACTTTTAAAAGGTTATTATGAAGGTTTCGGTCACAGTATTCCTTCTTTGTGTTTACGACACAGTGTCTCCTAATATTAGACCACCTTTGGGACTGTTCAAAAGTGGTCTTAAAGACCACTTTTGAACAGTCCCAAAGCTGGTCTTAATATAGGAATTTTACTGTACTTTTGGCGATATGAAAAAATACTCTATATCACACGGGTGTGTTAGCGAAATGGGCGTTATGACATTAATGGATTTTTCAGGTCTGTATTCCGGCAGATATAATTGCTGACCGTTTATCTGCAAGAGCTCTTTAAAACCAGTCTAAACTGTGTAGGCCAGCACGCTGAAAACCGAACAGTATCGAAATGGGATAGAGGCTTACACGATTAATAGGATAATCGATTAATCGTTCGATAAGTTCCACCAAAATGATTATGTTACTGATTTGCTAAAAGTCGATTACATATGTATTTGATTTGTGTGTCTGCTTCATTACCGTTTTTAACGCTCTGCATGCTGTTTTTTTTTTTTTGTTTTGTTTTTTTTTTTTGCAGCAGCAGCAGACGGCATTTTGAAATATTTTTTTCTAATTTTGCCGCAAAAAAGGATTTGACATCTCATGCAAATTGTCTTCTCTGGAGACCATTTGCATGAGATGTCAAGTCCTGTTTTTGAGGGAAAAATAGAAAAAAATATCAACAATTTTTCGTCTGCTGAATAAGCCTAGAAAGTGGTAAAGGCTAACCTATCTTTCGGGACATCCCTACCGTTCTTACAATATTTGATCTAAAATCTGAACAAGAACAATTTTCAACCCAATGTTGTGTCTGGAATAGGTGGATGAGTAGCAAACAGTGTAGACTCTGATGAAACGCTGCGTTCTGTGGCATCTCATCTGGATCTTTACTGTTTGCTCAGGCCTGACTGTCAGAATAGATACATCTGATCGGGGCCTACACTGTTTGCAAAAAGTTAAGCCACCTTCCAAAATGCAAGTAAATTTGGAAGAAAACACAACCTGACATCCCTTGATTTTGGAATGAACTCCTGGTATATATCAGGAGGAAGATTCCATTTGGTACAAAAACGGTTAAACGAAATCGGAGTATACAGTAGTATGATTACTAAAGTTATGATCACTCTTTAGATGAAATAAAATAGAAGTGAGGGCAATGATCAAGAATCGATACAATTAACCCACGTGTAAGAGTTTAAACTTTAATTATACCCTATTAGATTCGCTTACTTCCAGGCTTGTCCGTTTTCTCAAGGTGGATAAGAGCGCTGACTTTTAATCATCAGATCTCTCCACGCTGTGGGCTCGAGCCTGGCTCGGGTCACATGTAAGACGCCAAGTTCTGCAATGGAAGGTCAGGCAGTTTTTTCTCAAGATTCTCCGGTTTTCGCCCACCTCTGCTTAACGATCGGCTCGAAATGAGTGAAATAATCTTGAAACGGCCGAAAAAAACAAAAACAAACAAAAAATAGCAAAAGTGCGAGGATGAAATGATCAATTAAGCTTTCTTTTAATTTCTCCATTTTTATAAAGTTCTGGAGTAAACATTTTGTGTAACTGATCGAAGAAGTGAAATATAAGCACACTGTTTTTTTTTGTTTGTTTGTTTGAGTTTAGGTTTTACGTCCCAGTCAACACATTAGAGGTAATTTGGTTTTTGGACTTTTACCCGTCACTGAGATGAAATGACATCTCAAGCCCTACTGCCCAAAGATACCGCTAGGGTTTATAACCAGGGTCGGTACGACTCGCACCACTCTGCCGGGGCAGGCTCAGACTTTCTAAGTGGTTTACCAGCACTCATGTGCGGTCGGTTTCAGCTCTGCACGGAAGCACCTTGCAGCCCGGTCTATTTCTCCAAGCCTCGATGTGGTTGGGTGGGGGGGGGGGGGTCGCAAGAGCAAACTGTATCTTCAGTGTGAGAGCATGTGAATTCCCTGATGGCTGCAAGCGGGATATTTTTCTCCTGCTTAAAAATGTTTTAGATTTCTGTCTTTTGCCTGCAAACATAGATTGTTGGTTGGCCGAAATGTTTTTGAGCTAAGAATAAAAATCAAAGCACCAAGCACACTGGTGGGTCGATTGTCTCTGAATTTAGGCTGGAGAAGTAGTCCTTAACCCTTTTTGTACGAAATGGAATCTTCCTCCTCATATACAGTAGGAGTCCATTACAAAATTTAGGGGTGTCAGGGTGTGTTTTCTTCAAATTTGATTAGGAAAATGGCTAAACTTTTAGCAAATAGTGGAGGCCCTGATTAGACGCCGCGTTCTGCGGCGTCTGATCTGGGCCTGCACTGTTTGCTAGGGTATCCGTTTTGGGGTTTCTGGTACTAAATAGGTTAACTAAGACTTAAACTATTTCGTTTACATGTAACCCTGAAATTCCAGTATTTTAAGCAAACATTTTGTAGATCCTGCTTAGACATCGACTGATATGTGTCTACACTGTTTGCCGATTACAAAGTGCACGATCCCAGTCTACACGGCGCCCCGAGGTCACAGAGAGAAGACTAAACCAGAGGCCCATGGGCCACTACGCTTACCAGAGGTCATGTGGTATTTACCATATGCGACATGGCGCACATTTTGGTCATGTGACTATAATTCCTTACATAAATTTTAATTGCCTTATCTGATAGAGGCTCTCCATGTAATTTGGTTTCAATCAGCCCAGCAGTTTTAGTGGAGCAGATACAAGTCATCCAGCCCAAAAGGTCAGCAATTGACCTTGGCCATTGGAATAAATAAACTTATATTCAGTTGATTGCAAATATCAATTCGGGTGCCACAGGTTGCAACAAAATCAGAAAATCCACTGTTTTGCCTTTTTTCCATACAAATGTCTCAGTGACCAAATTTGACTGTGACATAAAACAGATAACGGTCAACCAAATGGCATCATTTGAACAAACCTGCAGTGACTCAAGTCCCTTATTCTACAAACCAAATGTAAAGGTCATAGGGTTCCGGAGGAGAATATTTTTAATGGTTTTTACCATATATAGACATGGTGACCATATTTGTCATGTAACCCAGTCCTGACGAACAAACTTTCATTCCCCCTTCCCTCAGATTTGGTTTCAGTCAACCTAGCAGTTTAAGTGGTAAGGAGATAAGAACATTCAATCTGAGCCATCCAGGACAAAGATCAGTAAATGACCATTACCTTTGGAATTGATAAACTGCCATTCAGCTGATTGCAAATATCATTTCTGATGCCACAGGCTACCATGCAATTAGAAAAATCGACTGTTTTGCCTTTTTCCCATACAAATGTCTAAGTGACCAAATTTGACCTTGACATAAAACAGGTCAAGTTCACTACAGTCCATCATTTGAACAAACCCTGTAGGACCTAGGAGAAGAAGAAAAAGGGGTGATTCTAATTCGCGTATGTTTGGGAATAGATATAAGATAAAAACTATTCATATAATAATAAATACATGTATACACGAACCCTACTTTTATACAGTAAAACTGGGGTTTACCCGCCGAATTACCTTCCCAAATGATAATATTGAAGACGGTTGTCCCCTATCTATATATAGCCAACAAGTTTTTCTTTTCTATTCTTAGCTCTAGCGACAGTCTTGTTCAGTGGAGCGGAACAATATTTAGCTAAAGTAGGGAGCTACCTAGGCAATATTCCTATAAAGTTCGAAAAAAATTTAATCAGGAGTTTGGGAGATCTCATTGATGGACCATAAAAAACACATAATGGGCTCGGCGTGTTGAGCAGAGCTAACACTACACTGACTGATCACAAATTTAAAAGGTCACCATGAGCATACTATACGCAGCTGGACATTATTTCCATATTAATTTACTCGGTCTTAAATATAACATATTCCCACCACATCGAAGGAATGAAACCATGAGAAAGAAATATCTCCTATATAGTTAGCTCTCCCCTTTAAATGTCACTCAAATTTGGACTGCGGTTGATCTTTTTCAACAATGCTTGAATCAAGTGTGACGTGTTTTGAAATTTGAAGAGGAAATGTTCAGAAGAAGAGAACAGAAAGAGTTATTGACATAAGTAATTTACCATAAAATGCGGTGTTTTAATCCATTTCACCCAGTTTTAAGTTAGTTAAAGTACACAATACTACGATGCAACCCTTAGCATAGTTGCATGTGCACTCGGCGAAGGGTTTGGTCAGATTACACAATCGGAGGTTTCGTCAGGGAGTTCGCGCTGTGCACCTTATAGGAATGTTAATTAATGTCTGGCTTGGTATACAATATGACTTTAATGCAATGTTTTAAAGTCTGACGATATTGCGCAGAAGCGCGGAAATCGATACAAAAGCTACAATAACGGGCCTCCGTGGCCTAGCGGTTAAGAGCGCTGGCTCTTGATCATTAGATCTCTCACCGCTGTGGATCGAGCCTCGCTCGGGTCACATGTGAGACGCCAAGTTCTGCAACGGAAGGTCAAGTGGTTTTTCTCCGGGTACTCCGGTTTTCGCCCACCTCTGATTAACGATCGGCTCGATATGAATGAAATAATCTTGAAAGGGCTGTAAAACACAAACCAAAAAAAGACAACAAAGTAGAAGTAAAACAAAGATCAGGAATCGATACAATTAACTTACTCCACTCATAAAAGACACCAAAGGGAAAGAAATACAAACATTAAGCGACCAGACCATAATGGAAACCTAAACAAAGGAAGGCCATAAGGACAGTTACTTTCCCACAAAATGGCCATGTGGCCATCCAAAACCAAAAGACACAAGTGATACACACAGTAAGTAACAAACAACAGCATAAATAAATCGCCACAGAAGAGCCGCCTTGGAACGGTCAGTGGAAGATTTCCACTGGGGGGGCTTAAATCGATTTTACGTGGCCACAATCCTCGCCCTTACTTCCGTCGCGATTTAGACAAATAATTTGTTCAGTCTGCATGAAGGCCTCCTAACTCATCAGTGCAACATCTCCGTGAACACAAAAATCAAAGAACCACAGAGGTGAGACAACGGTGATGACTCGACAGCAAGAAACCACTGAAATGCTGGAGCAAAAGAAAACCAACAGTTAGCCCGACCAGAGACAGAGCATCAGGCACCAACCAACATTATCTCTATAATTTTCAATAAGCCTTTACGTTGGAGCCGTCATAGAATCTGAGGCCTGACCCACCGGCGTGCAATTAAAGAGGGAAGCAAAGTTGCCAACCGTGATTGGGTTAACTACCATGCATGCAGTCTGTCGTATAATATCCATGCTGTATCCAATCTTTTTATATCGAAGAATGATTTTACGAAATCGGGTGCTGAAATCATTGCGGTTATATATTTTTCTGAATTTATATACTAAGTCACCATAAAATTCGGGTTCCGATAGACCTTGTTGCAGAAGAGATTTAAGTCCAATATTGAAATTAAATCAGAATGGCGTCTATAAAATTTTGAAAAGGCTTTGCGTAGTTTATGGTACCGATAACCCTGATTAAGGAGTTTAGCCGTTAATAATTTATTACGAGTGTTGAAGTCAGTTACATGACTACACACTCTAGCAAATCGAATTAATTGCGAAATATAAACGCCATAGGATGGCGCACGATTCAGACCAGTGTACAGGGTCGTACATTTGTTCACTCGATCTATACATGTGGTAGTGACTGCAGCAACACAAAACACAATATTCAGCTAACAGGATTGTACAGGAGATATCTTCAAACACATTCAATTCCATAGCGACCAGTAACGTCACCAGTATTTAACCCATGTTTAACTTGTCGTGTCTCTAATGGCCTATATATAAAAACGTAACATCTGCGTTGTATTAGTTTTGGCGAATATTTTGTGAAATATTGTCGATGACTTCAATAATAAGTCTTGTATTGTTTCCGCTTTTAGGTTCCCAGTTGTTTGACAGAGGCTTTCAAATGAATTGGCATTCAATGGCGTGTTTCAAACCTTACGAATCTACGAAAATATCAAGACAAACTCGCAATTTGAACATCACCAAACAAAATGGCCATTTGTATGCTCCATCCGCAAAATCTGTGGAACTCTGATTTAGTATTTGATTAAACATAATTTGGCTCCATTGTGTCAACATTCTTTCTAAGTCTCGGAAAACCGCTCTGTCGTAATTCATGCGTTTGTGACATCCCTTTAGTGAAAGTATTAACTGGTGATTATTTTAGTTACTTAACCCATATTTATTTATTTATTATCAATTTCTTGACAACATATATACATACAAAGTACATACATATGCATCAAAGGATTGGATGTAGGCTCAGCCTATACGTATCCTCTCCTTGATGACCGGCACATATATGATATACATTCACGAATAAAAACATTACTTCATTAATATAAGGAATAGCTTTGAAGCTATTAAGACAAATATGAATGCCATTTTTACACGTACGTTGTCATGACTAAGCATGATCAGACTTTTATGAGCAGACAAATACAGTTAGTAGAGAGAGAGAAAGAGAGATGGAAAGCGAGAGAGGAAGGGAGAGAGAGGGGAAGGGGTCACTTGCACTAGGTCAGATATCTTACAATGGAATCTTCCACCTAATAAACAGAAGTGAAGTCCATGATCAGGAATTGATAGATAAACCCACACTTCCCATCAGAGACACCAAGTTTGACTTATCAAACCATCAAATTAGGTAGTGTCAATATTTAATGAATCATCCAAATATAAACAGATTGGTTTTCAACGTAAGAGAGACATCATAAAGTCTCCTTCATGAAAAAACAAGAACAGACCAGCCATATCGTGCCAATCGGAATACCCACAATTTATCTAAATAACTTAATACCAAATATTATGTAATTATTGTCAAGTAGAAAGGTGAGGGCTTCACACACCTTCTGACATTACCATAATGTATAATTGTATGCTGTTCAAAAATGAACAAAAAGCATTCCTTACATTACATGCATGACAGAGGGAATCTTCTCTAAGGAATATCCATTCAATAAAACCATTAAGCTTTTCTTTTATAAGATTGTGCGGAAGTGTAAAGCGTGGAAAATCTTAACTAGACAGACTTGTTAACGTCACTACAGCTGATGTGTAGGAATGTGTGGCGGCCATAAAAAGTCTCCCTGCCCTACATCATAGTGTAGTTTATATTTTCTTGTCCTTTGGGATCATTGATTAAGTGTGGAATTTCGAAAAATATTTTGAGGGTCACTGATGAGGCCTATTTTGCCGAAACTATCTAAAGTAGAAGTAAAACAAAGATCAGGAATCGATACAATTAACTTACTCCACCCATCAAAGACACCAAAGGGAAAGAAACACAAACATTAAGCGACCAGACCATAATGGAAACCTAAACAAAGGAAGGCCATAAGGACAGTCACTTTCCCACAAAATGGCCATATGGCCATCCAAAATAAAAAGACACAAGTGATACACACAGTAAGTAACAAACAACAACATAAATAAACCGCCACAGAAGAACCGCCTTGGAACGGTCAGTGGAAAGATTTCCACTGGGGGCTTAAATCGATTTAACGTGGCCACAATCATCGCCATTATTTCTGTCGCGATTTAGACAAATAATTTGCTCAGTCCGCATGAAGGCCTCCTAACTCATCAGTGCAACATCTCCGTGAACACAAATAATCAAAGAACCACAGAGGTGGTAGTTTCACGGAGAATATCACTATTAAGACTGGTGCCAATATCTTGTGGACAGAATTCAGTAGCTTAAGTTGATGACAGAGCATCAATCATCCATTTGACCCAAATGCTACAACCAGTCATAGATCAATCAAGATCTAAAAAGATTACCAAAGTCGTAACATAGGGTCAGAACTAAAATCAAAAAAGAAAATTGGACAGCTTTCAAGCGAATGAAGAAGGTCAACCAGCGAGAATGTAGAACAGCTTATCCTGACATTTTCAGTTACCTGATATCAAATAAACCGTTTAGAAATCTAAAGCAGCTGTATTCTTTCATTAAGTCCAAGAAGTGCGATGCAATTGTTGTTGCTCACATCTCATCAACAGCGATAGTGGGAAAAAAGTCAATATCCTGTACGATCAATTCACATTAGTTTTCACAAAACAGGACCTAAGTTTTATCCCTGAGCTGAATTCTGAGCGTCAAATCAATAGTGGTTAACAGAAAAATAGTGTTGAAGCAACCCTCACAAGACCACAGGACCCAGTCCCATTCCAGGCTGTCTACTGGAGACACTCAGTGATGAATTAGTGGATACCTTTTCCATGATTTTCCAAGCATCATCAGACCGCCGAAAACTATAGACCGGTGTAACTGACGTCAATATGCTGCAGATTCTTAGCATATACTAGTAGACAATCATTTGATGTGCCACCTTGATAGTAATCAGTTGCGGAGTGATCTACAACATGTATTGCGTAAGAAACGCTCTTGGGAATCTCAACAAACCCTGATCATACAACCATGGTTGATGCAATGAATGACGGAGAACATACAGACGCGGTCCTGCTCGATTTCAGCAATGCTTCTCTCAAGGTGTAGCATCAAGATTGCTAGAGAGGCTACAATACTATGGCATCCGAAGCTACTTTAAAGACCTAGTATCTGGGGCCAGTTGTTCAAAACTAACATCGTTAGCTAACGTATCGTTAAAACTTTGATCATTCAGTATGGTGAAAATACTAATATTTTTGCTGAAAAAAATGTGAGCAGCTTTTGCATCTGCAAAAGCTGCTCACATTTTTTCAGCAAAAGCAACAAAACTTTAGGTATTAAACTTGCTAGAATAGTTAACAATTTGATCACTAACGCGCTCGTTAAGCTAACGATGCTTTGAACAACTGGCCCCTGATGTCTTAGCAAGAAAGCAAGAAGTTGTTCTTGAAGTTCCTCCAAAAACACATCTAGCATCCCCCAGGGTACAGTATTGGTTCGTCTACCTTTCTTGGTCTATATCAAAGAAATACCAGAGAGTACAGGGCCCCACCCATTTGGAGAAATAGATTGGGCTGCATGATGCTTCCAAGCAGAGCTGAAACCGACCGCACATGCGTACTGGTAAACCACTTAGAGGCTACCCAGACCAAGTAGTGTGCCTACAAAAACACCCTTTTGGCTTGTTTGGGCAGCAGGGTTTGCTATGTCATTCCATCTAATTGTTGGGTAGTATTCCCACAAAATTGGATGCAATGTCTCAAAATGACAACTGAATAGTGAAATAGTGTTGACGGGGACGTAATGCCTCAACCCAACCCACCCTCCCTCTTCCCCCCCCCCCCCCACACACACACACACACACAAACACAAACACACACAGAGTACAGATTCAGTCCTGCGGCCATTTGCTGATGACTACCTGTTATAAAGGATTATTTGTACCAAAGCAGACCAGATCATACTTCAGGAGGATCTATGCTAACTGGAAAAAATGGAAGCGTAAGTTTGCAGATGCAGTTCCACATGGCCAAAATGCAAGGTGATATGACTACCAATTATCATCTGCAACTACAGTGTTCATGATGAGCATTTCAGACTGTCAAGCAGGCCAAGTACCTGGGCGCTATGATCACTTTGTCCATTTTCGTTGTGGGCCTCTTGACAAAATGCTTCTTTTATTTTATCATTTTTCTTTTAATAAAAGTGAAGGCAATGGTCTGGAATCGATACAATTATCTTACCCCTCCCATCCAAAACAAAGGGAAAGAAACACCAACATAAAACAACTTTAATGTGATGAACCCATTTTTACATGGTAAAACTGGGGTTCACAGGGGTATACATTATTTTTCAAGTTGAATTCCAAATGGAATCTTCCTCCTTATATGCAGCAAGAGTCCATTTCAACATTTAGGAGCGTCAGGTTGTGTCTTCTTCAAAATTTGTTTGGAAAATGGCTTAACTTTTTGCAAACAGTGTAGGCTCTGATCAGACGCCGCGTTCTGCGGCGTCTGATCTGGGCCTGTACTGTTTGCCAGGCTACCCGTTTTGGGGTTTCTGGTACTAAATGGGTTAAAACATCGCAAGCAGAAAGCCAAAAGGGCAGTTTCTTTCCCACAAAACGGCCAAAAGGCTATCCAAATACGAGGGGCCTATAAATTTCTACCCAGTTTCTCACTAACTTAAGATATGAACGGTGAAGTATTTTGAATGTGTTTTTAAACTAAACGATGGGAAAACGATAACCGAGCGGCCTAAGTATGGGGATGCCTGGATATCACGTGATGTTACACGCAACAAGCCAATACGAAAACACGCCTATTCAAATATATTGAGAATTTTACCACCCAAAAAAAAAATGAAAATTTTCTGATAAAAAATCCAATATGTTTCTTATTTCTGCTCTTAACGTAGATTGTGGGTGCTCGTTAGAACCGCCTCAACGAGTACCCACAATCTGTTTTGAGCAGAAAAATAATGAATACCCCTGTAAACCCCAGTTTTACCATGTAAAAGTGGGGTTATCATTGCCTTCACTTTTGGTTTTTGTAGATCTATATTTTGACTCTGTTGTCAATACCATTTACGATAACAGCCAAAGCAATCCTAGACTCTGATTCGATGACGGCCCCAAGATCTAACTGGTGGTTGTCTTCTACTCTGATTAATTGATTGAGTTAGTTACCTTCAAGCGGACCAAGTTGTGTGTTGTTAATAATATTGGAACCTAAAGTGAAGGTTGGGCCCATTGAATCGATTCAAACTCCCCAGTGGTTCAAAGCTACAGAAGTCTTGTCCTAAGACGGTGGTTCTAATGTTGTAAGCTCAGCTGAGCACGTGCTCATGGTGAGCTATTGTGATCGGTCAATGTCTGTCGTCCATCGTGCGTACGTGCGTCGTGTGTTGTACGGCGTCAACAATTTGCTTTAAATGCTAACTCCTCCTAAACGCTCGGGCCAATTTCAATTAAACTTGACAGAAATGTATCTAAGGTGACCCACTTCCAAAAATAGCTAAAAGCGTTCCGCTCCAATGAACAAATGACCATCAGAGCTACAAATAGAAAATATTTAATCGACAACTCCCCCTATACCTTTGGGCCAATTTCATTCAAAGTTCAAAGGAATGCTGCTGAGGTGACCCTGTATTAAAATAGGTAAAACGGTTCCCTCCGATGAACAAACTGGCCGCCAGAGCTAAAAATAGAAACACGTTCATAATTTGCCTTAAATGTCAACTTCTCCTAAACCATAGGGCCATTTTCAATCACACTTCATAGGAAGGTTGCTTAGGTGACCCTCTATCAAAATAGATAAAATCGTTCCGCTCCAAAGAACAAGATGACCGCCAGAGCTAGAAATAAAAAAATCTTTAAATGATTCCTCATCCTATACTTTTGGGCCAATCTCAGTCAAACTTCATAGGAATGTTGCTTAGGTGACCCTCTGCCAAAATAGCTACAACGGTTCCGCTCCAATTAACAAGATGGCCGCCAGAGCTAAAATAGATAAAATCTTTAAACAACAACTCCTCCTAAATCCTTGAGTCAATTTCATTCAGACTTCATAGGAATGTTGCTCATAAAGCTAAAACGGTTCCGCCCCGATGAGCAAACTGTCTGCCAGAGCTAAAAATAGAAAAAAAAGTCAACAATTTGCTTTAAATGCCAACTCCTCCTTAACCCTTTGGCCAATTTTCAATCAAACTTCATAGGAATGTTGGTTAGACGACCTTCTTCCAAAAAAAGCTAAAATCGTTCCGCTCTGGTGAACAAGATGGCCACCAGAGCAAAAAACAGAGAAAAAAATCTTATAACGACAACTTCTCCTATACCCACGCGCCAATTTCAGTCAAACTAATGGAGTATGCCGGGCAAACTTATCGCGTGTAAAAACTAGATTTAACGAACAGTATTGAGAATGAGTAAGCCTAAAAATACTGACACATTTTTTAACCTTCATTTCAAATGTACAGGTCATTCTGTAAATGATAGTGGAAAAAAAGTACTATGATGTAAATTAAACAGCTAGGTTTAAAATTATTAAACGATACGAAACTGAATTAAAATGGATTAAATTATTACAGCCACCCTTTCCATTGGGCTTTAATGACAACATTTATTATGAGGGTAATATGTCTAAAATGCCCGATTTTAATATTTTCTCGCTCCTGTCGAAAGCGTAAAACGAGATCGCACGGCACCAGAAAAAAAAACGGCAATTATAAACGTAAATTACGTGCTTTTATAAAAACAATACCAGGCTGAAGTGACTGTCAATATAGTAAATACATGCTTCGTGTCTTAAATAATAAAATATAATCGGTAAACCTTAGACAATTTTATAGGGGCGGGCTTCATATTTTTTTATTAAAGACACTAATCATGTATTCAGTTTATACCGCAATTCAAAACAATCAAGTGTTTTGCAATAATTTAGCATATTTAAGCGAAAAAGACAGCAGACAGTGTGACATGTTAAACGACATTCAGTGCCATGGCGCGCACACATAGTAAAACGTGACGTCAAATAGTGCAAAATGTCTGACGTCGACGCGCCGAAGAGTCGTAGGACACAAATGGATGCTCGAATAAAAGTTTCTCAGCGCTTTACATTCTGTATGAAAATCTGAAAATAAATAGTTTATTTTGGCTTTAGAATTTATTTTCGAGATTAAGACGCAAGAGCAGTAGCAGTGCGCAATTATTCCAACGGACCATTCAAACCAGAAAAGCCCGAGAAGGTAAGAATTTAGTTGCAGTTTCTAAAAATCCGTTTAACTAAAGATCGCAAAGATAATACTTGCAGTTAGGTTGCATGTTGATGTTTACACTTGTAAATTAGCGACCTCAAAAGTAGGTCCGGTTTATAAACGTTCAACAGACGAATTATAGGCCAAAAGAAGGTGTTATAGGTCACTACCGGTTATAGCGTGCATTTATTCGACCCCCTTTAATAGGTAACTAGAATGACTGATTGCGGTATATAATATTATTGAATCATGGACGCCGCTCAATGCTTGCATTTCTAAGTTCATTACCCATTTCTGCATTACGTATTCTGGACACCGAGGCGAACAAATTTTAAGATAGTTCTAATCAGTTAATCGATGCTGCTCTTTTATCTAGAGATTATACTCAGCATGCTCTTCGTCCTTGCATCGATTCTGAAATAAATCACAAACATCATTACATCAAAATATCCTTCATTAATAAGGGTTTGGATTTTATAGATTTACCTAGTATTTTCCGGGACAGTTCGGTGATTTCATGCTTATTACTCCGTTAAACTCCGTTCAGAAAATCTGAATCATCGATTTTTTTTCGTTTCTTCCTTTAAATACTCAATTTTGCCCATACATCACAATGGGAAAGTTTTAGACCTGATCCTCCGCCGACTTCTCCAGCAAGTCGTATACCTCTGCGACAGTCAGGAAAGGCTGTGATTATTTGGAGAAAATTGCAAAACAAAGAAATGATAGCCTCTGCGTATGCTTAAGACTAAGTCAATTTGACGGTGATTGTCATGTAAAATAATAAATATTGAAATCCACGTGATGAACTTTATAAATAGATATGCAATTGCGACACACCTTATATTCGAATGGCTAGATAGAGGCTCACTAGGAACAGGGAGCCACTAGCGCGATGTGCTGTCAACAGTGGTCAAAAAGAATTATACCGATATCAGATGTGGAGTCACAGCTAATGATTTTCCATGCAGTGATCGTGCAAATAAAAGCAGTCCAAAGCGTTAATCCAAAAATCATTAGTCCATAGACAAAATGGCAAATATCAATGTTCAGATCAACAGACATGGACTTCAGAAGAGTGTAATCAGGCGCCCTTGTAATTTACAAGAACAGTAGACATAGACGCCCTTGTAATTTACAAGAACAGTAACCACTTCTATATATGGTTTAAAAGGGTGTGTCGAACCTGTCAGAATGTCTCAGTCTTTGAAAGCAAATTTAGATTTTGCAATTTTCTCAAAATAATCACAGCCTAGAGGCATACGACTTGCTGGAGAAATCGGCGGAGGGTGAGGTCTAAACTTTACTCTAGTGATGTATTGGCTTAACTGTGTATTAAAAGCTAGAGACGAAAAAATTGATGATTCAGATTTTCTTACCGGAGTTTAGATCTATTATTTTTAACTTCAATAAACTTGACAATAACACTTCTGATACCTGTGATTGTAAAAATTCAGTATATTGCCATCAAGCTGCTGGTCATATTATTACTGGAAATTTAAAAATTATTCCTGATTCTAGGATTCGAAATATAATTTCTAAAGGACCGAAATATCGATTTCCTTCTAAAATTGATTTCAATAAGTGAAGAGAAGAAATCGCTGATGCCTTGAATGAATTTGGTAATCGATGGTGTAAGCGAGAATGTTGAGCATAAAGCTCTCAAAGAATGGAAGCTTAGCATTCTGAAATTAGTGAACAAACGCATTTCTTTCTACTCCCAAAATACGGAATTATTACCTCCTAAACCATAGACATCTATTCGTCACCTTAAACTAGATATTAAAGAATTTCACAAGAAGTTTGTTTTGGCACCAGCAGATTAGGCTGCCAACAATGTGGTCATTGTTTGACGGCTCCACTATGTTAACACTCTTCGGCAAGAACTTGGTCATTTTGCCGTTTTTGGGGGAAAGTAACTGTCCTTTTGGCTTTTTGCTTATGATGTTTTAGTTATGGTGAAGGTGTAATATGTTGGTGTTACTTTCTCTTCGGTATCTTGGACAGGAGGTGTCGGGTAATTGTAGTATCCTGGTCTTTGCCTTCACTTCTACTTGTGCACAGAACTGGGTAAATGAGTGCATCCAGTGCTTATGGAACCAGTAAACCTAAGATAGCTGGAAGCTGAGCTGATCAGAGAGTAGCAAACGTCATCCGGCGATACGTCGTTGTTTAGTCTCAAAATGGAGAAATTTGAAAGTCGTTCTGTTATGAACGAGACTGCTTATCTACTTGACTACGGGCAATATGGGAAAATAACCGGTACCTTCTGTACAAAATAAACGGGACATTTTTCTGGGTATATAAAAGAACGCGATACCATCTTGCAGCCGCTAGAGATTCTGCTCATGGTTTGGGGCTGTTTCAGAAAGACAACGCGAGACCGTACATCACCAGAGTCCCCACTGATTATCTATGCCAGCATCGTATGATCGTTGCGGAGTGCTGATTTGTTTGTTTTGTTTGCATTGAGGTTTAACGTCCCCATCTGCACTGTATATGCCATTTTGGAGACGTTGCTTCTTAGTTTGTGGAACCTTTACCCAACATTGAGATGAAATGACATCTCAAGCCCTGTCGCCCAATGAAACAAATGGAGTTTATAAGCATTGACGGGCCGACTCGCACCGCTTTGCCTGGGCAGGCTTAGATCATCTAAGCGGTTTATCAGTACTCGTGTGCGATCGACTTCAGCACTGCGTGGAAGCACCATGCAGCCCATCTATTTCTTCAAGCTCCGATGGGCGGGGACCGGGAGTGCTGATTTGAACCCATTTGAGCAGAATGTGGCGTCTCATCTGAGTCAGCACTGGTTGCCACCCATCCAGCTAGAAGCTTCCGAAGTGTAGTGGTTACGCTACACGCCTTGTAAACCAGGGATCGCAGGGTCGATCCCGGGCTTCTCCCGACTTTCGGATGAGTCTTTAAACCGAGGCCCCGTCTCCGTATGACCTTAGCTGTTGGTGGGACGTAAAACTCAAACACTCACTCACTCACCCATCCAGCTATTTTTAGCTACAACATTGGGTAGTAAATTGTACTTGTTAACAGTTTTAGAACATGTATGGCAAGGAGTTCAGTTTTCCGAATGTTTAGGACAAATACAGTATTTGTGGTTTCGAATTTGGGCTTTATCATCACGTGAACGAGTCCGTGAAATGACCCCCCCCCCCCCCCCACACACACACACACACCTAAACCCCACGTTATATAGAGGAAAATGGAGTTTACGGTAGTATACATTATTTTCCTTATTTCTGCCCCGAGACAAAGACAAAGGCTGTGGGTACTCGTTAGAACCGCCTCGATGAGGCGCCCACAAAATATTATGCTTAAGTATAAATAAGGAAAATACAACAACATTTTGTCAGAAAAATTACCGTCTTGGAGGTATGAAAAATGCACTCTGTCACATGTGTATCAAACCCAATACAATACAATACAGTGCAATACAATACAATGTACTTCATTCAACATAAAGCATATTACATGTTTCTAGTCAAAACAATACGAACAGTGGCGACAATGGATAACATCATAATATGAGCCCCGCCAAGCGAATTTGTGTCTTCGAGCATTCCGTCATGACAAATTTTAACTGCGCATGCCCAGCCATTCAGAGGGGCCAGGGATATGGCTTTCTGTCTGAAGGTTCCTCTTGATTCACTGCTTGTATGAGCGAGCAGCGAAGGTTCTGGCGAGACTGCGCGGATGCGCAGGCTCGCCTGAACCTTCGCTGCTCGCATAGGCGATAAGTACCAAAATCGCTTGACGGGGCCCATACAATGTCATCATTTAAAGAAGAGTAAGAATGTACAGTACATTTATCAATGGAACTTCAATATTCAATTATGGAAAAATAATTTGGGATGGGAACATTTTTTATCCAATGCATCACGCGGATAAGTCCGTGAAATGAACAACCCCTCAAACCCCATTCTATATAGAGAAAAATGGGGTCGACGGGGGCTATATATTACTTCTCCCATTCCCGCTCCAAGTCACAGGCCGCTTCAACGAGGCGGTTCTAACGAGCACCCACAACCCGTCTGAAGCACAAATAGAAAAAATATTACGGATTTCATCAGAAAAACAAAAAGAAAAACCCAAAAGCCATGTGTTTCCATTGATCGTAGTATTCTGTCAAGCTGTCTTAATATGCAGAACATTTACTTTAATTTCAATTTTGTCGTGCCCTATGTTGATTGGAGAAAAGTGTTTTCTATTGATCGGGACAATTGAATCTTAAAAACAGATGTTTTCGAAAGTCATGTTCCAAGGTACATTATGTCCTTCTGTAATTGAACAACATGCGCAAGCACGCTGGTTAATAGTATTGGAGTTATTTCGTGAAACGTATGCGCGAAAACTTTGTCAAGGTTACTGGGACCCTATGATTACCAAAGTAACAGTGTAGCTGTCAGCTCCCTTTTTGATGAAAAAGGGTACTACACCACACACGCCTATATTTGGCATTTTAAAGAGAATTGATGCACCTTCAAGGGAAGTTACTCTGTCAAAACATAGTTCCTCCATGTCTAAAGGGATCTACACATAAGGAATTCGCTCAAAGAAAAACATTCTTTCCTTAAAGTGGAGACCCCTCTTTCAGAGCGATTGAGTTTATAGGTAAGTTAACAGGAAGTTCTTAAAGTTGTCTCCCATTCAAAAACATGGCGGAAAAAATGCCAGGTCTATCCATTTACCTTAATCGTTGTGATTTCTCAATCAAACTTACACATCAAGGCAGACGTACTTCAAAACAGTATCTTGACGGTGAGTAACAATTTTTCTTGCTACATAAGGATAAGACATCCATGTTCTGCTATACGTTCTTTCATGGTTGTAAAAGTGACATTTTTTCATTTAAAAATAAAATGTTATATTTTTATTCTTTCTGCTTCAAACACAGATTGTGGGTGCTTGTTAGAACCGCCTCATTGAGGCGGTTCTAACGAGTACCCACATTTTATGTTGTTTGGCAAGTATAAGGAAAATTACGCGTACCCCTGTTAGTCCCTCTTTCCTCTGTATAAAGTGGGGTTTAAAGGGGTCTTCATTTTACCGACTTGTTAACGTAATGAATTTGGGGAATTTGAATACTGTCATTTGGGAAGAATAAACTCGATTTTTTACGATCGGGTTTGGGCGGAACCGTAAAACGCAATTTGCGATTGTAAAATCGACGATTTCTTCCCAAAATGACGATTTTCTTTAAAATTAAATTTGTGCAACACGACAGAGTAAAACCAAATGTCCGCTAAATTGGGACGGTATGTCACAGAGTAATAATTAGAGTATACTCAGAGACAATTCCCCCACCAGCAGAACTTTCGGCACTTTGGTTTATTTTCCTTAAGGACTTGTCGGGAGTGGTTGGTAGCGCCAAAGGTGACGTGTATCATGCGTTACTGGGGCGTCCAACTGATGGGCAAGGCCTGCTGTCCTCCTAGCAGCAGGTGAGCGTAGAGGTGTGTGTGTGTGTGTGTGTGTGTGTGTGTGTGTGTGTGTGTGTGTGTGTGTGTGTGTGTGTGTGTGTGTGTGTGTGTGTGTGTGTGTGTGTGTGTGTGTAGGGGGGTGGGTATTCTGTTTCTATACTTCCATTCATTTTCCTCTTTCTCCTCTGTTCCTTACTTTCATCTCCTCCTCAACTATCTCTTCTATCTCTGTTCTCCCTTTGTCTGGGAGACGACACAAAATGACCCACAAGGGTTGACGTGTCGTTAAAATCAAAAACAATAAAAAAGCAGTAATCACCTCAGAGCTGATTGGTTTATGTTCTTCATAGCTAATGTTTTGTTGGTTCTCTCTCCTGGTGTCATTGGTACACTATATCCAGTGATTGTGGAAGTTACTGGTCTTCTTCAGTTTAATTTTCCGCCGAATTATATAAAAAACATATACAATAAAACTTCTACGTATTCGCCTATTGCCACTGGTAAACCGCTTAGAGGATCTAAGCCTGTCCAGGAACCGCGGTGTGAGGCGGACCGTCCATGCTAATAAACCATATTGGTTTCATTGTGCGACAGGACTTGAGATGTCATTTCATCTCAATGTCGGGTAAAAGTCCCACAAAATTGGAAGCAACGTCTCCAAAATGACCTTTATAGTGTTGAGGGGGACGTTAAACCTCAACTCAAACAAACAAACAAAATTTGCCTAGTGGTGTATTGTGCATCGGTAGCAACTATTTCTTTCACTCTAGCATCCATCTTGGCAGATGTTGCTCTTTTCGGCCGACGATCATGTGGTGCATATTCTGTTGAGCCTAGCCCACAGCTGAATTTCTTACACCAACGAAAAACTGTCGGAAAAGACATTTCATTATGCCCATAAACCGAACATATTTCATCAAAAATGGCTTTGCACCGTATACCAAGAATACAACGGTTCTTAATATAGGACCGTGTTTCAACGGCATACTCTGACTTTCTTCCAACCATGTGTTGTATTATTATACAAGAGTAGACAGTGTTTATCGTACGATATACATGGCTAAAGTGCACAGATTTTAACAGGTTTGGTATCAATGTATAGGTAAAATGTTTTTCTTCGCTGTGATATTATTTCCAGGTGATTTTCGCATTAGTGCATGAGAAAACGTTCTACTTGCATTCATATTTGAACAGTCCTCGTATAACTCGAACACGGATATCCCGTTTACCACCTTTAATTCGCACTCTCGAGCCCCTAGAGATTTCATCCAAAAGCTCTAGATATCCATTTATGTGGGGTGATTTTTTTTCTCATTTCTCATTTTATGTTGAAAAGGTATGTTGTGTGTACTCATTAGAATCGCCTCAATGAGGCGATTCTAATGAGTACTCACAGCATTCCTTTATTTTATAGAAAATGGAGAAATATTCTTGAGTCATCCCCATAAAGTCTCATAGCCTGACTCTATGACTGATTTTTTGTTTGATTTGAGGTTTAACGTCCCCATCAACATTGTAAAGGTCATTTTGGAGACGTTGCTTCCAATTTTGTGGGACTTTTACCCGACATTGAGATGAAATGACACCTCAAGCCCTGTCGCCCAATGACACCAATAGGGTTTATAAGCATGGACGGTCCGCCTCGCACCGCGGTTCCTTGACAGGCTTAGATCCTCTAAGCGGTTTACCAGTACTAGTGTGCGGGCCGGATTCAGCTCTGCGTGGAAGCATCATGCAGCCCATATATTTCTTCAAGCCCCTATGGGCGGGGGCCATACTCTATGACTGAACTTCGGTTATTATAACTTCTCCTAGCTCGAACAAAATTTCATGGTCACAAGGGTATTCGAGTTATTAAAGTTTGATTGTATAAATTACGAAAACACGCCTATTCAAATACATTGCAAATTTTCCTCCGAAAAAAAAAAAAACGAAAATTTTATGATGAAAAATTGTGATATTTTTTTTTATATCTGCTCAAAATATAGATTGTGGGGACTCGTTAGAACCGTACTGTACTGTATAAAAGTGTGGTTCAAGGGGATCAGAATTATACAGGCGTGTTTTCATTTGATTTAAGGTTTAACGTCCCCGTCAACACTGTAAAGGTCAATTTGGAGACGTTGCTTCCCATTTTGTGGGACTTTTACCCGACACTGACATGAAATGAAATCTCAAGACTTGTCGCCCAATGAAACCAATAGGGTTTATAAGCATGGACGGTCCGACTTGCTCCGCTTTGCCTGGGCAGGCTTCGATCCTCTAAGCGGTTTACCAGTACTCGTGCGCGGTCGGTTTCAGCTCTGCGTGGGAGCATCGTGCAGCCCATATATTTCTATAAGCGGGGCCGCTGTTAAGAAGGCACTCATGGAAAACTCCAAACCTGACTGAGGCTGTTTCGCAGAGCGGGAAATGTTTAAAGATGATGTTTGATCTGATATAGACAAACAAAAATGAGTGATAACTGAAAACAGCTCAAAAATGGCGAAAAGAAATCTAACTGATGAAGCGGTATCATCTGACATTTCACCATCATTTATATTTCTTTTCATTTTTTTTGTTTGTGTTGAGGTTGTACGTCCCCGTCAACACCATTTAGGTCAGTGTGAAGACATTGCTTCCGATTTTGTGGGACCTTTACCCGACATTGAGATGAAATGACATCTCAAGCCCTACCTCCCAAAAAAAACGATAAGCATGTACCGGTGCGCAAGTTCGATCAGTTTCAGCTCTGCTCGGACGCACCAATCTATTTCTCCAAGCCCCGATGGGTTTGGCACTTCTTTTCATTTAATTACCTATATTAAGAATATCAGAATCAAGGTTTTTTAAAGCAGAGAGAGAGAGAGGGAGAGAGAGAGAGAGAGAGAGAGAGAAAGAGAAAGAGAGAGACTACGGAAAGGGATATGCTGGTTTATTTCTTGTGCGCCCAAGATAATATCTTGTGTAGACAACTTAAGTAAAAAAAATTAAACCAGCATGTCCCTTCCCGGGTTCCGGAAAAAAAGATATTATTCCTACATTTTCTTTCCATTTTGGCAGAGATTAAAGATATTGCAAAATGCTTTGTGAGGAATTATTATAGGTGCTAAAGGGAAGTGGCTGCTAAAACGGAAGTTTTACTGTACATTGTAGGCCATTTTCTCCAGTATGTTTGGCAACGTAGCTGTTGTGTTGTTAGTGGTGACTGCTGTTGTGACAGCCACAGTGGAAATAAAGCAGGAGGACCTCCATGGAAAGACCGGGAAACATGGCAAACAAGAACGTCTCACCAAAGAGGGCGACCCTAATGTACATTATCACCATGAAAGGATTTTAGGTATGAAATTGCGTTTATCATTTCAGATTCCATTACGAAAACACGCCTATACAAATACACAATCTATATTTTAGAGCAGAAATAAGAAAAATAATGTTTACCCCTGCAAACCCCAGTTTTTCTATATAAAAGTGGGGTTCAAGGTGGTCAAAATTATATAGGCATGTTTTCGCGATGTGTTTTGGAAGTTTAGGGTCAGGGTCATACCGAGCTGTGCAGTTAAAGCTGTCCCCGGGACATGTACATGAACCTGTGAAGCGGTTAAGTAACCTATGAGCGTATGCAACTGAAAGAAAGAATCAGCTTCAAAACCAGAAAATGGTAAAACCTTGTTGCAGTTGATTGGTTTTAATTAACGACAGTGTTCGCATTTATAAATTTTATATTTAATTTCCGGAATTTTATTCAATTTATTATTATTATTATTATTATTATTATTATTATTATTATTATTATTATTATTATTATTATTATTATTATTATTATAATGGGGTCGGAGATAAAGTTTTTTTTGCAGTATATTCTCCTATCACGTGACCAACCAACCGCGAATTTTCCCAAAATTCTTTTCAGAGCGTTCGTTCATTTTTGGTTCCATTGTTTATCAATCAACCCAAAGTTACTAACTACAGAAGCTTCCTGCCTGCTCTTGTCCATGTGACTATCACTGACCATGAACAAAATTTAGGCAACTGTTATTTATATATATAAACGCTATATTTCTCTGTGCACTGTAGTGTGGCGCAGTGGTAAACCATCGGATTTGAGATCGAGAGAGGTAGCCGGTTCGATCCCCGGGAGCGCAAAGTTTTGTTGCCTTGAGTAAGAGAATTTATCCACATTGCTTGGTACTGGTTTCTTCCCAGGATTAGTACTAGTACCTTCTATAAATTGTTTTGTTTGTTTGTTTTGATTTGAGGTTTAGCGTCCCCGTCAACACTGTAAAGGTCATTTTGGAGACGTTGCTTCCAATTTTGTGGGACTTTTACCCGACATTGAGATTAAATGACATCTCAAGCCCTGCCGCCCAATGAAACCTATAGGGTTTATAAGCATGGACGGGCCGACTCACACCGCATTGCCTGGGCAGGCTTAGATCCTCTAAGCGGTTTACCAGTACTCATGTGCGGGTCGGCTTCAGCTCTGCGTGGAAGCAACACCATCTTTTTCTTCAAGCCCCGATGGGCAGGGGCTACCCTCTACAAATAAGGTCGATTATTATTATTATTATTATTATATTATCTCCATGTGACGTCGGAGCGCTGTATAAAACGGGTTGCTCATCTGTTAAATCTCGACAGGGGTCGTGTACAGAGGCATTGGAAAACAGTCAAAACCCTGATCAGATGCCACAGAACGCGGCGACTGATCAGGGTGTACACTGTTTGCTTAAAATACTGGCATTACATGTAAAGGGTTAAACGAAACAGTAAACAATAAACCAATCACAGATGTCAGTGCATTGATTTTTTATGAATATGTTTGCTGTTTGTCTTATTTTTGCTGCATTTGTTTCCCTTGTTTACCCTTATCCAGCTGAATAAGTTAATACGCCATACCCATTTCTGGCTATCAGATTACGTGCTGCATTAGAACTTCAATGGCTTGAACCCCGATGACTCGTTTACCATAGGTGAGTCGAACCCGTTCTTGAGTCCACAGGAGATTTCTCCAAATATGATATAGGAATAATGTAGGGAGATTTTCTTCTTTTATCTTGCAAAGGTATGCTGTGTGAACTCATTAGAATCGCCTCGATGATCCGATTCTAATGAGTAAACACAACATACATTGAAAATATAGAACACCGAATTATTATCTCCATTATGCCTCCTGGTATGGCACTAATAGTAACCCTCCTCGGCTCGAACTACCGCTGTCTCGAACCAATTGGGATTCGAACCATCGAAGTACGACTGTGTTATGTTTTTGTTAAAATTCACAAACTGAATAACAGTGTACATCCTGATCAGATGGTACTTCAGAAGATTTGGATCTACACTGTTGCAAGGGTAGGTGTTGTTGTGAAAAGCATGAACAGCAGGATAAGGGCCGGGGAAAGTATTAAACAATACGAGTATATCAGGTTAACCCTTAAGACGCCGAGAAAAACTACATCTGAAAATGTCGTCTGCTTATGTCGTCTGCTGAATTATTTTGCAAACTTTTTAAACATATTTTTGCATACAGGCAAACAGTATTGGCTCAGATCAGACTGCTCCTATAGGAGCAGTCTGATCTGGGTCCATACTGTTTGCAAAATAATACTTTTAAGGTAACCGGCAGACGACAAAGCAGACGACAATTGTCGTGATTGGCATTTTATCTAATTCAGGATCCACGAAACTTGAACAGGAGTACGACAAGTTAAGTCCGGAAGACGCAAAACAGAGACTAAGAGAATTGATAAGGAAAATGGACAGAAACCATGACGGCTTAGTGTCCAAAGAAGAACTTACTCTCTGGATCATTCAGTCTCTCAAGTATAACCATATTTATCTTGTTTAACCATGTTACAGATATGTCGCGTTGACGTCGCGTCTGATAATGTAATATCAAACGTCATATATCACATGCGTTATATTTTAACGCGGCAAAGGCCCCCGCCCATAGGGGCTTGAAGAAATATATGGGCTGCATGCTGCTTCCACGCAGAGCTGATTCCGGCCCGCACACTAGTACTGGTAAACCGTTTAGAGGATTTAAGCCTGTCCAGGAACTGCAGTGCGAGGCGGACCGTCCATCCTAATAAACCCTATTGGTTTCATTGGGCAACAGGGCTTGAGATGTCATTTCATCTCAGTGTCGGGTAAAAGTCCCACAAAATTGGAAGCAACGTCTCCAAAATGACCTTTACAGTGTTGACGGGGACGGTAAACCTCAAATCAAACAAAAACAAATATTTTAACGCGGAAAAGTTTCAGCCACGCCGGCGTTATTCATGACGTCACCTCAATGGTGTCTAAGAAGAAAGAACGCAGCGTCTGATCATGGTCTGCACTGTTTGCTAACAGGATTTCCGTCAAAAATAGAATAAAAGCGAAAAAATAGACCTTACACTCCTTAAATGACAAATGGACTTGTCCAACATATTGCAATGGAAGAGGCCACCAGTAAACCATTTTCTGTCACTGAGACTCGCCGGACGCTTTGGCGTGTCAGATTCAGTCGAATATCAATAACACGAATAGCCTACCTTTGGGACCATGACAATTGGTTCGAGACAGACTTATCTCGAACGACTGAGGTTAATCGTTATGTCAGGTCATGTGATACAATGGGGATCAGTTAGTGATATCTTTAATACCCTCTATAAAATTAATGTATGTCGTGTGCATTCTAGGCGGTATTATTAAAGTATAATGTCAGAGAAATTCTCCGTAAAAAAATCAAAGTATATGGATACATGAAGCATATAGTCGGGGATTTGAAATTCGTAGCACCCGTATTTAAGGAGTTTAATGCACCTTACTTTCTCACACTTAAATATGATATGAATTTATTGAGAGGTCTCTAAGCATCTTGAAAATGGAGTTAGAAAATCAAAAAAGTGGGGAAAAAGACATACAACAGGGAGATAAATGTTCCTACCCTCTTTTCGCATTTAAGCATCCAAACAATTCCAAACGACATCTCCTCTGAAACTACAAGCCCAATCGGGACCAAATTATATGTGAAGCCGCCATGGGGTGGAAGAATAAATATATTTTCTGAATGGCTGGGTCACATGATCAAAATGTTCACCATGCCCATATATGGTAAAAACCTTTGAAAATCGCCTTCTCAGGAACATATCGGCCTATGACCTTGAAGCTTGGTATACAATATTAGGGACCCGGGCCCTATCAAATTTGTTCAAATGATGACATTTCGTTGACCTTGTCCTTTCTCACGTCAAGGTCACATTCGGTCACTTAGGATTTTGTATGGAAAAGACAGGATTTTCTGGTTCTGTTACAGCTTATGACATCATAGTTGATATTTGCAATCAGCTAAATGATCCTGGGGCCATAAGATTAATTTGTTATTTAATTTTTCTAAAACTACTGGGCTACCTGATACCAAATGACATAAATCGCATCAGTGTGGTCGAGAAATCAAAGTTTGTTAGAGGGATCTGTGTGATCGTCACACCAATATATGGCCAAAAATGATTTTAAATTCTACATCTCATGAAATACAAGACTGATTGCGCTCTTTTGGGTTATTTTTTGTTGCTTAGCTGCATTTTCCAGCCTTCATAAACCATTAATTCTATGACCAGTGGTAGTTTGGTATGAAGTTACTATAACAGCAATACCTCTGAAAGACGGCAATGTTCAGTGAAGATAACAGCGCGGTCCTATTTCTGTTTTTTTTTTTTCCGAAGGGTTTGCGGTATTTTGTACAGTATTTCATAATTGAAGGAAAGAGATGTTTTAATGGGTTTACGCCTCTGAACAATCCAGCCTCCGTTTGATTGAAGGTCTGCGAAATTTTACTGCAAACAAAAAAGAAACATTATGCAGTATTTGGTGGAACGACTTTACTTAAATGTTTTAGAGGTTTATTGTCTTAGTTTTTACCATTTATTTGCTGCAGAAAAAGATACAGTGAAATTCCGTTATTAGGACCACCTAAAATTAAGACTAATTCTGCTTTAAAAACTTATTCTGGTTGCTTCACTTATTTGTCTTTGTGATTTCTGCGCACAGTGTTCTCTGGTCATGAACAACCTTTAGGACTGTTCAAAAGTGGTCTTTAAGACCACTTTTGAACAGTCCCAAAGCTGGTCTTAGTATAGGAATTTTACTGTACTCTACTTAATTTAAATATCAGCATCTAATTCGCCAGCTGCGGATTTGATATACTCCAGCTTATTTGCTGATTGAATGACTCTGGCTTCGGTCGACCTTTTAGCAAACATGCGCAAATTGAGGTCACCAAGTTACATGAAGATGCAGAAAAATTCAGTCGAGAGTCTGTGTTGAACCTGAAGTTCCCACCCTTCTTGACAAAAGGTATAAAGAAGCTTGATTTACGTAGGAATCGTAACATTTATTATATCAAACATCGTCCCTGTTCACTGTTCAATATATCTGACATATTAGGTTTCAACCCTAAGTAAATTCACCCGCCCGCCTAGTTCCTTTCATATGTACGAACGCATTTCCGCCAGAACGCCTGAAGCTAGGTGTCTGATGCTTTGTCTCTGGCAGGGTTAATCGGAACCTAACTGTTTGGTTTCCTTTGCTGCAGCATTCTAGCTATTTCATGTTGTCGAGTCCTCATCCTTGTTTCATCTCTTTATTCGTTTGATTTTCTGTTCTCGAAGATGTTGCACTGATTAGCCAGAATTCCATCATGCAGAGTGAACAACTTATCGGTTTTAACCAAGACAATCAAGGGCGAGTATTGTGGCCACCTTAAATCAATTAAAGTGCCCACCCCGACCCCCGTAAAACTTCGTACTGACCCCGTTCCAAGGCGGTCCTTTTCTGTGGTTTATTATTTTCATAGTTAGTCTTTAAGATGTATGTATTGCTAATACCCTTTTTTATTTTGGATAGCCGTTTGGCCATGGCGGGTGATAATCTTTCTGGCTTTCCATTCGTGACGTTTTCTTTTTGTTGTTTTGAATAGGAGGTGCGAGATAGCTTATATAGATTCCTGATCATTGCTTGCACTCTGTTTTTCAAACGTAATAAATTCTGATGGCTTGTCATAGAAGGCCTTTTTGGCCAATCTGTATGGGGCAATTTGGGCAAAGGTGACGTGTACCTTGCGCCAGTAGAGCGCCCAACTGATATTGGCTTACAGCTGGACAAGTCCTGCTGTTCTTGCAGCAGGTAAGGGTAGAGAGGGAATACTGTTATTTCTTCTGTTTCTGCTTTTCCATTTCCCCCCTATCTCCTCTGTCACTCACGTTCATCTGCTCAACTATCTCTTCTATCGCTTTTCTCCCTTTCTCTGGGGAGCAGACACAAAATGACCAACAAGGGTTTACCATCGGAAATTACGTTTTACGGCTCCGCGAACGCGTCGCCGTAAAACGAAATTTCCGACCGTAAATCCTCCGATTTACCTTCCCAAATTACAATTTTCAATACAGTTATCCCCTCATTTATCCTCATTTTAATGCACTTATTCAGTTGTTTTGTTTAATTAGTTGTTTTGTACAAAACAACTGTCCTACTAGCACCAAGCGGCAAGCGCTGCGAGCTGCGTAAAACCAAATGACAACCAATGAAAAGCGACGTTACATGATTAGGTCGGGTTTCCGGCAGTATATCGCAGAATATACTGTCGCAAATTTTCGACGTTATCCCATCCAACGGCTCGTTACAGACGGGAATGCATTAGATTTGTGTTTTTGTCTTCCAGGCACCTAGATGACGAAGAAGCATTAGAGATTTTTGAAAACATTGATGAAGACGATGATGCCAAAGTAAGCTGGTCAGAGTATGTCGAAGGTGAACATGACCACACTGAAGAGACGATACGACAGTTCCGAAAAGAGAAGGATCCTAAACATGAAAAACTTCTGAAGGTAAGTTTCTATTACTGCTTTACGACTTTGCACATTTCTTTCTTTCTTTCTTAACCGCCGAAGTTATTGCCCTTGAATATTCCCTTATCCTAATGACTCCTAAGATGAAATTTTTTAGATTCCAACATTGCGAAAACACACCTATACAAACGCAAACTCATTGAAAATTTGACCAACAAAAAAAGTAGGGGGCGGGATTTTCAGTAGAAAATTCTGATATTTTTCATGTTTCTGCCCAAATTATAGATTGTGGGTACTTGTTTATAACCGCCTCTTCGAGGCAGTTTCTAACGAGTACCCACAATCGATATCTTAGCGCAGAAATATGAAAAATAATGTATACCCCTGTAAATCCGGTCTTATTATATGAAAGTGGGGTTTAAGGAGGTCAAAATTGAATAGGTGTTTTCGTGATAAATTTGTGATATAATTCTTTTTTCCCCTCCAAACATAGCTAATGTCCAAATCATCGAAGCGGTTCGGACGAGAACCCACAATACATGTTTTGAGTAAAATCAAGAAATATAATGTATACCCCTGTAAACCCCACTCTTCTCACTATAAAGTTGATTTAAAGGAATGTTCATTCATGGACTTGTTAACCTGATGCGCAAATGACTTAAGCAGCCACCCAGGGTGCACTCTTAAAGTTGCGGTTAAATGGGGGTGGCTGTTCAGCAGAGGGATGGTGTATGGCCTGATATAGACAGATGGAAACGCATTGATAACTATTATATTATTGTAATTCGGCTCCCGCCCATAGGGGCTTGAAGAAATATATGGGCTGCATGATGCCTCCACGCAGAGCTGAAACCAACCCCCACAAGAGTACTGGTAAAGAGCTTAGATGATCTAAGCCTGTCCAGGTAAAGCGGCGCGAGTCGGCCCGTCCATGCTTATTGGTTTCATTGGACGCCAGGGCTTGAGATGTCATTTCATCTCAATGTCGGGTAAAAGTCCCACAAAATTGGAAGCAACGTTTCCAAAATGACCTTTACAGTGTTGACGGGGACGTTAAACCTCAAATCAAACAAACAAAATATTATTGTAATTATTTATTTATACTGACAACACAATGGTAATTTTGCAAGACATTATCACAGCAGAAAAGAGATTTCTGTTTCTATTTCTTATTTCTGGCTATTGAGTTAAAAGCTGGCTGTTAAATCGAGAAACTATCAATTTAGTAAAAAAAATCTGCTGGCTGGCGTAAAGAGGTGGTTGTTCAGCAGCGGCGGTTTCAGCAGTGGAGGTTATTCAAATAGTGAAATGCTTTGTGGGGAATGACTGTCACTGCTGAAGAGGTGCGGCTGCTTAAGGGAATGGGAACACCTGGCAGATTTTTCCGCCATTTTTCAAAGGGAGACTACTTTTGGGACTTCCTGTTCGCTTTTCTATCAGCACTGTCCCACTGAAAACGGGGTCCACTCTTAAAGGAAACAATTTGCTCCTGAAGAGCAAATTCTTTCCTTTAAGAGTTGACCCCCTGTTGTCATGGGAGACAAAAATACTATTTGCAGGAGTTGCCTCTCCTGAAGGTGTATCCATTTCCCTTAACAGAGGGTGACCGTTAGTAAAAGGTTTACTGTATATCATATATTTTGCAGGACATTGACGAGGATGAGAAAAAGTATGCAGTTGCAGACCTGAACGAAGATGGCTACCTCGACAAATGGGAGTTCTTTCCATTTTATCATCCAGAAAATTTTGAGCACATGCATAAATTCCTGCTGGATAAAGAAATGGCTAACCATGACAAAGACAATAATGGATTCATTTCTCAGTACGAGTTCCTTGAACAAGGTATCCTTCAAAATATTTTACCAAAGTTATAAATAAAAAAAACTCTTATTTTTTTTCTGTGTTTGACTGTTAACCCTTGTCCTGCTGAGCCCGGATATGTCGGATTTTTCAAACAATGCAGATCCAGATCAGATGGCTTCTGAAGAAGCCATCTGATCAGGATCCTCATTGTTTGCCATTCAGTTTATGAATTTGTTGCAATGATTTGCATCAAGAAATCTGATTGGTTGATAATCAGTAGTGGGTGTGGCATATTAAAATATTCAGCAGGACAACGGTTAAGTCTAGGTGTGATGATGATACGGTGCTGACCCAAACCGATGATAGGTAACGGCTGCCATTATAACGCATATGTGTGATATATAGAGAATCTTACATGAGTGTTCATGTATTATCGAATTTATTAAACGAGTTGAGGAAAATGGATAAAATGCGAGGCTTTGTCGAGCATTTTATCCCTTTTCATCAACTCGTTTAATAAATTCAATAATACATGGACACAAATGCAAGATTCTATTTATCATATGACATTTAAAACGCATTTTATTTCACGATTGTTTACAAAAATGTCAATATTCCACCATTAGTAAACGCGACGTCGTTAAGGACGTCGTACATGTAACGTTACGGGACGTATCTAGCTAATTTGTATATTTAATCCACTAGTGAATTATCACACGGCGTTATTACACTCTCAGACGCGACATCATATGATAAAGTGCATTCTGTCAAACCTCAAAAAAGGTATTTTTTCTGATGAAAATTTGTATTAATTTTTGTCATTTGTACTCCAAACATAGGTTACCGGTGCACGTTAGAATCGCCTCATTAGGCGGTTCTAACGAGCACCCACAACCTATGTCTAAAGTGCCGGCTCTTAATCATTAGGTTTCTCACCGCTGTGGATCGAACCAGGCTCGGGTCACATGTGGGACGCCAAGTTCTGCAACGGAAGGTCATATGGTTTTTCTCCGGGTACTCCGCCCACCTCTGATTAACGATCGGCTCGATATGAGAAAGGGTAAAACCAAACCCCTCCCCCCCCCCCCCCCCACAAAAAAAAAAAAATCGGTAAAAAGGTGCAGCAAATTTTTGTCCTAGAAATATGAATAAAATATCAGCGTCTTATCAGGGTCAGCACTGTTTGCCACTCATCCAGCTATTTTAGACACAACTTTGGGCAGTGAATTGTACTTATCAAATAATCGATTATAAGCAAATCGGTAATGATAATCTTTTTTCTTTTTTAATTTATCGATCTTTTAATCGATTATCCGATTAATCGTGTCAGCCTTGCCCCACAGACACACAAAGTTGGCTCAGTCACGTCGAGACGTTGCCCCTACGTTGAGTAACGTTTAAGCAACGTTGAGTGCCTCCTAGTAAGTTTTACTTGGTTTATTTCAGCTGGTACTTATCAGAAAGACGCACTTGAAGCAGAGAAAAGGAATTTCAAAGAACTTGATGAGAACAAAGATGGACATCTTGACAGGGAAGAATTTCGTAGCTGGGTTTTCTCAGATGATAAAGCCGAGGCCGAAAAAGAAGCAAGTCGTCTTATGTACTTAGCAGATAGTGATGACAACGACTTATTGACTGAGGAAGAAATTATTGCTAATGTAGAAACATTTATCTCAAGTCCTGCTACTGGTCAAGGAATGAGCTTGCGTTATACTCAACATTTAGAGGACGAGCTTTGAGATCTATGTTTCCTTTTGCAAAATCATTACACATCAGAATAACAAGTCCGTGCAATGAACTCCCCTTTAAACCCCACTTTATTTAGAGAAAATTGGGGTTTGTGTGGGTATGCAATATCTATCTTATTTCTGCTCAGAGACATAGGTTGTGGGTACTCGTTGGAACCGCCTCATTAAGGCGGTTCTAACGAGCACTCACAACCTATGTTTGCAGTATAAATATAATAATATTTATCTTATTTCTGCTCCAAGACATAGGTTGTGGGTACAATATATATCTTATTCCTGCTCTGAGACATAGGTTGTGGGTACTCGTTAGAACCGCCTCATTGAGGCGGTTCTAACGAGCACCCAAAACCTATGTTTTTAGTATGAAAAATATCACGGATTTTCATCAGAAAATGTCGCACGGGTGTATTATCGTAATTGGAGTGACACGAACAAGTCCATGAAAATAAATATTCTTGCTGGTCCTTTCACCTCTGAGTTTCTGAAGTGGACTGTTCTAGCTTTGACTCTGGACATGTCCATTCTTGCAAAAAGGGAATTCAGCTTTGAATTTGGACATGTCAATTCTTTCAAATAGGGAATTCAGTTTTGAATTTGGATATATCCATTCTTACAAATAGGGAATTCAGCTTTGAATTTGGACATGTCCATTCTTACAAATAGGGATTTCAGCATTGAATTTGGACATGTCCATTCTTTCAAATAGGGAATACAGGTTTGAGTATGGACATGTCCATCCTTGCGAATAGGGAATTCAGCTTTGAATTTGGACATGTTCATCCTTGCAAATATTGACTTCATACAAAATCATTCACAGGATGATCAACAGTTTATTCGGACTGAGCCGGCTCATCTGGGTCTATATTCATCACGAAAACACGCCTATATAATTTTGACCCCCCCTTAAACACAACTTTATATGGCAAAACTGGGGTTTACAGTGGCATACTGTTTTCTTAATGTTTTTTGCTATTTTGTGGGAAAGTAACTGTCCTCTTGGCTTTCCGCTTGTGGTGGCCCCCGCCCATAGGGGCCTGAAGAAATATATGGGCTGCATGATGCTTCTACGCAGAGCTGAATCCGACCCGCACACAAGTGCTGGTAAACCGCTTAGAGGATCTAAGCCTGTCCAGGAACCGCGGTGCGAGGTGGACCGCCCATGCTAATAAACACTATTGGTTTCATTGGGCGACAGGGCTTGAGATGTCATTTCATCTCAATGTCGGGTAAAAGTCCCACAAAATTGGAAGCAACGTCTCCAAAATGACCTTCACAGTGTTGACGGGGACGTTAAACCCCAAATCAAACAAAACAAACAAATTTCCGTTTGTGACATTTTCTTTATGATGAAGGTAACTGTATCGATTCCTGATCAGTGCCTTCACTTTTATTTAAAAAATGGATCAGCTCTAGCTGTGATTTGTTGAGCAATAAATCACAGTTTGGAGGTCAGTTGTAAAGTAGACAAATCACGAACGCGTAGCGTGCGTGATTTGTCTACTTACAACTGACCGACAAACTGTGATTTACTACTCAACAAATCACAGACTAGAGCTGATCTATTTCGATTCTAACACGCTGAAAATCGGCAATAATGTCGTTGTTTCCTTCAAAATCTCACAACCTTTCGCCATTGTTAGAAGAAATCCCGCTAAAATTATCGACTGAAACACATGCATTTATATCCTTTCCTTACGTTTTCGATGCGAGAATATGACGTTACACCGTCTAACGTCAAGGAAATCGACTAGTGACGTCATACATTGGCAGTTTTAATGACGTCACTCATCACGCTCTTCCGAGCTGTGATTTGTTGCAGAATAAAACATAGTTATTTTCCATTGCCTATATAGGCGCGCTGTGTTAGAATTAAGAAATAGATCAGCTCTAGCTGTGATTTGTTGAGTAATAAATCACAGTTTGGAGGTCAGTTGTAAAGTAGACAAATCACGAGCGCGTAGCGCGCGTGATTTGTCTACTTACAACTGACCGACAAACTGTGATTTATTACCCAACAAATCACTATCTAGAGCTGATCTATTTCGATTCTAACACGCTGAAAATCGGCAATAATGTTGTTGTTTCCTTCAAAATGTCACAACTTTTCGCCATTGTTAGAAGAAATCCCGCTAAAATTATCGACTGAAACACATGCATTTACATCCTTTTCTAAAGTTTTCGATGCGAGAAAATGACGTTACACCGTCTAACGTCAAGGAAATCGACTAGTGACGTTATTAATTTGCAGTTTTTAATGACGTCACTCGTCACGCTCTTCCTAGCCGTGATTTGTTGCAGAATAAAACACAGCCGTTTTCCATTGCCTATATAGGCGCGCTGTGTTAGAATTTGCTGTATACCGAACTCCTTTGAAACTTCATTATGCGAACGATTTCCATTAAGAGTAGAACCGTGTTGACAAAACATTTTAGAAAGCGTCAGGCCTCTATTCTATTTTTGAGCAGTATCATGTAAAATATCAGATTTTTTTTTTTTAACAGAATTTTTTTATTCTTTTGGTGGTAAAATTTGCAAGTGTTTTCGTAATGGTATCACTAGGAGATAATAATAATTAAAAGAATAACTGTCGGGGATCAAACAAATTCTCAGAACAATACAGCCGGTAGCGGGTGGGGGAGTCAATATACAACCATTCTTGCAAATCCCTCATTATAATGAGAAAATATGAGCTTTGCGATAATATATACCTTTTCGCGGTTTCTCCCGCTCAGAAATATACATTATGCAACATGTTAACGACCACCCTCTAAACCTCAAACAAATTAGCATGCGCGTCCTATTAGCTGGGACTCAAAACGTTATGTGAACATGTCCGTGTAATAAACAGCTCTCTAAACCCCTAAAAGGTGTTTACTGGAAAATGCAATTTGTTTTTATTTTGTTCAAAACTTAAATAGATTGTCGGTCTTCGTTAGAACCACCTCTATGAGGCACCACCTCTATGGGGCGATTCTAACGAGCACGCACAACCTCTGTTTGGACTAGAAATAACAAAAATATAAAAAAAATCATCTGAAAGATGTAAAAGACGCCATTTATGACACAGGGACGTGTTATCGAACATGTAATTTGAAGCGTTAGGTTAACAGTATAGAATAGAATACAATTTATACTACCGGGCCAAGGTCCCTTCCAGCTAGTATATAATTGAGAGAGAGAGAGAGAGAGAGAGAGAGAGAGAGAGAGAGAGAGAGAGAGAATGAAGCATTCAGTGAAGACTGGTCAATCTGCGTGCAGCCCCAGATAAGGTGTGTTATCCACAAATAATTTTTTTCTTATTCCTGCACGAAACATATGGTGTTGGTACTCATTAGAAGCGCCTCGCCGAGGCGCTTCTAATGAGTACCCAACTCACCACAAAATATCAGTGCATTTCTGATGAAAAAGCGCCTTATCTGAAGCTATGGTCTGCGTGGATGCGCTTTGCTTCGGACAATTGCTTGAAGATCGTGGCAAACAGTGTATCGCGGCAACTCGTAGTATTCCGCAGCTATTGCGTTGTATCAAAGTTGATGCGAAGATGTGCCCGTTTGTAAAGGTCTATGCAACATACGGTATGCATAGATTTATTTATTTTAATGCGTATATCCAAAATTCAACTTGGGCGCACGTGTGCTTGTATGTGTTTACATGTACATACGTCCGTCAGTGCAAAGTAAATAGTTTATAATGCATATATGTTTATTCCAAGAAAAACATCACGAAAACACGCCTATATAATTCTGACCCCTTCAACCCCACTTTTATACAGTAAAACTTGGGGGTTAAAGGGGTAAATCTTATTATTCTTATTTCTGCTCTAAAATATAGATTGTGGGTACTCGTAAGAACCGACTCGATGATACGGTTCTAATGTGTACCCACAATCTACATTTTGAGCCGAAATAAGAAAAATATCAAAATTTTTCATCTTTAAATTTTCAAATTTTGGAGGTAAAATTTACAATGTATTTGTATAGGCATATTTTCGTTATGATACGCTGTCAAACGCGTTGTTATGTTACTCGTATAATGTAGCTTAGATACATATGTACATGCTCAACAAAAGCTTGCATTAAATATTCTAATATTACAATTACATGTCTTCTCTTTCCTTAGTAGTGTACAGTCGAACTTCGATGGCTCGAACACCGATGGCTCGTTTACCATGGCTGAGTCGAACCCATTTTTGAGCCCTAGGGAATTCCTCTGCACAAGAAAAAGTGTGGGACAATTAAGGAGATTTTCGACTTTTATCTTGCAAATGTATGCTGTGTGTACTCATTAGAATCGCCTCAATGAGGCGATTCTAATGAGTACACACAGCATACATTTATGTTACAGAACACCGAAAAGAAGTCCAAAAATACCCCGTTATGTTTTCTGGAAGTATGCAACAGTGGCTCGAACTTCGGCTGTTTCGAACGAATTTCCATGGTCCCAAAGGGGTTCGAGCCATCGAAGTTCGACTGTACCAATATTTTCAAAAATTTAATGTTGTCATTGGGGTTCTACAGGGCGCGTTATTAATCCCGTTCACATTTCGTTTACTTCAACCCTTCAAAGTAGTCTCCCTTGAAGGAAACAGCCTTTTCAATTCTGTAAAGGCATAGAAGTAGGCATTTTTAGGTATACCCTGAGGACTAGGGCTGGCTAATCGCAGCTGAAACGATAATCGATTATCAGTCCTGTCAATGCGATTGGTAATCGACTAGTAATCGCTTTGGTTGTTTGTCATAATTTTAGCTGTCCGGCTTTCTGTCTGAACATGACTTTTACCATATGTTGCACTTAACCATATGTTTATTTGAACAGACAGGCCTGAGCAAACAGTGTAGACCCAGATGAGACGCCGCAGAATGCGGCGTCTCATTAGGGTCTGCACTGTTTGCCACTCATCCATCCATTTTAGGCATAGCTTTGGGTAGTAAATTGTACCTATCAAGTAATTGATTAAAAGTAAATCAGATATGATAATCATTTTGTAAAATTTATCGATCGATTTATCGATTATACGATTAATCGTGTCAGCCTTACTGAGGACACTGGTAAATTGCACTAACAAGTGCACGTCGGGATTCAAAACCAGGAAAAATTAGCAGGGATATAGAGGGTCTTACATGAGTGCTCATGTATTTTTGAATTTATTAAACGAGTTGAGGAAAAGGGATAAAATGCGAGGCTTTGCCGAGCATTTTGACCCTTTCCTCAACGAGTTTAATAAATTCAATAATACATGATCACGAATGCAAGATTCTATTTATCATATGACATTTAAAACACATTTAATTGACGATTGTTTACAAAATGTCAAAATTCCGCCATTTGTAAACGCGACATCGTTAAGGACGTCGTACATGTAACGTTACGGAACGTATCTAGCTAATTTGCATATTTAATCCACTAGTGGATTATCGAAAATAATACATGGCGTTATTACACTCTCAGACGCGACGTCATATGATAAAATTTAACTCAGTGGACATAAATGAGTTCCCAAAACTGTTTGACGTCGTGATGTGCGTAAGTCTTGTGACTACATTTCCAGATCAAATTACTTAAATATAAAAGAGCCAATGCATGTTAAGTTTACTAGGTGATGATGCTTATTCATTACCAATAACAAATATAGCAATTGTTTTTTAGAAATCTCGCCATGCATAGCTCTGGTGTATTCTTCATTTAGAGTACCTTCGTTTTAAAATTGGATTAAAAAATCTACACTGGCTCACAGATTTCTTCTTATTCTGAATGATTAAGATTTTCATTTATAATCTATATAATTTTGGTTACTCTGATGTCTTTTTAGTATGATGGACAGCTGAGAAACCAAATATGTTTACATTTTCCCAAATGAATTAATACATTATTAGAAGTGGGTGGGGTAATTTTACCCCTGACGGTAAACTAGTAGCTATGGGACCATTAAGTAAGTAGGCCGCATCGTTTCTATCTAAATTACTGGCACACTCTCCAATGATCTAGTAACAATCATTGAAAAGAAGTATCTTTCTTTGATGTAGGAAATGTAGCTATCAACCGTGAATAAATATCTCTTTATGGGGGTACCCGTAGAGTTTGACACATTTATTTGACACTGTTATACGAAAGATGAAGTTTTTCATAAAAATATAGTCCAAAATGATGCTTAAGTTAACAATACTAATTACAAAATTTTACAACATATTTTTATGTTGTTTTATGGAGCGCAAAGAGTGCACGGCTGTTCAAATGACCCCATCTTTTCCTTGATCTCCTTCCTGCCGCAGTCCCCTAAGATATATTCAAAACAACAGTTTTTGCTAGAAACTATGATTCAATATCTCTCAAATCAGATATATCACAAAGTCCGTTTTCTGTCTGTTTCCTTAGTGTCTATCACCAAAAATGTTTGCTTTTCGGTGATTTTAACGAATTTATGTTACATCCGAAAGCAGGTCAGATTTCCCACAATGTAGTGTCTGTAGGTAAACTTATACACAATCAGATTGTTTTTCAGTATGTTGCCAATATTTCTACCAATTTATATTTAAAAAAGATCAGAAATTGATAATTTTATAACTCTTTTAGTGCACCTACCCTGATTTTTCAAAAGGAAGATGCAAATCTGTATGCTGTCTTGTGTTGCCATGGCAACTGATGACATCATCATTTTACTAAGTGCTGATGTAAACATATACCCTTATTAGTGATAGTATTTGAGTACGATTTGTAATTAGGTTGGAAATTGCAATTATTTCAGACCATATCTTTCTCCAATTTTTTGTCAGCCATTTTGAGAACTCACTTATGGCCACTGAGTGTATATATTTAACGTCACTACAGCTGGTGTCTGGGAATGTGTGGCGCCCGTAAAAAGTCTCCCTGCCCTACATCATAGTGTAGTTTATATGTTCTTGTCCTTTGGGATCATTGGTCCCATTGTTGAATTTTGAAAATATTTGAGGGTCACTGATGAGGCCTAATTGGCCGAGTTCCGTCCTTGCTTCCAAAGGACAACCCTTTCTAGAACATATTGGACAAGAACACACTTGTGAGCAGATGCGTTGTCATGGATAAGACACAGATCTCTTAAACCGTTTGCAGGTCTACGGTTTTCATAGTGTGCCTTTACTTTTGGCAACACGCCATTCTTATAAAATTTACAGGTGATTGTTTTGCCATTGAACAATGGGTCCATCGCAACTGAAAAATACCCTATACAAAATTTTTACCGCGCTTTTAATTCTTTCAGCAATGACCGGCTTTGCTTTATCTTTCCGCAGCCGCGTCTCTGCGGCTGAAAATAATACCTTCCGAAATTCTACGTTTGTCAATTTTTTGTACTTTTTCACGGGTGGTCTTTTGTTCTTTGGTCATGTGATGAGGGACCCATCGTGCACAAACCTTTCTAAGTTTCAACTCCTGAGTCAAAATCTTATGAACTGTCCTCGGTGAAACACCAACACCATCAGCTTCACCGTGAACCTTGCATCTTGTTTGACTATATCTGCAACAGCAGCAACATTACCTTTGTAGCAGCTTTTCTTGGCTGGCCGGAACGGGGCTTGTCTTTCAGGCCAGTTTTATTAAAATTTTTATACCAACTGGAAATTGACGTTTTAGAGACCGTGTATATGACACAGTTCACCATATATCTGTGAAACTGAAACATTCAGACCAACGCGAACTTTAATGTATGCCCCGACTTCAAAGCTTGTTTTGTTTTTCTTTTTGCATTCAATAACTTTTGAAAGACTGAACGGATTGGACCGGCGAAATTTCATCACATTATAGAAAATCACTCCCGCTTGAAATCAACACAGTTTCCACTTGCCACGCGGTATAGTTAGTCATTAGTGACACAGTTAAATGAGCCCCGCCAAGCGAATTTGTGTCTTCGAGCATTCCGTCATGACAAATTTTAACTGCGCATGCCCAGCCATTCAGAGGGACCAGGGATATGGCTTTCTGTCTGAAGGTTCCTCTTGATTCACTGCTTGTATGAGCGAGCAGCGAAGGTTCTGGCGAGACTGCGCCGATGCGCAGGCTCGCCTCAACCTTCGCTGCTCGCATAGGCGATAAGTATCAAAATCGCTTGACGGGGCCCAAATGAAAGCCCCTCGTAATGTGTCCAGCAAAGGCTCTGGTTGACCTGCGCATAGTTATAATCTTATCTGTTTTTGCTGTATTTTTCGTTTGTTTGAGTTGAGGCTTTACGTCCCCGTTAACACTATTAAGATTTTGTTTGTTTGATTTGAGGTTTAACGTCCCCGTCAATACTGTAAAGGCCATTTTGGATACGTTGCTTCCAATTTTGTGGGACTCTTACCCGACATAGAGATGAAATGACATCTTAAGCCCTGCCGCCCAATGAAACCATGCATGGACGGGCCCACTTGCACCGCTTTGCCTGGGCAGGCTTAGATCCTCTAAGCGGGTTACCAGTACTCGTGTGCGGATCGGTTTCAGCTCTGGATGGAAGCATCATACAGCCCTTCTATTTCTTTAAGCCCCGATGGGCGGGGACTAACTAGGGTGTAAGGAACGGTCTGACTCGCACCACTTTTCCTGGGCAGGCTTAGACCTTCTAAGCAGTTTACCAGTACCCAGTCGCTCACCTGGATTAGGCTGATCATGATATGTTACATTGTGCCATTGTGGCCATCTTGACTATCAGATCAGATTGCCTATAGCAATTATGAATACAGTCGAACTTCAATGGCTCGAACATCTTTGGGATCTCGAAAATCCGTTCGAGACAGGGGTAGTTCGAGCCACCGAGGTTACTGTCAGGAGGCATTACATGTACGAGATACTTTAAGACATCTTTTCGGTGTTCTATAATGAAAATGTAAGCTGTGTGTACTCATTAGAATCGCCTCATCGAGGCGATTCTAATGAGTACACACAGCATACATTTCAAATTGCTTAGAAGATCTAAGCCTGCCCAGGAAAAGTGGTGCGAGTCAGACCGTTCCTTACACCCTAGTTAGTCCCCGCCCATCGGGGCTTAAAGAAATAGAAGGGCTGTATGGTGCTTCCATCCAGAGCTGAAGACACAGATCTCTTAAACCGTTTGCAGGTCTAAGGTTTTCATAGTGTGCCTTTACTTTTGGCAACACGCCATTCTTATAAAATTTACAGGTGATTGTTTTGCCATTGAACAATGGGTCCATCGCAACTGAAAAATACTCTATACAAAACTTTTACCGCGCTTTTAATTCTTTCGGCAATGACCGGCTTTGCTTGATCTTTCCGCAGCCGCGTCTCTTCGGCTGAAAATAATACCTTACGAAATTCTACGTTTGTCAAATTTTTTGTACTTTTTCAAAAGATTATTCGCCATTACACGGGTGGTCTTTTGTTCTTTGGTCAAGTGATGAGGGACCCATCGTGCACAAACCTTTCTAAGTTTCAACTCCTGGGTCAAAATCTTATGAAATGTCCCCGACGAAACACAAACACTATCAGCTTCACCATGAACCCACAGATGCTTGGGGTCAGGTCTGATTAGCTTTCTAGCCCGACAGAACTAATATATATTAGAGCCTATCAGTGATGGGAACCTTTTTTAAAACATTGTTTTAAGGCCTTCAAACAAGTTTTATCGATAGTAGGATATATTAGAGCCTATCAGTGATGGGGACCTTTTTTAAAACATTGTTTTAAGGCCTTCAAACAAGTTTTATCGATAGTAGGCCTGTTCTGTCGGGCTAGAAAGCTAATCAGACCTGACCCCAAGCATCTGTGCATGAACCGTGCATCTTGTTAGACTATATCTGCCACAGCAGCAACATTGCCTTTTGTAGCAGCTTTTCTTGGCTGACCGGAACGGGGCTTATCTTTCAGGCCAGTTTTATTAAATTTTTTATACCACCTGAAAATTGACGTTTTAGAGCCCGTGTATATGACACAGTTCACCATATATCTGTGAAACTGAAACATTCAGACCAACGCGAACTTTAATGTATGCCCCGACTTCAAAGCTTGTTTTGTTTTTCATTTTGCATTCAATAACTTTTGAAAGACTGAACGGATTGGACCGGCGAAATTTCATCACATTATAGAAAATCACTCCCGCTTGAAATCAACACAGTTTCCACTTGCCACGCGGTATAGTTAGTCATTAGTGACACAATTATATGAGTCCCGCCAAGCCAATTTGTGTCTTCGAGCATTCTGTCATGACAAATTTTAACTGCGCATGCCCAGCCATTCAGAGGGACCAGGGATATGGCTTTCTGTCTGAAGGTTCCTCTTGATTCACTGCTTGTATGAGCGAGCAGCGAAGGTTCTGGCGAGACTGCGCGGATGCGCAGGCTCGCCTGAACCTTCGCTGCTCGCATAGGCGATAAGTACCAAAATCGCTTGACGGGGCCCAAATGAAAGCCCCTCGTAATGTGTCCAGCAAAAGGCTCTGGTGGGCCTGCGCATAGTTATAGTCTTATCTGTTTTTGCTGTATTTTTCGTTTGTTTGAGATGACGCTTTACGTCCCCGTTAACACTATTTAGATTTTGTTTGTTTGATTTGAGGTTTAACGTCCCCGTCAACACTGTAAAGGCCATTTTGGATACGTTGCTTCCAATTTTGTGGGACTCTTACCCGACATTGAGATGAAATGACATCTTAAGCCCTGTCGCCCAATGAAACCATGCATGGACGGGCCCACTTGCACCGCTTTGCCTGGGCAGGGCTTAGATCCTCTAAGCGGTTTACCAGTACTCGTGTGCGGATCTGATTCAGCTCTGGATGGAAGCATCATACAGCCCTTCTATTTCTTTAAGCCCCGATGGGCTGGGGCTAACTAGGTTGTAAAGAACGGTCTGACTCGCACCACTTTTCCTGGGCAAGCTTAGACCTTCTAAGCGGTTTACCAGTACCCAGTCGCTCACCTGGATTAGGCTGATCATGATATGTTATATTATGCCATGGTGGCCATCTTGACTATCAGATCAGATTGCCTATAGCAATTATGAATATGTAGGTAACCTTAACCCTTGACCTGCTGAATATTTAAATATGCCACGCCCACTTCTGATTATCAACCAATCAGATTACTTGATGCAAATTATTGCAACAAATTAATAAACTAAATGGCAAACAATGAAGATCCTGATCAGATGGCTTCTTCAGAAGCCATCTGATCTGGATCTACATTGTTTGAAAGATAAGGCATATCCGAGCTCAGCAGGACAAGAGTTTAATGCCTCTGATTAAGTTCCTGAACAGCTCAGTCCGAGAGGATTTAAGAGGAGACGATGCTGGTGCAGATGGACTGTCTTCTGAAGAATTGCAAGTTGGCCTCCATGGCGGCCATCTAAGATATCGGAAAGCAATGATTCTAGCATTTCTGATCTCGATGTCATCCGAATGCCTCCCATTCAGTTTTAACTCAGTCCGATTGACTGTTCGGGAGAACATGTGGCTTGAGATTTTCAACTTGGCCACTATGGTGACCTTCTTGTTTGTTTGTTTGATTTGAGGTTTAACGTCCCCGTCAACACTGTAAAGGTCATTTTGGAGACGTTGCTTCCAATTTTGTGGGACTTTTACCCGACATTGAGATGAAATGACAGCTCAAGCCCGGTCGCCCAATGAAACCAATAGGGTTTATTAGCATGGACGGTCCTCCTCGCACCGCGGTTCCTGGACAGGCTTAGATCCTCTGAGCGGTTTACCAGTACTATAGTGTGCAGGCCGGATTCAGCTCTGCGTGGAAGCATCGTGCAACCCATATATTTCTTCAAGCCCCTATGGGCGGGGGCGGGGTGACCGTCTTGAATATCAGAAAGGAACAAACGACTTAGCCCATGTTGCCCTAATGCATTCCACGAAGTTTCGGCTGAATCCGACCTACAGTTCGTGAGACGCCAAGTTCTGCAACAGAAGGTCAGCTGGTTTTTCTCCGGGTACACCGATTTTCGCCTACATCTGATTAACGATCGGCTCGATATGAATGAAATAATCTTGAAAGGACCGTAAAACCAACGCCCAAGACCTTCTGTTCGTGAGCGGATGTCGTTTGAAGATAGTCAAAATAGCCATGGAACTCAGAACAGTATTATATAAACAAGCCTGAATCTAAAAATGCACCCCAAATGCCTTTCATCAAGTTTCAGCTCAATTAGACCTACTATTCAGAGTTGTTTTGATTGAATTGAAGTTTAACGTCCCCGTCAACGCTGTGTAGTCAGTTTGGAGACGTTGCTTCGAATTTTGTGGGATTTTTCCCGACATTGAGATGAAATGACTTCTCAATCCCTGCTGCCCAATGAAACCAGCAGGTTTATATACATGGACGGTGATTTGGTTTAACGACCTAGTCAACAGCTGAAGTCATGACGGGCCGGTCAGTTACCTTTACTGTCCATGGTCAGATTTTGACCCTGAAATCGTTTTCTTAATGATATTGCTCCCAAAGAAGAAGTGAAACAAAGATCAGGAATCGATACAATTAACTTACTCCACCCACCAAAGACACCAAAGGGCAAGAAACACAAACATTAAGCGACCAGACCATAATGGAAACCTAAACAAAGGAAGGTCATAAGGACAGTTACTTTCCCACAAAATGGCCATATGGCCATCCAAAATAAAAAGACACAAGTGATACACACAGTAAGTAACAAACAACAACATAAATAAATCGCCACAGAAGAACCGCCTTGGAACGGTCAGTGGAAAGATTTCCACTGGGGGGCTTAAATCGATTTTATGTGGCCACAATCCTCGCCCTTACTTCCGTCGCGATTTAGACAAATAATTTGTTCAGTCCGCATGAAGGCCTCCTAATTCAACAGTGCAACATCTCCGTGAACACAAATAATCAAAGAACCACAGAGGTGAGACAACGGTGAGGACTCGGCAGCAAGAAACCACTGAAATGCTGGAGCAAAAGAAAACCAACAGTTTGACTCCGATGGGCCCGACCAGAGACAGAGCATCAGGCACCAACCAACATTACCTTGAATTAGAACTCTCTAATTCTCAATAAGCCTTTACGTTGGGACCGTCATAGAATCTGAGGCCTGACCCACCGGCGTGCAATTAAAGAGGGAAGCAAAGTTGCCAACCGTGATTGGGTTAACTACCATGCATGCAGTCTGTCGTATAACATCCATGTTGAACCCAATCTTTTTATATCGAAAAATGATTTTACGAAATTGGGTGCTGAAGTCATTGCGGTTATATATTTTTCTGAATTTATATACTAAGTCACCATAAAATTCGGGTTCCGATAGACCTTGTTGCAGAAGAGATTTAAGTCCAATATTGAATTTTGAAATTAAATCAGAATGGCGTCTATAAAATTTTGAAAAGGCTTTGCGTAGTTTATGGTACCGATAACCCTGATTAAGAAGTTTAGCCGTTAATAATTTATTACGAGTGTTGAAGTCAGTTACATGACTACACACTCTAGCAAAGCGGTTTTCCAGTACTAATACTCATGTGCACAATGCAGCCTAATCTATTTCTCCTAGCCCCGATGGGCAGAGGTTTAAATATTTTTAAGTCGGCCTTCATGGCGGCCATCTTTGACATTGGAACAGACCAATTTTAGCAATTCTAAATCTATATGTTGCCCTTATGCCACCCATCAAGTTCCAGCTAAATCCGACTAACGGTCTTAGAGGCGATGTCGTTCGAAGGAGTTCAAGGGGCAGCCACCTAGGATATCGAAAGGCAACAAATTTAGCAAATCTGAACCTCCATGTCACCCTGATGCCTCCCATTAAGCCACAACTCAGTCTGATTTTCGGCTCAAGGAGATGGCGCTTGGATGCTCGCAGTGATGACCAGCGTGCATATCGGAATGCAACGATTCTAACAATTCACAATGTACATGCAACCTGGGTCGACTTTCGGCATAAAATCTCGGACGAGTTAAAATAATAGGTCAGATCGGAACAAAAATAGTAGAGCTACGTCCCCTTGATGGTCAAAAAGGCCGTTATAAACCTTGTGAACAGAGAAGCTTCTTCATATTTGTTGGATGTTCATGAAACTTGTAGATAACGAAGACATGGATAAAATCTTCGAAAATGAGTCATGTCGAAAGTGGGTCGAAAATGGGTCATGTCAAACCAAACATAGCAGAGTCACATCCCCTTGATTGTCAAAATAGCCATTATTGACCTTGTGAACGGCGTAGCTTTTAGTATCGATTCCTGATCATTGCCTCCACTTCTATTTTGCATTTTTCGATGGATCCTCAAGAAACTTGCAGATACTAATGACATGGATAAAATCTCGGAAGAGTTTAAATGTGGGTAGGATTGGACCAACCATGGCAGAGTTATGTTCCCTTGATAGTCAAGAGTGCCTGTGAACACTCTACATGCCATGTTTTCAGCCTAAGCAACTTCAAACTTTCTCAGAGTGGTGTCTTTGACAATATGTCGGTCAGGTTCGTAACTCGGTCATGTGTGATCAAACAGTTGGTCGCTAGGTCAAACAATTGGGAAACGTGAATGCTCTACAGGTAATACTTTAAGTATAATTAGCTTCAGATTTGCACAGAATGATGTCCTTAACAAAATCTAGGTCAAATACAAAACTGGGTCATTTGGGGTCAAAAAGTAGCTCACAAGGTCAAATCATAGAAAAACTTTGTGAATACCCTAGAGGTAATATTTTAGCCTTATTAACTTCAAACCTGACCCGAAGGCTTTGAGAGAGCATATAACTTGCAGTCTCCATCTTTGTCATCCTTTGATGTTGTCCGTCATCGCCTCTTCCACTTTTTGGAACAAAAATATCTTTGCAACCTTCAAGCAGATCTCAACAACATTTTATCTGTAGTATGCCTATGGTGGGGGATTACTTGCATACGCATTTTAGCTCACTTAAGCACGAAGTGACAATGGTGAGCTATTGTGATGAGTGAATGTCCGTTGTCCGTTGTGCGCCGTCCGTCGACAATTTGCTTAAAATGGGAACTTCTCCTAAATCCTTGTGCCACGGAGGCTCCCAACATACACAACTAAAATCGTTCCGCTTCAATGAACAAGATGGCCATCAGAGCTAAAAATAGAACAATATTTAATCAAAACCTCCTCCTATAGCCTTTATTCAATCACATTCAAACTTCATACGAATGTTCCTTAGGGGTGACCCTCTTCCAAAATAGCTAAAACGATTCTACTTTGTTTAGCGGAATGGTCGCCAGAGCTATAAATAGAATAGAGTCAACAATTTGCTTAAAATGCAAACTCCTCCCAATGACTTGGGTCAGATTTAGTGAAACGTCACAGGTATGTTGCCTAGGTGGCTGCCTACCAAAATAGCTAAAATGGATATACGCCAATGAACAAGATGACTACGAGTGCTCATAATAAAAAAATCTTTAAATGACGATTCATGCTATACCGCTTGGTCACTTTCAATCAAACTTCAAAGGAATGTTGATTCGATGCTACAAAAATGGCTAAAACAAATCTGTCAGACCTTAAATTATTAAACAACAACTTTTACTTTACTCTTGTCCTAATTTCATTCAAACTTCACCGGAATGTTGCTTATGTGACCCTCTAATAAATTAGTTAAAAACGGTTCCTCTGCAATGAACAGGAGCAAGAGCTAAAAAAAAAGAAGAAAATAAACTTTAAATGATTAAATGATAACCCCTCTTATACCTTCGGTATAATTTCATGCAAACTTCATAAGAATGTTGCTTAGGTGACCATCTACAGAAATAGCAGAAATAGCTAAACAGTATTGCTCAGATGAACAAGTTGGCTGCCTGAGCAAAGGATATAAATATTTTAGGTTACAACTCCTGCTATACCTTTGGTTCATTCGAACTTCACAGGAAGGTTGCTTTGATGACTTTCTTGGTTACCTATTTAACTAAAACTATTTTAGTTTTGCGCCTGAAGAAAATCGCTGGCAGACTTCAAAGAAGAAAGATCTTTATAAATGACAACTTGGCCTTATTTCTAAAGCAAGTTTCATTCAAACTTTCCAAGAATGTTAACAATGCAACCATCTATCTAAGTGTACCGGTTATGCTTCAAGGAATGAGATGGCTGTCAGTTATACGCATGCGTTAGAAGCTATGTGACATCTTGAAATCAGGTGAGCGATTCATGGCCATCTTGGCCGTCTTGTTAGAACTGTGTGAGCTTCGCTGTGCAGAGACTTAGGCTAAGTATGGCTCTTTACCTGATCAAGAATTGTAAGCGAACTTGATATAGGTATCGATAAACTGAACAGTGGACGACGGATATGGTCTATCCGCTGAACACCTCAAGGCTGCAAAACCAGTCAGTGTACCTACTGTAAAAATGCTCTTCAATCAAATTGTGGGTAAAAATGAAATCTCGTATTCTTTCAAAACCAGTGCTGAAAAAAGGTAAAGACGCACAACTTATGGGAAATTAAAGAGGAATAACTGTGTCATCCGTTTAAGTACTCCCTTCTGAACAAACTGGGTTTGAAACAATCTGGGCCCAGTTGTTCAAAGCACCGTCAGCTTAACAGGCTCGTTAATGGTCATATTGTTAACTGTTCTTACAAGCACAATATCTAAAGTTTTGGTATTTTTTTTTTCTGAAAAAAAAAAAAAAATGCAAATGCAAAAGCTGCTCACATTTTATCAGTAAAAATTTTAGTATATTTGCCATATTAAATGATCAAAGTTTTAACAATTCGTTAACTAGTGACGTCGTTAATTTTGAACAACTGGCCCCGGATCATCAAGTCGGTTTACTTCAAGTCTGTCTCCAGTGATGTCAGGACTACTCGTCAGTGAGGCAAAACAGAAGTGATGGCAATGATCAGGACGCGATAAAACAACGTCACTATAACGAAAACTTCAGTAGCGGAAAACAGAGTTACTTTCCCACAAAATGTCCAAACGGCTATCCGAAAAAAGCGATATTAGCACAACAGACATGCAAAGACGAACTATAACAATAATAAACCACAACAGAAGAACCGCCTTGAAACGGTCATAATAAATATTATTATTATATATATATTTTTACTTAAGAAATAGATCAGCTCTAACTGTGATTTGTTGAGTAATAAATCACAGTTTGGAGGTCAGTTGTAAAGTAGACAAATCACGAGCGCGTAGCGCGCGTGATTTGTCTACTTCCAACCGACCGACAAACTGTGATTTATTACTCAACAAATCACAAACTAGAGCTGGTCTATTTCGATTATAACACGCTGAAAATCGGCAATAATGCTGTTGTTTCCTTCAAAATCTCACAACTTTTCGCCATTGTTAGAAGAAATCCCGCTAAAATTATTGACTGAAACACATGCATTTATATCCTTTTCTAACGTTTTCGATGCGAGAATATGATGTTACACCGTCTAACGTCAAGGAAATCGACAAGTGACGTCATAACTTTGCAGTTTTTAATGACGTCACTCGTCACGCTCTTCCTTGCCGTGATTTGTTGTAGAATAAAACACAGTTATTTTCCATTGCCTATATAGGCGCGCTACGTTAGAATTGGGATTTAAATCGATTTTACGTGGCCACAATCCTCGCCTTTGGTTCTGTCGTGGTTTAGACAAATAATTTGTTCAGTCCGCATGGGGGAATTTCTAACTCATCAGTGCAACATCTCCGAGAACATAAAAATTAAACGAATACAGAGATCGAACAACGATGAAGACTCGACAGCATGCTGGAGCAAAAGAAAAGCAACAGTTGGACTCTGGTGGGCCCGGCCCGCCGGTGAGCAATTAAAGAGAGAAGCAGAGTAATGGTTAACTACCATGCACACAGTTGGTCGTAAAACATTTGTGTAAAACATGTCGTATGTCGTATAATATGTTTATGCAAGCTGAAGTTTACACAGTCACCATCCATTGTATCTGTCGACTCTCGATAACCAGAAAGCTTTCGACGTAATACATCATCCTGTTGAGCTGGATAAACTGGCTGATATTAATATTCAGAAAGAAAGTTGGCTTATAAAAAACGATATTTAGAGAGTATCACATGGGGTTTTGGGGCTAAAGCTCTCGGGCTGATAATGGGGTCTCGGGTTGATACTGCGGGCGATAACCAAAACACCATGTTATAATCTGTTTATCACATCTCCTTTCTATATTTAAACGGCGGATCGGCATATTCCGTTGTTGCTTCATGTAAATTCGGTACTGTGTTTTACCCGTAACCAAGGTCACAAAATGGGGTTTTGGTCCGTAACTGTGAAGATGTTTGACATGTGTCTATTTCAGTGTTCATATTTTTCATGTCTTCGACAAATGTGTGCGTTTTCTCAATTGAAACCTCTCTAAAATGTTTTTCTCTTTCTTCGATCATGCTTTTTCACAGACACTCGTTTCATACAAAATGGCAACAGTGTGGGAGTTCGTCTTTTATGAAACGAGTTCCTGTGTACTGTCTCGATTTAACTCTAACATCCGTTCAACTGGTTGTTGGTTGTTGATGTTGAGTGTTCATTTTGGGGATCGTTGATGCCGTTTTATCTTGTATCACTGTGGAGTCCTACTGATATTGGCTTAAAGATGTGCAAGGCCTGTGGAGCTTGCAACAAGTAAAGGTGTGTGTGTGTTGGGGGGCTGGGTGAGTGCGGAGAGGTTGCTGTTTCTTTTGTTTCTACACTTTCATTTATTTTCCTCAATCTCCCGTGTCCCTCATTTCATCTCCTCTAGACTATCTCATCTACACTTTTCACTTTTTTCCTTGGTGACGACACAAAACAACACACAAAGTAGAAGTAAAACAAAGATCAGGAAATGATACAATTAACTTACTCCACCCATAAAAGACACCAAAGGGAAAGAAATACAAACATTAAGGGACCAGACCATAATGGAAACCTAAACAAAGGAAGGCCATAAGGACAGTTACTTTCCCACAAAATGGCCATATGGCCATCCAAAATTAAAAGACACAAGTGATACACATAGTAAGTAACAAACAACAACATAAATAAATCGCCACAGAAGAGCCGCCTTGGAACGGTCAGTGGAAGATTTCCACTGGGGGGGCTTAAATCGATTTTACGTGGCCACAATCCTCGCCCTTACTTCCGTCGCGATTTAGACAAATAATTTGTTCAGTCCGCATGAAGGCCTCCTAACTCATCAGTGCAACATCTCCGTGAACACAAAAATAAAAGAACCACAGAGGTGAGACAACGGTGAGGACTCGACAGCAAGAAACCACTGAAATGCTGGAGCAAAAGAAAACCATCAGTTAGACTCCGATGAGCCCAACCAGAGACAGAGCATCAGGCACCAACCGACATTATCTCTCTAATTCTCAATAAGCCTTTACGTTGGAGCCGTCATAGAATCTGAGGCCTGACCCAAAAAAGGTTGACGTATCGTGAAACCCCAACAATCAATATATTATTGACAGATTACGCTAGAATGTTTACATCACGTGATGACGTAGTTGTAAGTGACGACGTAGTTGTTAGCAATGACGGTGTCACTGATGATTTTTAAGGTAGGTAAATCGATTTTTCCGTTTAAAGGTCTGGACACAGTCCAGAAGTGTATTTAGCCGGGCACGATAACGTCTCTTAATGTAAAAATACATTACTTCCGGTCATCAGCCCGGGCGGGCAAAAACTGGTTATCAGGGACAGTGTCCATTACCTTCGGTATATTTCGCTGTTATCGCATATGCAAAATTGTGGTTATGGATGTTAATATAGAAACAAGTATGTGATAATAGCTCTTATCATGCTGTTCACGACAACCCCTATCTTTGGAAACAGCCATCTGACCAGGATCTACACTGTTTAGCATTCAGTTTATGAATTTGTAGCAATAAATTGCATCAAGTAATTTGATTGGTTGATAGACAGAAATGGCTGTGGCTTAAATGAATATTCAGCAAGAGAAGGGATTAGCAACGCATGCATGCAGAGACGAATTAGGAATAACAACAGAAGAATCGCCTTGGAACGGTCAGTATTTTTTTATTTTTTTATTTTTTGGCTTCCAATTTCGAGTGGAAGCCATTTAGATTGGATTGGTGATACCCCAGTTTATTTCTAACGGTCTTATGACGCAACTAGGAAAGCCCTACAGATATAAGATTGCTCTCCACATATTTACACAGTGAACACTCGTTCGGAATAAACAGGAATATGCAGCGCCCGTCGATGTCTATTTATACAGCGTTTCCAAATATCTATTTATAAAGCGTTTCAAGAAAAAAAGTTACAGCAGAAACAGATCCTACTTTCACTTTCGTCCTTTTGACGTAACCTCATAATTAACCCATAGGTGCCAAAATACTCCACTTTATTTGTCCGGAGTGGTCAATTTCTAAGCATAGGGATGCGATTTTTTGTGGTAAGTTTTACAAAAATGCATGTACGTTGAGCAAACAGTTTAGATCTTGATCAGATGCGGCGTCTGATCTGGTTCTGCACTATTTGCAAGTGTCTCCAAAAGGGCCGCTAGGCATATATGGGTTAATTCCAATAATTGAAGGTCAATATAAAAAGCAGTAATACTTGAGAAATTATCTTAACTGCCGTATTCGACGTAATAAGCGTTTGTTAGCTCACCTGTCACGTAGTGACAAGGTGAGCTTTTGGGATCACTTTTTGTCCGTCGTGCGTGTGTGCGTGTGTGCGTGCGTGTGTGCGTGTGTGCGTAAACTTTTTCTTCAAATGACATCTCCTCCTAAACCACTGATTGGATTTTAACCAAACTTCACAGGAATGATCCTTAGGTGGTCCCCTTTCAAAGTTGTTCAAATGGTTCCGGTCCATTGCACATCTAGGTCACAGGAGCTAAAAATAGATTTTTAAAATGAAAACTTTAAAAATCTTCTTCTCCGAAACCGCAAGGCCCAGGTCTTTGATATTTGGTATGAAGCTTCATCTAGTGGACCTCTACCAAGATTATTCAAATTATGGCCCTTGGGCCAGAAATGCCCCCGCCCCGGGGGCCTTTGGGTTTACATAGGCTTATATAGGGAAAATCTTTAAAAATCTTCTTCTCTGAAACCATAAGGCCCAGGTCTTTGATATTTGGTGTGAAGCTTCACCTAGTGGACCTCTACCAAGATTGTTAAAATTATAGCCCTAGGGCCAAAAATACCCCCGCCCCGGGGGCCTTTGGTTTTACATAGGCTTATACAGGGAAAATCTTTAAAAATCTTCTTCTCTGAAACCGCAAGGCCCAGGTCTTCTATATTTGGTGTGAAGCTTCATCTAGTGGACCTTTACCAAGATTGTTCAAATTTTTGCCCTTGGGCCAGAAATGCCCCTGCCCCGGGGGCCTTTGGATTTACATAGGCTTATATAGGGAAAATCTTTAAAAAATCTTCTTCTCTGAAACCACAAGGCCCAGGTCTTTGATATTTGGTGTGTAGCTTCACCTAGTGGACCTCTACTAAGATTGTTAAAATTATAGCCCTAGGGCCAAAAATACCCCCACCCCTTGTGCCTTTGGTTTTACATAGGCTTATACAGGGAAAATCTTTAAAAATCTTCTTCTCTGAAACCGAAAGGCCCAGGTCTTCTATATTTGGTGTGAAGCTTCATCTAGTGGACCTCTACCAAGATTGTTCAAATTATGGCCCTTGGGCCAGAAATGCCCCTGCCACGGGGGCATTTGGATTCACATAGGCTTATATAGGGAAAATCTTTAAAAATCTTCTTCTCTGAAACCACAAGGCCCAGGTCTTTGATATTTGGTGTGAAGCTTCACCTAGTGGACCTCTACCAAGATTGTTCAAATTATAGCCCTAGGGGACAAAAATGGGCCAGAAATGCCTCTGCCCCGGGGGCCTTTGGATTTACATAGGCTTATATAGGGAAAATCTTTAAAAATCTTCTTCTCTGAAACCACAAGGCCCAGGTCTCTGATATTTGGTGTGAAGCTTCACCTAGTGGACCTCTACCAAGATTGTTCAAATTATAGCCCTAGGGGGCAAAAATGCCCCCTCCCGTGGGGCCTTTGGTTTTACATAGGCTTATGCAGGGAAAATCTTTAAAAATCTTCTTCTCTGAAACCGAAAGGCCCAGGTCTTCGATATTTGGTATGAAGCTTCATCTATTGGACCTCTACCAAGATTGTTCAAAATTATGGCCCTTGGGCCAGAAATGCCCCCGCCCCAGGGGCCTTTCGGTTTACATAGGCTTATATAGGGAAAATCTTTAAAAATCTTCTCCTCTAAAACCACAAGGCCCAGGTCTTTGATATTTGGTGTGAAGCTTCTCCTAGTGGACCTCTTCCAAGATTGTTCAAATTATAGCCCTAGGGCCAAAAATGCCCCGCCCCGGGGGCCTTTGGTTTAACATAGGCTTACACAGGGAAACTCTTTAAAAATCTTTTTCTCTGAAACCACAAGGCTCAGATCTTTGATATTTGGTGTGAAGCTTCATCTAGTGGATGTCTACCAAGATTGTTCAAATTATAGCCCTGAGGCCAAAAATGCCCCCGCCTTGGCTTACGTAGGCTTATGTAGGGAATATCTTTAAAAAAAATCTTCTTCTCTGAAACCGCAAGGCCCAGGTCTTTGATATTTGGTGTGTTGCTTCATCTAGTGGACCTTTGCCAAGATTGTTCAAATTATAGCCTTTGTTGATATTTGGTATGAAGCTTCACCTTTTTAGACCTCCCTCAACATTATGCACATTATAACACTGGAGTCAATAATGGCCCTCTCCAGGGCCCACTTGTTACTCTATGGATCAGGTGAGCGATCCAGGGCCATCATGGCCCTCTTGTGTTTTATATTAGGATCACTTTTTGTCATCCGTGCGTAAACAATTTCTTCAAACGACATCTCCTAAACCACTGATCGGATTTTGACCAAATTTCACAGGAATGATCCTTAGGTGGTCCCCTTTCAAAGTAGTTCAAATGGTTCCGGTCCGTTGCACATATAGGTCTCAGGAGCCAAAAATAGTGTTTTTTTTTCACCGAAAACTTTAAAAATCTTCTTCTCTGAAACCACAAGGGCCCAGGTCTTTGATATTTGGTATGAAGCTTCATCTAGAGGACCCCTACCAAGATTGTTCAAATTATAGTGCTGGGGCCAAAAATGCCCCCGCCCCCGGGGCCCTTTGGTTTTACATGGGCTTATATAGGGAAAATCTTGAAAAATCTTCTTCTCTGAAACCACTAAGCCTAGGTCTTTGATATTTGGTATGAAGCTTCATCTAGCGGACCCCTACCAAGATTGTTCAAATTTTGGTGCTGGCACCAAAAATGCCCCCGCCCGGGGGCCCTTTGGTTTTACATAGACTTCTAGTATAGGGAAAATCTTGAAAAATCTTCTACTCAGAAACCACTAAGCCTAGGATTTTGATATTTGGTATGAAGCTTCATCCAATGGACCCCTACCAAGATTGTTCAAATTATGGTGCTGGCACCAAAAATGCCCCCGCCAGGGGGCCCTTTGGTTTTACATGGGCTTATATAGGGAAAATCTTCAAAAATCTTCTTCTCTGAAACTGCAAGGCCTAGGTCTTTGCTATTTGATATGAAGCTTCATCTAGTGGACCCCTACCAAGAATGTTCAAATTATAGTGCTGGGGCAAAAAATTCCCCCGCCCCCGGGGCCCTTTGGTTATACATAGACTTATATAGGGAAAATCTTTAAAAATCTTCTACGAAAACACAAGGCCTAGGTCTTTGATATTTGGTGTAAAATTTTATCTAGTGGACCTCTATCAAGATTGGTCAAATTAAAGCCATGGGGCCAAAAATGCCTCCGCCCCGAGACCTTTCGGTTTTACATAGACTTATATAGGGAAATCTTTAAAAATCTTCTTCTCTGAAACTGCAGGGCCTTGTCTTTGATATTTGGTATGGAGCTTCATCTAGTGGACCTCTACCAAGATTGAACAAATTATAGCCCTCGGGCCACAAATGCCCCCACCCGGGGCCCTTTGGTTTTACATAGACTTATATAGGGAAATCTTTAAAAATCTTATTCTCTGAAACAGCAAGGCCCAGGTCTTTGATTTTTGACGTGAAGCTTCATCTAGTGGACCTTTATCAAGATTGTTTAAATTATAGCCCTGAGGCCAAAAATGCCCCCACCCCGGGGCCATTTGGTTTGACATAGGCTTATGTAGGGAATATCTTTAAAAAAATCTTCTTCTCTGAAACCGCAAGGCTCAGGTCTTTGATATTTGGTGTGTAGCTTCATCTAGTGGACCTTTGCCAAGATTGTTCAGATTATAGCCTTGGTTGATATTTGGTATGAAGCTTCACATTTTTAGACCTCCCTCAACATTATGCACATTATAACCCTAGGGTCAATAATGGCCCTCCCTGAGGCCCACTTGTTACTCTATGGTTCAGGTGAGCGATCCAGGGCCATCATGGCCCTCTTGTTTCTGCATTGGGATCATTATTAAACATAGATCTATGCGATAAAAATCTCATGAACTGGCATTTTCAGTTCATTACGAAAACACGCCTATTCAAATGTATACAGATACAAAAACTCAGATTTTTTTAGCTCACCTGGGCCGAAGGCACCAGGGGAGCTTAAAGTATAGTGGGTCCTCCGTCGTCCGTCCGTCCGTCGTCCGTCCGTCCACACTTTTGAGCAGCTATATCTCTGAAGCCTGCGGGCTGATCTCAATCATTTCTCATCCGGAGCAGACCTCTGTTGGGGCATTGATGACATAAGCTTTTTTTCGAAATCGCACGAAAACTTTGGTTGATATGGCAATCACAAGGTCTCATAGACTTACAATGGGAAAATGCTTGTCATCACCGTAGCCCCTTCATTTTAATCGGATCTTTCTGAAACTTATATGTAAGGTGGCTGGGGATAAAATCTCGGATGAGTTTGAAAACCGGCCAAGTTGGCCCATTTATCATAGAGTTACATCCCTTTGATTGCCGAAAATGCCGATTTTTGCCCTTGTCATCACCGTAGCCCCTTCAGTTTTGATCGGATCTTTCTGAAACTTATATGTAAGGTTGCTGGGGATAAAATCTCGGATGAGTTCGAAAACCGGCCAAGTCGCCCCATTAATCACAGAGTAACGTCCCTTTGATTGCTGAAAATGCAGATTTTTGACCTTGTCATCACCATAGCCCTTTCAGTTTTTATCTGATCTTTCTGAAACTTATATGTCAGGTGGCTGGGGATAAAACCTCGGATGAGTTCGAAAACCGGCCAAGTCGCCTCATTTACTATATAGTTATGTCCCTTTGATGGCTGAAAATGTTGATTTGGGACCTTGTCATCACCATAGCACCTTCAGTTTTGATCGGATCTTTCTGAAACTTATATGTAAGGTGGCTGGGGATAAAACCTAGGATGAGTTCGAATACCGGCCAAGTTGGCCCATTTTTCATAGATTTACGTCCCTTTGATTGCTGAAAATGCCGAGTTTGACCTTGTCATCACCATAGCCCCTTCAGTTTTGATCGAAATTTTCTGAAACTTATACTTAAGGTGGCTGGGGATAAAATGTCGGATGAGTTCGAAAACCGGCTGAGTCAGCCCATTTATCGTAGTGTTATGTCCCTTTGATGGCTGAAAATGTTGGTTTTTGACCTTGTCATCACCGTAGCCCCTTCAGTTTTGATCGGATTTTTCGGAAACTTATACGTAAGGTGGCTGGGGATGAAACCTCGGATGAGTTCGAAAACTGGCCAAGTCGGCCCATTTATCTTAGAGTAACATCCCTTTGATTGCTAAAAATTCCAAATTTTGACCTTGTCATTACCGTAGCCCCTTCAGTTTTTATCGAATCTTTCTGAAACTTATATGTAAGGTGGCTGGGAATAAAAACTCGGATGAGTTTGAATACTGGCCAAGTCGGCACATTTGTCATAGAGTTACGTGCCTTTGATTGCTGAAAATGCCTATTTTCGACCTTGTTAGCACTGCTGCCCCTTCAGTTTTGATCGGATCTTTATGAAACTTACAAACAAATAAGTCAGGCAGAAAAGCTCGGAGGAGTTGAAAACTCGTGTGGTTTGCCTATTTGTCACAGAGTCACATCCCTTTGATTGCAGCAGTTAATTGCTTATTTTGGAACTTGTCATCACCATAGCCCCATCAGTTTATATCGGATCTTTAATAAAAACTTAAATGAGTTTGAAAACTGGTGAGGTCAGCCTATTTATCATAGAGTTACATTCTACTTGATTTGCAGAAATTGCTTTCCCTGTCATCACCGTGTCCTTCCATTAATCCTTCAGTAAAGGTTGGCACTTACTGAAACTTTGAATCTGTTAGCTCAGGTGAGCGATACAGGACCAGCTTGGTCCTCTTGTTCATATTTCTGCTCTAAACATAGATCGTGGGTACTGATTAGAACCGCCTCGATGACGCGGTTCTAACGACTACCCACTGTCTAGGGGTCAAAATTAGGTAGGCGTGTTTTCGAGATGTGAAAAAATATTCTTTTTTTTCTTGTCCAAATATAGATTGTCGGTTCTCGGTATTCTGAACCCCCTAAAAAAGGAAAAATGTACCCCTGTACACCCAACTTTCTCTATATAAAGTTGGGTTTATAGGGTTGTTCAGTACATATGGGGTAGCCTCAATGTGATTCTAGTGCCCGGTTACCCTAAAAACAAGATCATCGTTGTTCAGTACACGGACTTGTTGATGTAATGTTTTTCTTTTCTTAAGGATTTGTAAAAAGAAAAAAAAGAAAGAAAAAAACAAATGCCTATAGATTACAAAAGTTAATTCTGTCACTTGAGTCACACTTCTCTCGGAGTCTCAAACTTTTCATGGTCACTCAGAAGTTCCAGGACGAGTTTATGAAGGGAGTTTGACAGTTGAAATCAGTAAAAATAGTTAGTCCAGTTACAGGCAGATAGTCTAACTAGCTGATAACTTATTGTGTAAAACATTTTTTCCGAGTTGCATTTCACGAAGCTTGTTGTAGGGTGGTCTCTATGAAAGTGATATCTCATTTTTGCTTCCATTATTTAGGAATATTATTAACCGTTCCTTTAACCGTGGGTGAACAGAAAGACAGTTTTAAACCATTGCAGAACTTGTCTCGATCGTGCCTTGAACTCCGGCAGAAAGAGACCTCATATTCTACCAACATGGTCAGTTTTACAAATCATGTCATTGTTCATCTCTGAAATCAAATTGCGTGTCAAACGAGTAATTTATAAGCTTAACATTGTTCTGTTTTTATGCCCCCCCCCCTCCCCCGAGAATCTTTGATTCGGGGGTCATATAGTATTTGCCCTGTCTGTCTGTTTGTCTGTCTGTCCGTCACAAAAACTTTAACCTTTATCATAACTTCAAGAGTATTTGACCTAGCCCCATGAAACTTCACACACTTATTCACCATCACAAGGGCTACATTCTGACCAAGGGCCATAACTCTGTTGTCATTTTTGGCTAAATTATCTCCCCTTGAAATTTTGCAAAAACTCACTGAGAAATTGGCTCCCACGGGGGAGGGGCATTGGTCACCTATAGTGACAGCTCTTGTATCTGACAAATTTTCTACCAGCATAAAACTTATGCGAGTGAGCAGCTCGCCACATTCAGCCTTCGCTGTTCATAAATGCCGATTTTTTTTAACCATTACAGTTGGATGCGCACCGACGTTGTCGTTTCGCTCCTCGCCGGGTCCGTGAATATGTTTCTACGTGCATTGAGATGGACAGCTAACACTGAAACAGTTTCCGTAAAAGTCTTATCAGGTAAATCATGCTTATTTAGAGCGACAAGACATGGCATAGGCTTCATGGGCATGACATGGGTCTTTTTCACAAAGGCGACCAGCACTGACCCAGGCGAGCCTGCGAGTACGCGCAGCCTTACCATAGCCTTTGCTGCTCTCGGATATGTAGAAGAGAAGTTGCGTTTAGTTGGCTGCGCACATGCATTTGGCAAAATGTATGATTATAAAGGAGGTAATACAGAGGAAATGATTAACTTTTTAAGCCCCAAAACCTGGGAAATCGAGAGAAAAAGAAAGTATTTTTTTACCAGTTGATAACTTTACTTGAAAAAAAATTTGTGAAACACCACAAATGATTGCTTGCATGCACTTCAACCAAATGCGGACGCCGATGCTTACGCCGACGACGGACGCCCGGAGTATGGCAATAGCTCCCAAGGCGAGCAAAAATGGCGGATTTTCAACTTTACAAACTGGGGTAGGCTTCCTTTTAAAAGGAAACTTTATTTTTTTTTTTTTCAGTCCGCATGAAGAATTTCTAAATCATCAGTGCATCTTCTCCGAGAACGTAAAAATCAAACGAATACAGATATGAAACAACGATAAGGACTCGACAGCATCAAATAACTTAAAAAGTTTAAGTAAGTCTTTAGGTCGGAGCCGTAATCATAGAGTCTGAGGCCCGGCCCGGCCCGGCCCGCCCCGGCCCGCACCGGCCCGCCCCGCCGGTAAGCAATTAAAGTGAGAAGCAAAAGTAATCAGTTGCGATTCGGTTAACAACCATGCAGGCAGTTTGTCGTATAATATTTATGTAAAACATGTCGCATAATGTATGGGATAGTATCGAATGTGAGACAGAAGTGAGGAAAGACATAATTAAAGCAAGGATTCTTACGGGTGTATACATACTGCAAGTGAAAAGGCATTTTTTCAGCAGTGGATCTATTGAGCCAACATGTCAGTTGTAGGCCTACTGGCTTGAGGAGGAACGTATATCAGATGTCAGCAGGGTGTCTTGCCTATCATGTGATTCGCGTGGCTACAGTCTCTAACATTTCAATTTACTGGTGGTAGAACTGAGCAACAGCGAATTCTGGACCATGCATTTGAAAGACCGATAATTTTTTTTTCCGAAAGTGTGTGTTGTACCAATGGTACCAGGTCTGTCTAAATCACTTACAGAACTTTGGACCAAATATTCACTGGTCTTTTATTCTGAAAGTGCTAATTTGTCCAGACGGCCTTTCTTTCTTTTCTTTTACTTCGTTTGTTTTCCTTCCATTATTTAAGGAACACCATCCGAACAGGACGTAAAAGTTCAATAACCAGGATAAAAGTCTATTTAAATCTTCATGTATTTACATAGTTTGGAATAGGGAGTTGTTAGCCACTATTCTCGTTTTTTTTTTTTTTTTTTTCATAACCTCAAACGTCTCGAATGAATTTTATAAAAGAAAGTCCTGGCATTTTTTTTTTTTTTCAATTTATCTTCGGAGTTAAATGAAAGCCAAGATTTTATATATTTGTATTTATTGATTAAAATATTTGCCAGTCGGCTTCTATTTACATACTATGTACAAGACAATGGCAGTACTTGTGAAGGAAATGCTTAATAGGCACTGAATGTGTCTCGTATATTCTAAACCCGTTTGACACAAATCCTGCCATCATAAGTAAAACGACAACTTCCTCACACGAGGAAAGCCAGCCGCCAGCATGAGACAGTCATTATAGATCTAGATAACCTATAAGGATGCAACCTAACTTGTTTTAAATAACCCTAACCAAATCTAAATATATGCCAAGCAGTGAAAATTAAGGGTCGACCAACTCCTACTGCTTGTAGGACCTAGGCGGTTGAGGGTGGGCAAAATAAACCGTTGAAAATTTCTTAAGTCTATTTCCCCATCACAACAGTCCTTCAGCTAGTTGCCTAATAATGACAAAGGAGGAAACAAAATTTTGCATTTTGCGCCTGACACGAGCACAGCCAATCAAATGACTTAGATTAAAACGTCTTTCTAACTAGCTACCAATGAAATACAATATAAGGGATTTATAATGACGTCGGACGGCACGAGTACGTGACTACTGGTCACTCAAGGAGTTTTAAAAAATAACCCAGCATAGGAATTCCCTGGCTGAATAGAACAGAACAGCGGGGAAGGCAGTTCACCGAGCGCTCATCTTAATCATCAGTTATGTAACATAGCTCCACAATAAGTGCGAGTGAAACTGACAGTCCTGGTACCAGAGGCACACTACAGTCACGGTCTTTTATTCTTAAATGGTTAATTTGTCCAGACTGTGTTGCACCTATGGCACCAGAACTGTCTCAATCAGTTACAGATAAGAGAATCTCTCAAAAAATGTCTTTATAAAATACATCTTAAAATAGAAGTGAGGGCAACGATCAGGAATCTATACAATTAACCGACAGCTCCCATCAGAGACACCAAGGGAAAGAAACACAAACATGAAACAACTAGACCCTAATGGAAACATCACTAGCAGAAAGCAAAAACGACAGCTACTTTCCCGCAAAATGGCCAATTGGCTATACATGCAAAGCAAAATTATATAAGCAACACACACACTCAAAGACAAGCCATAACAAAATAAACCACAAGAGAAGGACCGCCATGGAGCGGTCAGTGAAACGAATTACGCTGGGTGGGGGTGCTTAATTCGATTTTACGTGGCCTCAATTCTCGCCCGTCGCGATTTAGACGAATAATTTGTTCAGTCCGCATGAAGACCTTCTAACTCATTAGTACAACATCTCCGTGAACACAATCACAGAGATGAAACAACGGTGAGGACTCAACAGTTTTACGAAAATAATAGCTATCGACTCCCACCCTCGGCCCCCGCCCATAGGGGCTTGAAGAAATATATGGGCTGCACGATGCTTCCACGCAGAGCTGAATCCGGTCCGCACACTAGTAGTGGTAAACCGCTTAGAGGATCTAAGCCTGTCCAGGAACCGCGGTGCGAGTCCGACCGTCCATGCTAATAAACCCTATTGGTTTCATTGGGCGACAGGGCTTGAGATGTCATTTCATCTCAGTGTCGGGTAAAAGTCCCACAAACTTGGAAGCAACGTCTCCAAAATGACCTTTACAGTGTTGACGGGGACGTTAAACCTCAAATCAAACAAACAAAATCGACTCCCACCCCAAGAATAGTATATAGCTGTAGGTTTTAGAATTTTAAAAGTTACTTTTACTGAATTTTACGCCTTGGTTGGTGCCGGGTGGTACCTCTGAATCGATAGAGGGATTATATATAAGGCCCATAGCTACCGTAAATACATTATTACTGGGAAGCCTTTCATCCTGCATATCTTTGTATCTGCGATCGGTCACAGTGGTGTTGCAGAGTCAGATCCTGAACGGGCAGAAAAACTGATTGGTCAGTTGAATGATTCATTCAATAAAACTGAGTACAAGGCGGTTCCATTAACTGAGAGATTAGCTCCTTTCAGGGATAAGATTGGAGTTTCATCGGAGGGAGATATAAAATGTTACTTAAGGGCTCAAATCCCTCTAAAGCTTCAGGGTCTGATTAGCTTCAACCTAGAGTCCTTAAAGAACTAGCAAATGAATTGTATCCAGTGTTTTCACATCTGTTTCAGCAATCTCTTGATACTGGTGAATGGCTTCTTGCAAACATTTGTCTCCTCTTTAAGAAAGAAGATAGAGCCCTTGCTCGCAAGTACGAGGGCTGATTAATATGTTGTGAGCCTCATATTGAAGGATTTGAATTTTGTCGCACGTACAATTGTATTATTTTTCAACATAATCCCTGCAGTATCTATACACTTTTGCCAGTGGTGTTTAAGGGCCTCATGGCCACTTTTATAGAACTCCATTTCTTGGCTGTTCAGAAACGCATCCACTGCATATATGACGTCATCATCGGACTGAAAGTGGGTGCCTGAAATAGCCGTTTTCAGTTTTGGAAATAAATGAACGTCTGATGGAGCGAGATCAGTTGAATAAGGCGGATGCTCAATCAATTAAAGCCATAACCGTGAATAGTAGCCAAAAGCAATGACAGACTTGAGCATTGTCCTGATGGAACAATACACCTTTAGTGAGCTTTCCGCGGCGCTTAAGTATAATATTTTCCCGTAACTGCGTCAGAAGTGAAGCATAGTAGGTGCTGTTAATTTTTATCCCTTTTGGAGATAATCTATTAGCAGAATACCATCCGCATCCCAGGAAACCGAGGCCATAACCTTCCCAGCTGATGGAACAGTCTTTGCCTTCTTTGACGGGGGTGGGCCAGGGTGCTTGCATTGTTTTGATTGTTGTTTGGCCTCTCGGCTAAAATGGTGGACCAATGTTCCATCCATAGTGACAAATCTCTGAAGAAAGTTGGCAGGATCTTCCTCAAAAAGGTTAAGATTAGCACGCGATAATGTGCGCTGGTGTGCTTCTGATCAACTGTCAGAAGTCTTGGTAGTCATCGGGCCGAAAGCTTTCTCATTGCAAGATCCTCTGTCAGAATGGAATGTACTCTTTCCTGTGAAATACCAACTCTACTGGTTATATATCTTTCTGTGTCTCGTCTGCCAGTCATATCATTATCATGGAGTTTATTGATTATTTCTGGGGTTGCAACATTGACAGGCCTTCCAGTGAACGGGGTCATCCTCAAGACTCTGTCTGCTGCGCTTTAATTCCGCCACCCACCTTTTCACTGTAGCATATGAAGGGACATCTTTGGTGTAAACCTTTTTCATGCAAATATTGAATCACTGCTCTTTCACCGATTTTATCCATTTTGCAAACGCTGCCTGTCTTGTTTACTTTAGAGTGCTACCTCGTCGATATAAACTGACCAAATGTAAGTTGCTTGAGGATATTTTTTGCTCAAATATTATGGCTCACTTGCATGAACATCAACTTTTGTCTTGCAGACAACATCCATTTAGAAAAACTCAGATGACCACAGTAATAAATGATTGGTTAAATACAGGTGGATACATTTATCCTGGATTTTGAAACAGCTTTTGACACGCCCCCCCCCCATGCACTACTAAAAGGCAAACTATATCGTTATTGCATTGGCGAAAATAACCTTAAACTGATAGATTCTTTCCTTTGTTACAGAAAACAGCCAGTTGTTGTTACTGGGGAAACTTCCAGGTGGGCTCCAGTTTTGTCTGGTGTCCCACAAGGGACTGCTCTGGGTCGATTGTTTTTGTACATGAATGACATTTCTACTGATATTGATTCCGAAATAAGACTGTTTGCAGATGACTTTGTTTGCAATCGTGAAATTAGAAACGCAGAGGACTCATTGAAACTTCAGAGGGATATAGATTAAAGGTAAAGAAAAGTTGGTGAAATGAGTTTGTACAGTGCGAAAAGAGTTGTTAATATAGTTAAATTAAGGTTAAAAACAGAATTGAGTATTTTAAGGACAAACATGGACCACCAGGCTAACAGTATTGCTGAACTGCGCCAGGGTGGGAAGAATAACTATATGGCTGGGTAGTGCATTCCAGTGGATAATGGTCCTGGGAAAGAAAGTGTACTTGTAGTGGTCTGTTTTGGGGCAAGATATGTCTGTATGCAAATGAGTGATAATGGGCTGATACCCTGGTATTATGGATAAGGTACTCAGATGCGGGAATGGCAACAAGTTCATATGTGATCTTTTACATCATAACAAGACAACTGTTAATACGGAGTTGTTCAAGTGGGGGCGCCAGTTTAGGTCCTTCAGCATAGCTGTCAGCGGCAGTGTGGGTACCATACAGTGGACCCGAATGTTTCTTTTCAGGAATCCAAGTGTCTGATTTGCCTGTTTTGGTTATGTTGTCTATGGGAATTCCAGTTTAGGTCATCAGAAATTGGTACCCCAAGATATTTAGCTGTTTAACACTCTCAATCTGAGTACTGTGCAAAAGATACTTGGTTTGAATAGGGGTTTTGATGCGAGTAAACTGAAGGACCTGGCATTTAGAAGGATTAACACCAATATCCTACATCTTTTCCCACTGTTCTAGTTTGTGTAAGACTTCTTGGAGCATTTGGCTGTCAGGCTGTGAGCTGATGGCGAGATACAAAATAGAAGTGAAGGCAATGACCATCCGCAAACAGTCTAACTTGTTATTTGATCTGCTCAGGCAGGTCATTAAAGTAAGCCAAAAATAGGGTGTCTCCTCTTATGCCATAGTGATGTAATTTTAGAATAAGTTTTTCGTGGGCAACTTTTTCAAAAGCCTTGCTAAAATCTTAAAGTATCAGATCGGTCTGTTTGCCCATCTGCATGGTTTTAGACAATGCGTCAATCAACATGATGAGCTGCGTCTCACAGGATCTCTTTTCTCGGAAGCCATGTTGGAGTTCAAATAGAATGCTCAGTTCAGTGAAGTGTTTTGAAAGACTAGAAGCAACTATGCGCTCTAGAACCTTACAAAGGACACAGGCCAGTGAGATGGGCCTATAGTTGGAAGGATCAGCTTTGTCACTTTTCTTGAAAATTGGTGATACATTAGCCTGTTTCCAAATGTTTGGTAATGTTCCCATATTCAGGGATTTCTGGAAGATCAGCTGCAGGTTTGGGGAAAGCTGTTTATGTAGGGTCTGAAGGACAAAAAATGGGTTTTAATTTATCTGGGCCTGCAGCCTTGTGGAGGTTCAAGACTTTAAGGAGCTTGTCAATGACTTCAGTCGAAATGCTGATATCAGACATTTTAGGGTAGGTGCTGGGTCTGAAGGAAAGATCTTGAATGTCAGCGTCATGCAAGTCCTGCACTGACTCTGGGAAAGTGATTTAAGACTTATAAATTACTCGGCTCGTTGGGCTAAACACTGACTGAAACTGAGCAAATGTGTACTACGGCTAATAGAACACTTGGCTGCTTGAGGCGAAATCTTTATCAATGCCCCAAAGATGTTAAAGAAGGGACTCGTTCGCCCCATCTTGGAGTGTGGTAGTTGTGAATGGGACTCTCAGGAGGAGACTGAAAAAGTTCAGAATACGGCAACTAGATTTGTTACGAACAAGTACAGCTTTGAAACTGGAAGTATGACTGGAATACTGAAAAACTTAGGTTGGGAGTCTCTCAAGAAAAGGAGGAGAGACAGGAGGGCTTATACTCTTGTACAGAGGTCTAAAGGGTGCTGTCACCATTCCAACAAAGGACCATATCCCCCGAATTAGGAGTGAAAGAAAGCATCACTCTTTGGCATATAAGGTGCCCTCTGCAAGAACTGACATCTACAAGGGATCCATCTTCCCTAAGACAATTAGAGATTGGAATGCCCTTCCAGATTCGGTCATTTCATCCGCGGAAGGTGCTAAGGATAATGTAGCTAAGTTTATTTCTTTGGCGAGAGCTATCTATCTATCTATTTATCTTCATACACCGAGTCGGTCAAACTTGGCCATTACCTCAGTTGGGTGGTGCGCTAAAGAGCTAGGGTCGTTAAGGTGCATTTTGGCCTGGATTTTTTCAGAAAAATCAAAATTGCATGTTTACTTAGGTTTATACCTGTTAAAACAGAACACCATATAAACTTTCCAGAAATGCTGTTAGAACGTCGGATTGTGCGCGTGTATTGCTATGGTGACGTCACTAAGGACTGTCGAAACGTCATTTTCCTGAAATATTTAGCTGTTTTGACATGTTTCCACGGAAAATTAAGTACCGCACCACCCCTCGACGAACATGAAAAATGTCGCAAAAGAAAGATAACGTCCAGTTTATCTTATCACCAAAGTTTGGTGTTGGTCGAGGGGTGGTGCGATAGTTACAATTACAATTAGAGACCCCTTGACAACAGCAAAACACCATGTTATCGACCTTTGAGACATTTCTTTGAAATGAATGAAGTATTTATTTTGTTTGTTATCCTTCTTACTGCTTTGTGAGTGAGTGAGTGAGTGAGTGTTTGAGTTTTACGTCTCAACAACAATTAGTTCATACGTAGACGGGACCTCGGTTTAAAGACTCATCCGAAAGTCTGGAGAAGCCCGGGATCAATCCTGCGGTCCCTGGTTTACAAGGCGAGTAGCATAACCACTACACCACAGAGGCTTCTGTCTTTCTGCTTTCGCGGTATTTAACCGAATACCAATACGAAGTTGTCAAGTTGCGGCCACAATTGACATGGAGTCACAGCTGTAGTGTAATAATAGTTGAAATCTTTTACTTGCACCGGGTGATGATTCTCCTGGCACAGCCTAGTCAGCATCAAACAGCGGGCCAGTGTCGGGCCGACAGCGATATGACGTTGTGTCCCGACATTCTTTGCGAAAACTCGGGTTTACAGGAGTAAGCATTATTTTTCTTATGTTATGACCTCCAGTAAATGCACCTCTCCCCCCCCCCCCCGGATCCAACGAGGTGTGCACTTTGTGGACTCATCGCTGCAAATTATGCCATTATCTCCACTGCCGGGGATCGAACCCGGGACCTCTAACATCAGACGAAAGTGCACTAACCACTGAGTTCCAACGTTCCATATCTTCAGTGCACATATTTTAATGGCATTCTTAGTTTTTGACAACGGTATAATACTAGTGCCTGGTACCATAATTGTCAGCGCTCGTTATACATGTTGTTCCCAAGCACAAGATTTATTATCTTTTTTCTGTAATACAGAAGTCCGTGGCTATCTATTACAATATGTGGACTGATCAATTAGAGGTGCAGGACTCTGCCTGGTTTTCCTTTTATCCGCGCATCTGCACAAGATCGGTTTCTAATTTTGCATATGATTCTAATCGGCTGCCATTTTCTCTTTACTATTCGTACATGCAAGCTCTTGAGACAGTCAGTTTTAATTTCTACTTGGAAGGCTAAGACGATACAAGTTTAACATACGATGCACTGATATGATATCTGACGGTTAGTCCTACGTCATTTTTCGCAATTTAATATTTCTTTTCGCTTGTTGTCATTTGTTACTTCCCTTGTATTCATCTACATCTACATCATACACGCTGCCGTCACACTTTACTATTATAGCGCGGGGATTTGTTGCATGAGAAAGGGGGAGCATGATAGGACAGATAGAAAGCCAGAAAAAAATGAGTAGATTTGGTAAATGCATTTTCACTCTTCAGTCCTCAACCAATCTGGCTCCCAGTGGCGGCACCAGGACACACGAAGCCTGGAAGACTTACACGACCGACCCTGACAGTTTATGCTGATACAGCGGAAAGCTTCCGTTTGAATGATACCAAACTGGGAGCATCAGCCACATTGGCTAGTAGGGAATTCCAGTGACGAATGGTGCGAGGGAAGAAGCTGAATTTATAATAATCACTGGAAGTTGGGATCTGCCGAAATTTCAGCGAGTACTGTGATCGTGTTCTGTTCGACGATGGTGTAAGGTAGTCGGTGGCTGGTATTCAACGATATATAACCAAATACTGTTGATTAAGCATGCGGTTGTACATAAGTAAATATATACTCGCCTGCGCCTTCCTCGGAATTATGATACGCCAAAGTCTTGCTGTTCAAGTGATGATGATGATTTCGTGTTTAACGACGCGTCAACCCTCTTTGTGGGTCATAAGCGTCAAACGGTTAATGGTTAAACGGCATGAATAATTATGACGATATTAAAAGTAACAAGTCAGAATGATAATGTATAAAAATCTGAAACAGTTACTGTTCAAGTGAAGAGGGTTTACCAAGGCTAATTACGAGGTTATGGCCGGGGTGTGGGTATGCTTTGGTTATGTATGCCCGGTTCACTTTTTTCTCTTGGATGGACAATTCTTATTATTTTCAGCCTACACTGTGGCTGGGTCGATTGTTTTTCAATCGACCCAAAGTTATTATGCACACTAGCCGTAGTTGTTGATCATGTCCATTTGGCTGTCCCTAATTTGTAGGAAACCCAGAATGGTTCTTTATAGCCACGCTTTTCTCTTCTTTGTGAGATCATAGTATTGTGTAAAAGGTTCATGCACTGGGCTTGGCAATCAATGTAGACCCAAATGAGAGAGAGAGAGAGAGAGAGAGAGAGAGAGAGAGAGAGAGAGAGAGAGAGAGAGAGACTGTATGTAGAGATGCTGAAAACAGCAAAAATACATTTTAGAGAGAGAGGGAGAGAATGTATGTAGACATGCTGAAAATAGCAACATTAACAGAAAAAAAATACATTTTCATTACTTAGTCCTTATGGCTTTTCATGGCCGGTCCGAAAATGAGCGGGCACCAATGCTGTTACAGTTGGGTAAGATTGCTAGCTGTCTCTTGATTGATTAGGTCTCTCTGTGTTGTGGGTTCGAGCCCCACTCGGGTCATGTCAGACGCCAAGTTCTGCAGTTAGGTGTTTTTTTTTTTTTTTTTTGTTGTTGTTGTTTCAGATTCTCCAGTTTTTATCGTCCTCTGGTTGACGTTCGGCTCGAAAGTAGTAAAATAATCTTGAAAGGACCGTAAAAACACCACCACCACCATGACCAATGCAAAAAGAAAACCTTTCACGTTATTTACATTTGCAAGATACAGTTTGTCTTTAATGCACCATAGTCGGACAAAATTTCAAACAAACATTTACGACCTGCAACAAGCTATATCTTTGTATTGTTCAGCTCTAACAGTCAAGATTCTGATCAGATTGTATGGTTGCCCAAGCATACGTGCATCATCTCTAATCGCACGTATGTCTGTCTGTCTGTCTCTCTCTCTCTCTCTCTCTCTCTCTCTCTCTCTCTCTCTCTCTTACCTGCATCGTCTCTAGTCTGATTGAAGGATTTTTTCCCTCTCTCCCTCCCTCTCAGTCTCTCTCTTTCTCTTTCTCTCTCTCTCTCTCTCTCTCTCTCTCTCTCTCTCTCTGGATCTTTTAACTGTCATTTTGGTGTAATGGAAGTAGCTCTTGCTTTTACCCAATGTGGGTTTGTGCGATATCAGCGGTTTGTTTTTAACTTCTTGGTGACATGGACTACAAAGCAACATGTTACATGTAAGCCACTATTTTGCCTGGTAATTGCACGTCGGTCCGTTCGAAAGCATTGGTCCTTCATGAGCCTGAGTCACAGTGATTTACCTTTTGATATAGAGTTATCGGGTGAGTCTACTTGTGGTTAGGAAATCCACAAACACATACATTTGATGATATTGCCTCCGTACAAGTACAGCTGTTTGCAGATATATTCGTTTGTTTGTCCGTCCAACAATATACAAACATTTCTTATCTCATATGCAAAAGCAGAATATTAGTTACTGTTAATATATGTCACTTTGAATAAAGTAGGAGACAGTGACCAACTTCTGCAGAAATGAACATGTGTCATCAAGCTACACCAAGCACAATTCCGTACGTTTTGCCAAAATGTGCATATGTCCGGTTTTCGAGGGTAGACACCTTACATGGCTACCCGTGTCATGTTTTGCAGAACATTATTAATGCTTGAACTAAATGCCTTTATGTCTCCATTTAGAAAACTAGGTCACATTGGTAATCTTTTGCCGAAATGGACACAATGAATGATGTTCTTGAAAGCTCTGCCTGATATAACTTTATCTATGATCTCAAAGCTGTAAGTATACTATGTGCCACTCCCTAGAACTAAGGTTACTAAAAATAGCTCAGTGGCATTTTCAGCCTGTGATGACCCAATCTGCTGGCAAGGGTAGTTTGTTGTATAAAGTAAGTAGCATTTCCACCGTCGTCACTACTAGCATTGTTTTGACTGTGTTTGGGAGAGTGTTACCTTGAAACTAGTCATCGTCACCAAAATCTGAACAAACCTTCAGTAAGATGCAATAACATTCATACCAAAGTAGAAGTAAAACAAAGATCAGGAATTGATACAATTAACTTACTCCATCCATAAAAGACACCAAAGGGAAAGAAATACAAACATTAAGCGACCAGACCATAATGGAAACCTAAACAAAGGAAGGCCATATGGACAGTTACTTTCCCACAAAATGGCCATCCAAAATTAAAAGACACAAGTGATACACACAGTAAGTAACAAACAACAACATAAATAAATCGCCACAGAAGAGCCTCCTTGGAACGGTCAGTGGAAGATTTCCACTGGGGGGCTTAAATCGATTTTACGTGGCCACAATCCTCGCCCTTACTTCCAAGTTTGACCAATATTCATAAAAGCGTTTATATTCAGTCAATCCATTTTTATTCCAAAACATGACAGTTTTCGTGAGCATGTGACCTTGAAATAAAGGTATAGTTCACGAAATTATAATAAAATCTTTGGTTGGTCGCAATGAAATTTTGTACCAACTTTGAAATACATCCATTCGTTAAAGAGAAAGGGTGCAGAGAAGCCATGTTTTTGCATTTTTTTTTTTTTTTTTTTGCTATGGTTAGTTGGCCATTCCAGTGGATATTCTTATTGGATAATATGACTTTTCTTAACTAAAAGCCTCGTTTAGCATATGCCATTACAACTTTGAATAAAAAGCATGATGATATATGCCAGTTTAACAATCAAAAAGAAGGCAGTACCATATTTTGCTAGGGAAAACAGTGTCTTTCTGTCAACGTTTTTTGCCATGGCAACAGACTTCAAATGTAACAACTATTTACAGTTTTCAAAATCACAGCTAATATTCTGTCATCCGGCAAAATTTGAATGATTTTGAAGATGAGGCCAAAAATGGTCCTTTAATATCGACCCTGGCCCCTTAGCATTTAGCAAAAAAAAAAAAAACCTCACTGGATGAGTTCTTAAAACTATTCACAATCTGCTTTCAGAGTTGTACTAAAACGCATGCCTCTGGGTTCCAATCTACACCATGATGCCCTCACCTTTCTACTTGACAATATTTATATTAGATTCGGTACTAAGTTATTTAAACAAATTGTGGGTATTCCGATGGGTACGAATTGCGCACCTCTTGTGGCTGATCTGTTCTTGTATTGTTATGAAAGAGACTTCATGTTGTCGCTTTCCATTGATAACCAATCTGAAATTATTGAAGCTTTTAGCTCCACTTCTAGATATTCAGATGATTTATTAAATATTGATAATACCTATTTCGATGGTTTGATCAGTCAGATTTACCCCAAAGAAGTTCAGTTAAATAAAGCAAATTCTTCTGATACCGAGGCCCCGTTTTTGGATTAACATCTATCTATTGTAGATGGGTTTGTTGCGTGCAAAAGTTATGATAAACGCGATGACTTTGATTTTGAGATTGTAAATTTTCCTTTTTTGGATGGTGATGTTCCTCGTGCGCCATCCTATGGCGTTTATATTTCGCAATTAATTTGATTTGCAAGAGTGTGTAGTCACGTAACTGACTTCAACACTCGTAATAAATTATTAACGGCTAAACTTCTAAATCAGGGTTATCAGTACCATAAACTACGCAAAGCCTTTTCAAAATTTTATAGACGCAATTCTGATTTAATTTCAAAATTCAATATTGGACTTAAATCTCTTCTGCAACAAGGTCTATCGGAACCCGAATTTTATGGTGACTTAGTATATAAATTCAGAAAAATATATAACCGCAATGACTTCAGCATCCAATTTCGTAAAATCATTCTTCGATATAAAAAGATTGGGTACAACATGGATGTTATACGACAGACTGCAATCACGGTTGGCAACTTTGCTTCCCTCTTTAATTGCACGCCGGTGGGTCAGGCCTCAGATTCTATGACGGTTCCAACGTAAAGGCTTATTGAGAATTAGAGAGATCTAATTCAAGGTAATGTTGGTTGGTGCCTGATGCTCTGTCTCTGATCGGGCCCATCGGAGTCTAACTGTTGGGTTTCTTTGCTCCAGCATTTCAGTGGTTTCTTGCTGTCGAGTCCTCGCCGTTGTCTCACCTCTGTGGTTCTTTGATTATTTGTGTTCACGGAGATGTTGCACTGATGAGTTAGGAGGCCTTCATGCGGTCTGAACAAATTGTTTGTCTAAATCGCGACGGGAGTAAGGGCGAGGATTGTGGCCTCGTAAAATCGATTTAAGCCCCCCAATGGAAATCTTTCCACTAACCGTTCCAAGGCGGTTCTTCTGCCTGGCGCGGTTTATTCATGTTGTTGTTTGTTACTTACTGTGTGTATAGCTTGTGTCTTTTTATTTTGGATGGCCATATGGCCATTTTGTGGGAAAGTAACTGTCCTTATGGCCTTCCTTTGTTTAGGTTTCCATTATGGTCTGGTAGCTTCATGTTTGTGTTTCTTTCCCTTTGGTGCCTTTGATGGGAGGAGTAAGTTAATTGTATCGATTCCTGATCTTTGTTTTACTTCTACTTTGAACTCCTCTGCAGTTTTGGCATTTACCGCAGAGGAGGGAAGACTATTTCACTAAGGAAAAACGAATTCTTCCGGGTATCACTATAGGCCTGATACCTACGATATTGACTGTTGTTTAATTTTGATGCCCTTGTTTGAGCTGAAGCAGTCACAAGGGTCAAGTATTTATCTTTATTAAGAGAGACTGGGTCAGAGTGTCTCTTATAACAGACGGTTAAAGAGGACTGCTCACGACGGGCCTCCAACGATGGCCACTCCAGCAAATCGAGCATTTCACCAACACTTCTTCTGTTTCTGTTCCGCCATCGCCTGCAGGTCCACCGGGCAGCCGTCCTATGAACCTTCTCAACCTGTTGAATCTGAGTTTTAACATGGGGGTGCCAAACAGGTGATGCATACTCGAGTTGAGGTCGAACCAAAGTTTTGTAATCAACATCCTTTGTCTGCCTAGGAGCAAAAGCCAAATTGCGTCTAAGACACCCTAATGTCCTATTTGCCTTAGCTGTAAATTCAGAAATATACTGGGAGGACCTAAGTTCGGGGACGTAAGCGACTTGACCGGTTTATATTTCTATCAATAGCAATATATTAAAAAGTTGGTAACAAAATAATCAAACAACATTTGATGAATAAACTGTCAGAAACAAACATGAAAATTAACGAGCAAACATCGGCAGAGCTAATGGACTACAAAGAATTGAATGACCCATTTCCTAGTCATTTTCAAAATGGCATTTAAGTTCGAGGATGCAGTTGTCATGGGGATCATTAAGGTGCTGTGCGGGGTAAAAATTAAAAATAAAATAAAAGCATGTAATTGATAACAAGATACTTCTATTGTAAATAATATAAATATTACTGGAAATCATTTGGAAAATGGTGATTTTTTTTTCACTCTATCTCCATTTGTGCTCAAAAGTTTATTCTTCTTCTAGATATCTGTTTAGTTCATTCTGTTCTTTTCCATACAAGTCCGAAAAAATAGCTTCACATTCACTACTGCTCTCCATTTCTTAGAAGACAAATGAAGCCTATGAAGTAATAAGTACAGCAGGTATATTTAGTTAAAGAATTTTCCCACATTGATCCTTATACGAAAATAATGGATAAACAAGTCTGCTGGTATGTGTCAACAGTAAATAAAGGACGCTTGATATTTCTGCCAGAATGTGTATGAATGAAGGAATCATTGGGCTAAATTTGGGTGTAAAAGTATTAGCAAAAATGGCGGATTTTTGTAACTTTTTAATGTCAGAATCAGAATCAGAATCAGAATTGTTACTGGTGACACGTCAAATGACATTCATACACCAGGACCTGTGAAGTGGGAAGTTAGTCCCTAGCTCTAACCAAAGAGGTAAATGTAGCTACACAATCATCAGCACCTTCAGCTGTCGAAATAATCGAGTCGGGAAGGGCATTCCAATCACTAATGGTTCTGGGGTAGAACGACTCTTTATAAATGTCAGTTCTTGCAGTAAGGGTCTGAAACGCCAACGAATGGTGATTTCTACAGTGTCTAGCTTGGGGAACAAGGTCATTTGTTGGAATTTACACCTTTGTATAAAAGGATTAGCCTACTGTCTTTTCTCCTTTTCTTGAGAGACTCCCATTTTAATGTTCCAAGTATTCCAGTTATGCTCCCAGTTTCAAAGCAGTAATTGCCTGTTACAAATCTAGCAGCTCTATTCTGAACTTTCTCAATTTATCGTTAAGGGCCACTCCACTGGGGTCCCTGATAGAACTACCATATTCAACGATTTGGCGAACAAGACCTTTATATGCTGCCTCTTTTACATCCTGAGGGCACTGATGAAGATTTCGCCTCAGAAAACCGTGCGTTCTATTTGCCTTTGTACACATGTTGCTAATATGATATGAGTATTCCATGTATTCAAGTTGTGTGAGATTGTCACTCCCAGGTATTTAAAGGAGTCCACATTCTCGAGGACCGTTCCCGCTAAGGTGTAAGAAGCCTCAACTTTATTAGATCTCTTCCTAGTTATCTGCATAATATTGCATTTAACTGGCTGAAATCTCATGCCCCATTTTTGGGCCCAACATCCTAATCTATCTATGTCAGCCTCAAGTTTCAATAAGTCATATATATCTCTTATTTCCCGGTAGGATGGGTGTCAAAAGCCTTCTCGAAGGCCAGAATAAATGTGTCCACCTGCCCCCCCCCCCCCCCCTTTGTCCAAGATTTTGCCCAGTCATTAATAACTGTGCTTAGCTGAGTTTCACAACTGTGCCTTTTCCTAAATGCATGTTGTCTGTCTGACAAAAGTTTATGTTCGTCCAAGTCGGCCATGATGTTTGAGCAGACTATATGTTCCAGCAATTTACACAGAACACTAGTCAGAGACACAGGGCGATAATTACGGGCAAGAGCCCTATCTCCTTTATTGAAGAGTGGACAGATGTTTTCTAAGAGCCATTCTTTGGGGATTTCACCCGTATCAAGAGACTGTTGAAACAGGTGTGCAAAAACTGGACCCAACCCATTTGCTAGTTCCTTCAGGACTCTAGGATGAAGCTCATCGGGTCCTAAGGCCTTAGTGGGGTTTAAGCATTGAAGTAGCTTGATCACTCCTGTAGCTGTCACAACAATATTATTCATGAATGAGGCCGATCTTCCAGTCAATGGAACCTCCGTGAATTCAGTTTTATTTAACGCATCAGTGAATTGACCAACTAGTTCCTCTGCTCTTTCAGAGTCTGATTCGGCAACCCCGTGCCCTCCTGTTTTATTAAGGGGCGGGATACCTTGCCTGTCTTTCTTCTGGATATTGATATATCTGTAGAAGTCCCTGGGATTTGCCTTTACATCACCTACCAAGTTATTCACATACAAATCATGCTGATTTTTATATCAGTCTTGATTTCACGTCTCAAGTTTTCAAATTTTGTCCGGAGTTTACCACTTCCCGTCTTTTTTGGCCTTTGCATGAATCTTATTCCTCTTGCGAATTTTTCTTCTTAACTCTTGAGTGATCCAGGGAATAGAAGATACAGACCTACTAGTTTTTGAGGGGATATGATTGTCGGCCGAAGTATGAATGAAAGAAGTTATAAAATCAAAATTCTCCTGTACAGACCGAGCATCTGAATGACCATTAAAGTATTCTCCTTTGCAAATCTGAGTGCTTCCTTCTTCATAGTTTCATAGTCACCTTTCTGATATGAGTACACCTTCCCCGAGGTTCTTTATTGGTGGGACGTGGATTTTTAAATATCCAGAGACAATATCGTGGTCACTTAGTTTATCTGGGGAATGAATGTCGTCGAATTGTCCTGGCAAAGTCGTAAGGATCAGATCGAATGTGTTCTTATCATGAGTGGGGAAGCTAACAATTTTTTCAAGGCCATGATCGTTCATAATGTCAATTAATATTTGTCATTCGGACTGACTCAGCATTGTGCCTTGTTTGCTGATCCTGTCGGGCCAAGCAATGTCTCAGAAGTTGAGGTCATCTAGAATATGTACAGCCGGGAGTTTTTTACCCTTATGCTGCGATTTAATGCAATCCAGTTGGTTCTTAAACAACTGGGAGTTTTCGACCGTACCACTTGGTGGTCGATACCAACTTGCCCAGTGGAAATCATTCCACTGACCGTTCCAAGGCAGTTCTTCTGTGGCGGTTTATTTATGGTGTTGTTTGTTACTTACTGTGTGTATCACTTGTGTCTTTTTATTTTGGATGGCCATATGGCCATTTTGTGGGAAAGTAACTGTCCTTATGGCCTTCCTTTGTTTAGGTTTACATTATGGTCTGGTCGCTTGGTGTTTGTGTTTCTTTCCCTTTGGTGTCTTTGATGGGTGGAGTAAGTGAATTGTATCGATTCCTGATCTTTGTTTTACTTCTACTTTGCTACGAAGCGGGAAGTTTTATTTGCAAAAACCTTAACCCAGACCGATTCGGTGTCATTTTCCAGTTCCATGACAGGCATGTGAGGGTTGTCTCTATGAATGAGCAACATCACCCCACCGCCATGATAATTCCTATCTTTTCTGTAGACACAGTACTGACAAGTTTCAGGGAAAAGCTCAGATGTGGTAATTGAACTGTCAGTCTTTGTTTCCTGAATAGCAACAATATGAGATTGAGATGTATCGAGGAAAGCTAAAAGTTCAAGAATTTTTCCTCTAATTCCATTTATGTTTATACTGCATAGTTTCAAACCTTTCACAAAATTTGACCTAGTTTCATCAGCAGTCGAAGAATTGCCTCTTTTATCCTCTGACAGAGGTTCAAACCTGTCTGGCTTACTCAGTTCTACATATTCATCAAAGAAGGTGTCTAAAAAGTTACAGACCTCACATTTTGGACATATCCAGTGGCAGCTTGAGTTTACAAAAGTGCCATATTCTGCATCTGAAATGAAGGAACATTCAGTGTGTATCCACATTTCACATTGATCACACTGAACAGCTTTGTGGCCATTAAGGACAGCACCACTGCAAAGACCACAGTCAGCTTTGCAATCTTTGCAATACCAAGTAGAAGTAAAACAAAGATCAGGAATCGATACAATTAACTTACTCCACCCATCAAAGACACCAAAGGGAAAGAAATACAAACATTAAGCGACCAGACCATAATGGAAACTTAAACAAAGGAAGGCCATAAGGACAGTTACTTTCCCACAAAATGGCCATATGACCATCCAAAATTAAAAGACACAAGTGATACACACAGTAAGTAACAAACAACAACATTAATAAATCGCCACAGAAGAACCGCCTTGGAACGGTCAGTGGAAAGATTTCCATTGGGGGCTTAAATCTATTTTACGTGGCCACAATCCTCGCCCTTACTTCCGCCGCGATTTAGACAAATAATTTGTTCAGTCCGCATGAAGGCCTCCTAACTCATCAGTGCAACATCTCCGTGAACACAAATAATCAAAGAACCACAAAGGTGAAACAACGGTGAGGACTCGACAGCAAGAAACCACTGAAATGCTGGAGCAAAAGAAAACCAACAGTTAGACTCCGATGGGCCCGACCAGAGACAGAGCATCAGGCACCAACCAACATTACCTTGAATTAGATCTCTCTAATTCTCAATAAGCCTTTACGTTGGTACCGTCATAGAATCTGAGGCCTGACCCACCGGCGTGTAATTAAAGAGGGAAGCAAAGTTGCCAACCGTGATTGGGTTAACTACCATGCATGCAGTCTGTCGTATAATAAACATGTTGTACCCAATCCTTTTATATCGAAGAATGATTTTACGAAATTGGGTGCTAAAGTCATTGTGGTTATATATTTTTCTGAATTTATATACTAAGTCACCATAAAATTCGGGTTCCGATAGACCTTGTTGCAGAAGAGATTTAAGTCCGATATTGAATTTTGAAATTAAATCAGAATGGCGTCTATAAAATTTTGAAAAGGCTTTGCGTAGTTTATGGTACCGAAAACCCTGATTAAGAAGTTTAGCCGTTAATAATTTATTACGAGTGTTGGAGTCAGTTACATGACTACACACTCTAGCAAATCACCTTAATTGCGAAATATAAACGCCATATGATGGCGCACGAGGAACATCACCATCCAAAAAAGGAAAATTTACAATCTCAAAATCAAAGTCATCGCGTTTATCATAAATTTTGCATGAAACAAACCCATCTGCAATAGATAGATGTAAATCCAAAAACGGGACCTCGCTATCAGAAGAATTTGCTTTATTTAACTGAAGTTCTGGGGGTTAAATCTGACTGATCAAACCATCAAAATAGATATTATCAATATTTAATAAATCATCTAAATATCTAGAAGTGGAGCTAAAAGCTAAAATAATTTCAGATTGGTTATCAATGGAAAGCGACAACATGAAGTCTCTTTCATAACAATACAAGAATTGATCAGCCACAAGAGTTGCGCAATTCGTACCCATCGGAATGCCCACAATTTGTCTAAATAACTTAGTACCGAATCTAATATAAATATTGTCAAGTAGAAAGGTGAGGGCATCACACACTTTCTGACATGACCAAAGTGTATAATTCTTATGCTCTTCAGAAGTGAAAAATGCATTTCTGACATTACATGAAAGATAGAGAGAATCTTCTCTTTGAAAAGCCCATTCAATTAAATCATTAAGCTTTTCTTTTATAAGATTATAAGGAAGTGTAGTGTAAAGATTGGAAAAATCGTAAGTAGACAGACTTGAAGCACGAAAATATCTGGATTTCAATTTGTCTAAAACCTCATTCGAATTTTTATAGACAAAATCAGATTTCTTCCTGATCTTTCAAAGACTATATCACAATATTTAATCACATGCGTTTTAATAGCAGTAAGACAGGAAGTTAATAATTTAGAAAGTTCAGTGGTAGTGCAAGAGCTAGAATTTGCAATAAACCGTGCTTTGCAAGGTCTTTTATGAAGTTTTGGTAACCAGTATAGCGTAGGAAGCTTGTCTTGGCCTTCGGTAACACACACAGCAAACTTGGTGGCTGAATGACAAATACGTTTATCTACTATAACTCGCTCTTCAGCTAAAGGCTGAAGTTCATAGGCCTTAGTACCACCAAGCTCCTGCTTAAGCGTGTTAACATAGTGGAGCCGTCATACAACGACGACGTTGTTAGCGGCCTTGTCTGCAGGGGCCAAAACAAACTTCTTATGAAATTCTTGAATACCTAGTTTAAGATGACGTAAAGACGTCTTAGGCTTAGGAGGTAATAAGTTAGTATTTTGAGAATAGAAAGAAATGCGTTTATTCATTAGTTTTAAAATGCTTAGTTTCCAGTCCTTAAGGGCTTTATGCTCAACATACTCTCGCTTCGGCCCCCGCCCACAGGGGCTTGAAGAAATATATGGGCTGCATGATGCTTCCACGCAGAGCTGAATCCGCCCAGCACACTAATACTGGTAAACCGCTTAGAGGATCTAAGCCTGTCCGGGAACCGCGGTGCGAGGCGGACCGTCCATGCTAATAAACCCTATTGGTGTCATTGGGGGACAGGGCTTGAGATGTCATTTCATCTCAATGTCGGGTAAAAGTCCCACGAAATTGGAAGCAACGTCTCCAAAATGACCTTTACAGTGTTGACGGGGACGTTAAACCTCAAATCAAACAAATACTCTCGCTTACACCAGCTCTAGATTCAATTTCTAACAATTGACTGTTATCCAAATCAGAACATGAGGAGTGAAAGCGATTGTTACAGTCCTCACATTCTATTCATTTCTCGGAACCTTTGCAATGTGGAGCGTAATAGCTCAGTGGTTAGTGCACTTGCCTCTGATGATAGAGGTCCCGGGTTCGATCCCCGGCAGCGGCGATAAAATTTCGGTGTCCGAACACGGTCCATTGGCATCATTTGCAGGGATGAATGTCATAAACTGCACCGTCCTTCGGATCGGGACGTTAACTGGAGGCCCCCTGTGCAGGGAGAACCATCCCCTGTGCAGGTTAAAGATCCCTACCGTAATTACATGATTACTGTGTAGGCTTTCAGCCTGCAAAACCTGGAGTGTATGTAATATACATCTGCGGTAATGGTCAAATGTGACCGACGCAGTATCAGAAGATAGATAGATAGATACTTTTTGCAGAGTCCGCAGCGAAACCTTGGGTCGGGGTTAGTTTCACTGTCTCCGGCCAAGATTAGAAGTAAAGCCAAGTTTGTACCGCATGAGGACTTGAAGTTTCGCAAGTCCTCCGAACACCTTCTGTTTCCATTCTTCCTTGTAAATGCCTCAAGCAATATTTACCTCTCTGATCGGCATCGCAAGAATATTATACTGCCAAAATGTTGGCTGGTATTTGTGGTTTGTTGTTGTTGATTCACGAGAGAATAGCATTAGTAGTAATCGATATTTTGCGGATTGGACGATTCAGAATCAGACCATGTGTACCGGTGTTTATTTATCCCCCCCAACCCCCCCCCCCCACACACACACAGAAGGTGTAAGATTAGCCTAGTAGTTACCTCCCCTCGGTCGCTCTGTTACTATCTTCGATTAGGTCATGCAGTGCGGGACGGAATCGAGACAATTCATCGACAAGACAACTCATCGACACGGTTTTGGAGACAATTCATCGACACTCATTGACACCTTTTGAAGACAATTCACCGACACATTTGTTTGAAGGTAATTGACAATCATAGGTAATTAAGGGTAATTATGGATAAGTAGTTGTTGATTCGTCATGCGTCGGTACTGCGCCAGGTCGATCCCTGAAATACATTGAAATACATGTCTTTTTATACGGGTTACAGTACATACTTGGAAGTGATCATCCATAAATAAAACGAAGACATTTAACTTTAATTAAGTTCATTAAATTTCTTAAAAATATTTAATATTTTTAACTAACGAGCAATAGAGTAAATGAACAAACGAACAAATACACATGTAGGATAAAAATTGAGTAATATGATAATCGTTATGTTTGTAACTTTATGGCACACGCCGATTAACAAAATAGTTTGAGTAATGACGTAATTGATTGTTTAACTGGCACGTGCCCTCAAAATAAGTATGAAATAAATAAATAAATAAATGAAAGAAAGAATAAGATAATGTATAAGAATGAACGAAAGAAACAAAACATATTATGTCTAAGAATGAATGAAAGAAAGAAAAGTAGGTTACCAGACAGACAAACAGACAGACAGATTGTAATATCTTTGTGTTATTAATAAATAATAACCAAAGTCCAGACTCAAATTATGTTTATAAGTTTAATAACTACAACTAAGAGCATACAAATACACAACCATACAGTGTTAAAAGCCTAGCGCGAATGATGCTATCAGAGAGGCAAGTAAACCTATCATGTGACTGCTGCTGAGTCAGCTGATATGTATATTAGGTAAAATACTTCACATCCCCCTTTTCAAAGAAAAATGAAAATTTTATTTCATTTTAAAACCAAACCATTTTTAATAAAAACAGCATGCATTAATATGCACACATAATGTTAAATAAACGCAGATACAACGTTGAGGTCTCTGCAGTACAGTATTCAAATCCATTAATCATGTCCAACTTTAATTCAATTAAATGTTATAGGGGAACGCCTATATAGTTTCTATAAATTCTGTCAGCAGCAATTAGATCACAAGTCTATGTTCTGTAATTCATTTTAACAGGTGTAACTGTTCTTATCTAAACAATTAGAAATATATCAAGTCACTGTGTCTGGATTTTGTCTGTGTTGTGTGTGGCCAATTAAGACCTAGTCTGAAAAATAAATGTATTGTAATCCAATATTATTCAGGAATGCAGCTTCAGTACCGTAGTATTCCAAATAATCATGGATGTATTTAATGAATAAATTTTGCACATTTTCATGAATTTTTAAACACTGATTAATCCAACTGAATTGTGAATATTAATCCAATTAAGAATACTGAAAATCAGAGAGAATAACACTATTATCCAAAATGCTGCACTTTGAGAATCAATGCACAATATGCTGCAATGAAATGAAATGCACTTTCATTCAAACACTTTTACTCACATATTTACATGACACAATCCTTATATTTTGCTGGCATGACGACTGCGCGACCCGATCTGGTTATATACGGGCCAGACGACGTTGATGTTGATGATTGTGTCGTTGTCGCTGTGTCGCTGTTTGTTGATGCTCGAGGGCTGGGATCTGTGATATTATTAGATTCCCGAGTTGACGTTGATGGTGACGTTGTTTCAACGTTTGACCTATTTTCCGGTTGCAGATCAGTAGGAAAGTTCGCAGACGTAGATCTTAGGTGCCTACGATTTCTCCTGTATTGTTGTCCATACTGATTTTCAACAATATATGAACGAGGCGTACTATGTTCTTCCTTAACCGTGGCTGGTGTCCATGTATTTTTCCCTTGCATGAGAACATTTTCGCCAGGTTTTAGAGGTTTCAAGGGTTTGCTTCCTCTATCATAGTAGTGTTTCTGTCTTTGCTGACGTTTCCTGAAACGTTTCTTTAGACTTTTGGGCTGTCCTGTTGGTTCGAGGAGCGGCGCTGACGTAGGTAACGTCGTTTTCAATTTCCGGCCAAACATTATCTCAGCCGGCGACAGCATTATGTCAGTGTCAATTACAGAATTCCTGTATGCTAGCATAGCTAAATATGGATCCTGTGCTTTCTTCAGTAAGTTTTTCACTGTTCTTACGGCCCTTTCAACAAGCCCGTTTGACTGTGCATAGGTTGGGCTAGACGTTACACAATCAAATCCATATTCTTTCGCAAAGTCACGAAATTCAGAGCTTACGAACGTACTCTGATTGTCACTGTAAAACTGATCTATAATTCCATATCTGGAAAATTGACTTTTCAAATGTTTTATGACGCATCTACTGGTCATATTTTCCAGCAAATTCAGCTCTACCCATTTTGAATATCTGTCAACAATGACAAGATAATGACGATTTTTAAATTCCATGATATCTGCTGAGACATGCGACCATGGTCGATCAGGAACTTCTCCCGGTATCAATGGTTCTTTAATATTGGCACTTTGATTTTGAGCGCATACTGTACAGTTTCGAACTGTCTGTTCAATATCTGATACCATACCTATCCAAAATAATGATTCTCTGGCTCGCGATGTGCATTTATTTATTCCCAAATGAGATGAATGTATGACATCCAACATTTCTTTCCTTAGGGATTTTGGCACTATAAGTTTTTTGCCTTTGAATAACATTTCTTCCACGAAAGTTATTTCATCGCGAAAATTCCAGTATGGCTTGAGTTCTGATGGACATTCGTCTTTTCTCTGGGGCCAACCTTCAAGAACGGTTGCTCGTAATGTCTGCATTTCAGAGTCTTGTTTTGTCGCCTGTTGAATTTTCAACTGATTGTCTTTGGATACAGGCAAGAATGTCAGATAATTAACACTAATTTCTGAGTCACTAATCAAGTCTTCCTTTGATTCATGCAGGTAAGCTCTGCTAAGATGATCAGCCAAATATAATGTGCTTCCTGGTTTATAAATGACTTTTAGGTCGTATTTCTGAAGGTCAAGTAATAGTTTTTGAAGTCTCAATGGAGTTTGGTACAGTGGTTTTGAAAATATGGCCTGTAAAGGTTTCTGATCACTCTCGACTATTACAGGTCTCCCATACACATATTGATGCATCTTTCTACATCCGAAAGTTATGGCTAATGTTTCTTTTTCTATTTGCGCGTAATTTTGCTGAGATTTTGTCAGTGCACGCGATGCATACGCGATAGGTTGTCCTTCTTGGAGCAAAACACATCCTAGTCCCTTTGAACTTGCATCAACGCTCATTGTTAATTCCATTTTGGGGTCATAGAAACGTAACACAGGCGCGTTTGATATTTTCTCTTTCAGCAGATCAAATGCATTTTGTTGTGGAGAGTCCCAGTGCCATTGTGTTGTATTTTCAAGCAATTGTCTGAGTGGCGCTGTAATTTCCGACATGTTCGGAATAAACTTAGCAAGATAGTTCACGAAACCCATGTAAGTTTGTAGTCCTTTTACATCCGTCGGCGGCGACATTTCTTTTACAGCTCGTACTTTCTCTGGATCAGGTTTGATACCCTGACCTGTCAGAACATGACCAACATAGGAAATACTACTTCTACGAAATTCGCATTTGTCCCTATTTAGTTTCATGTTATATTCCCGTATTCTATCAAGCACCTTTTTGAGCCGTCTGTCGTGCTCCTCAGTGTCTTTTCCCCATATCAAAATATCATCAACGATTGCCTCGCAACCTTCAATATCCTGAACCATGTTTGAGACTGATCTCTGATATACCTCTCCCGCAGATTTTAACCCGTACGGCAATCTTGTGAATGAATAGCGTCCCAGGGGCGTATTGAACGTACAGAGTTTCTCTGACTCAACTGTGAGGCGAAGCTGCCAATAACCTGAAACTGCATCTAACTTAGAAAATACTTTGGCTTCCGGTATTTCAGTTAATATGTCCTCGATGGTTTTCATTGGATAATGTTCTCTCAACACAGCTTTGTTGAGATCACGGGGGTCGATACAGATTCGAACCTTTCCGTTACTTTTTGGTATAACGACCATACTATTTACCCAATCCGTAGGTTGTGTTTGTTTCTTGATTACACCTTCTGCTTCCATACGTTTTAATTCAGACTTCACTTTTTCCTTCATTGAAATAGGAATTTTTCTGGGTGGGTGGATGACACGTTTCACTGATGGATCTATTTTTATTGAATATGTATCTGGCATGCAACCCAGACCTTCAAAAAGATCCTTGTAAGAATGCTCAATGTCTTTTGGCAAGTCTTTTTTCTTGGGCAACTCATTGGTTTGAATATTATATAGTCTTTGAATCAGTCCTATATCTCGGCATGTGACACCACCAAGTACAGATGGCACAGAAGAGTCAACAATGTAAAAATCAATATTACAATCGTTACCTTGAATTTTGCACGGCAACTGTACTACTCCAGCTGGTTTTAATTTATGTCCACTGAATGATGTCAGTTTTGTAGATGTCTGTTTCAATGGTGTTTTAATTCCGATGGAATAAAATGTATCCTGTGACATGACATTGCATCTTGCACCAGTATCGATCTGAAAGTTTATTGATTTGTCATTGATTTTTGAGTTTACACACCACTCATCATTTAATGGATTCAAAGAATTTAATGGCAAGTCATTTATCATTCCGGCATAAAGCTCATTGTCACTACTGTCACTGGAATCTTCTACAGCATGAATATGTTTTTTCTTTGATTTTAAGGAAATTGACAGTTTTGTTTTACACATTTTGTGGAAGTGATTGAAACGTTTGCATTTGGTACACCGCTTTCCGTACGCTGGGCATTGTAGTTTTCCGTGTTCATATCCGCATTTACCACAAGTTTGTTTTTCATGCCTAGCCTCTATTTTCTGTTTGTCCGATTTACTGTAATGTTCTGATTTGGTGTAATGTTTCTTTTTTAGAACATTTACGGTTTTATCTTCCATTGCACTACACTGTGAATGAGATAATTCATGTGTCCGCGCAATGTCCAGAGTTTTCGCAAGTGTAAGTTTTGAACCCTCATTCAGCAGTTTAGCTCTGATTTTTGAGTTTTTGACACCTGTCACAATTCTGTCTCTGACCATATCATCCCGTTTGTCATACTCACAGTCTTTGACAAGCAGTTGCAATTCCGTAACAAATTGCTCAAATGTTTCATCATGATTCTGCACCCGACTTTGAAACTTGTATCTGTTGTAGATGGTATTTGATGTCGGTTTAACGTAACTTTCAAACCCATCATAGTAGCTCTTAAGTCTTTTCTTATCCTCATCTGATAAATTCCAAGTCTGAAATATGCTCCTTCCTTTTTCTCCAACCCAAAGCATGAGAAAAGCACACTTTTCTTCCTCTTCCTTGGCTTTGAGTGGTCCATCGAACATAAACTGGACATGTTGTTTGAAACTTTTCCAGCTTTGTTCCAAGTCATGTTTGTCCCAGTCCATGGACGGAAGAGCTCCAGAATTTAATATATCCATGTTTACTTCTGACACCATGTAATATCTTTGTGTTATTAATAAATAATAACCAAAGTCCAGACTCAAATTATGTTTATAAGTTTAATAACTACAACTAAGAGCATACAAATACACAACCATACAGTGTTAAAAGCCTAGCGCGAATGATGCTATCAGAGAGGCAAGTAAACCTATCATGTGACTGCTGCTGAGTCAGCTGATATGTATATTAGGTAAAATACTTCACACAGATAGACAGTTTAAAAAGCATATAAAGACTCACCAGTATTATACATACATACACACATACATACACATATGTACGTGCGTACGGACGGATGGACAGGTGGGCGGGCGGACAGACAGAGCATTTAAAAACTCATATAAAATCTTACCAGTATTATACGTTCTACATCATAATGTGTCGATGAATTGTCTTCAAAAAGTGTCGATGAGTTGTCTTCAATTGTGTCGATGAATTGTCTCCACACACCGTGTCGATGAGTTGTCTTGTCGATGAATTGTCTTGTTCCCGTGCGGGACTAGTGTAAGATGGTTTGGTGGGTGTTTCGGTAACAAGACGTTTCCCCCTGGTCGTTTCCCCCTAGTCGTTTCGCCCCCTTTTTTGGTCCCTAGTCGTTTCGCCCCCTAACCCTAGTCGTTTCGCCCCCAAACCCTAGTCGTTTCGCCCCCAAACTATTTTACTATATTTTATACATAAAAGATTCATATAAGAGAGAGAGAGAGAGAGAGAGAGAGAGAGAGAGAGAGAGAGAGAGAGAGAGAGAGAGAAGAACCTGTTCTTTGAATGAAAATGTTAATTAGGAATTATGATAAGTATCACCTGTTTTAATCAATACCGTTAATCACATTGTTTATTTGATTTGACACATTAATCACGCAATTAATGTTCTTAATGATAAGGTGTGAAAGCATGCGCTCTTTGCAAAGTTAAACGTCTTTAATTATCGCTTAAGCACCTTTACCAGTTTTGTTTTAAATTGGTCGGTTGGTTCGTTAACAGAGTCGGCCGGTAATACATTGTTGAATATTGCCGCAAATGCCGTCTGGACGCATCATCGCGTCAACGCTGATGCAACATAATAAAGTTGCATCGGCGTTGATACGACGTTGCATACACATTGTCTGCCCACTAGGTAATACATGGTTGAGTATTGCCGTAAATGTCGTCGACGCAACGATGCGTCAACGCCGATGTAACGTAGTAAATAGAAGTGGTAGCAATGATCAAGTCGATTCCTTTCATCAATGTTCTGTCAGCAATTTATGTATACTCTGATCAGATTTGCGGCGTCCGACTCAGTAATTCCTGAACTGTAAGCAAATAATGCAGGCCGTGATCAGGCAACGCGGTTAGCTTGATACATTCAAGTACAGGTTCTTCCCTAGGACTATACCCGGTTGGAATTCTTTACCAGCATCTGTTTCTGAGGCCCCTGACTTGGTATCATTCAAGCAGAGACCGTCTACACTCTAGTTTTAATAGCTAGGTAGGGGCCGGTCTGTAAGTAAAGTCTGAGGGATTTTTTAACCTGTGCCGGTTGGGCGACGCTTCTGTAGCCAGAGAGGTCTGGTTGCCAATGATGATTTGAAAAGGCAGGCAGGAATCTTTCTTTTCTTTCTTGTCTATCCACTATTTCTCTTTCTTTCCAATATTTCCCACTTTCTCTTTTTCACGCGCCATCAGAGACATACTGTTCAAGTATGAATGAAGTCCCTTAACGAACAGATACAGATACTTAGGCTGACGTGAAAGGGCGATGATGCTACTTAAATATTTGCCTCTTCTCACCTCTACTAAAAGTTCAACATTGAACATTAGCCTTACAGTGAAAAGTGGGCGAAACGACTAGGGGGACGAAACGACTAGGGGGACGAATCGACTAGGGGCGAATCGACTAGGGGGGAAACGACCAGGGAGGAAACATCTTGTGGGGGGGGGGGGGGGGGGTTGGTCTATACCGCGGAAGGAACCTTCCTTTCGCGAAAGGAAGGTTCCTTTCGCGAAAGGAAGATTTTCGCTACGAAAGGAACTTTTTTTTTAAGTAAATAAACACAATTTTGGAAAAGAGACCACTATTTCCATTAATTTTTTTAATAATGAGCACCGTGGAAGCTTTTGATTATTATGGGATATATGCATTGTTTGTCTTGCGAGATAAATATTCAGGACTTGCTCCTTTCGCAACGTTTGTTTTTCTTTCTACGGAAGGGAGTTAGTGTGAAATTACAGACTTTATAATTATTTGTGTATTTAATCATTTTGTTTTTATATAATTGCTGATTAGATACCTTTTGGTAAACCATAAGACTACATGAATTTTTTTCATTAGAATTTTTGAAAATATTTTATACACACTATTTACCTTCCTTTCGTGGAAGCAATCTTTCGCAAAAGGAAGAGTTCGTTTACCAAATGTTTATCTGAAACAACTTTGAGATAATTTGATGTCGAATGAGATCCCGCCCCAATGAATAAGTGACCTGTCATGTTAGCCTATAGATAATTTATTATCCATAGTTTCCAGCTGGCACCGCAAAAGAGCGAACGTATGATAAATGGATAAGGATTATCTCCAGTATGAATAGTTTAGTGTCTTCATTTTGACTGACGTCGCTCTTGTGTCGCGTGGAGGTCTGACTAGGTCTTGTTGCTGTAACCGAGGCAAACCATTTCTTAGCCTATCGATTTTAGCAACCATTGTCAGCCTTTTTTTTTTTTTTTTTTTTTTGTTATATGCATGGATTTTTTTGCCTATTTTTTTCTTCATTATTTTTTTCTTTTTATATAGTTTATTATTATTATTATTTTTTTTTTAATTTTTTTTATTTTTTTATTTTTTATTTATTTATTTTTTTTTTTGTTTGTTTATTTATTATTTTTTACATTTTCTTTTCTCGGGGGTTGTTAATACGCACCCTTGAAACACGTATAACCAACTTCCGATAATTTTCCAATGCATAACAATATTTTCTCTTATGACTTAGGTGTCTATGTTAAAGCACAGTAGTCAGGGCTAGAAGCCACAGCCTGGCCACTTGAGGTGAACAGTTGTATCCTGACTTTGCTTTAATTTTACTTTACAAAAACTAACACATTTAATTACAATATTCGGGGCTAGAAGCCACAGCCTGGTCACTTGAGGTGACCAGTTGTATCCCGAAGCTGTAAATATGTCATTGAATGTATTTTGTTGACTGTACAAAGTCGGGGCTAGAAGCAACAGCCTTGTCACTTGAGGCGACAAGTTGTATCCCAACTTTGTACAACAATTCATACAAACAGCCCACTTGAGGTGGTCTTGGTTTTATGGAGTAAGTGAAATACTGTTATGCATTGGAAAAATGTAAATGGAATATATGTTATAGCACCGTACAAACAGAAACATAAACTTATATACATTAAAATTCCGATATTTAGACCACCTTTGGGACTGTTCAAAAGTGGTCTTTAAAACCACTTTTGATTATTTCCTAAGGTGGTCTCCGACCAGAAAGGAAGGCACTGGGTTTACTGGGATATAACTGATTTTGTAATAATGCAAAAAGCATATATTGCGAGTAATCACTAACCGCCTCGCTGAGACGATGTAACGACTAGCCACAATCTATGTTTGATATATAACAGACACTCACCCATCCATGATTGAAGCAGATATAAAAGCAGTTATATCATTAATCATCAATTGCCAAATGTTAGAATTTAATATTAAGGAGGCAAATCATAACAGGCTACGAATAAAATCGCACTTTGTGATTAATTGGGACTCTTCAATTTTTAAGACCATTTTATCAGTCCACCAGAGGTCTGATAAACGGTGGTCTGATTATAACACTTTCAATTTCCTTGTACGTGTGCCTGTTTTTCGATGCCCGTATTCTGAGTTTGATTGGGAATGTTCAAAATTTTCTTTAAAACCATTTTATCAGTCCACTGGTGGTCTGATAATCAGTGGTCTGATAAACGGTGGTCGGAAGTCTAGTTGCCCATCATCATCACAGCGACACAGGAGGCAAATGTAACCAAGTGGTTGCTTCTCCCAGGACTTGATATCTGGACCAACAATATTCTGACAGCCGTAGTGGCTCCACGTCTTACAAGACTTACCAGACGAGAGAAGAAAAATAAAAAGACATAACGCTAACACATTATACCCCTATAGACAATATATTTAGAGGGGTTTTGTTTGTTTGTTTAATTTTATGATTTACGTCCCCATCAACACTGTATAGGTCATTTTGGAGACATCCGAAGCCCTGTCGCCCAATGAAATGATGTCAAAAATTAACATGCATTTAAAGACGAATTTTAATTGACAAAACTCAGTTTGTCTTTGATGTTTACACAAATTGGCAACTGTCTTTAATTTTGTGCGTTTTAATTAACGGTTAGTTACTTTAATCATAGTTTTCAAGTGGACGAACCGCTAATCGCACTTAACTATTCTAATCCGTGACTGCATTAAGCCTTAATTATGAAGGTGTAATTTTTAAATTATGGTAGTCAGCAATGATGGTTTGTTTGAATCGCAGTTTAACGTCCCCGTGACTGCATAGTGATTGAATTATGAAGGTGTGATTTTTAAATTATCGTAGTCAAATCTGTGCGGTCTTTCTTTCATCTTAGTATGCACGGCTGGGACACATCGCGTGTACAAATACGTGTTATGAACACCCACCTAAACCCCACTTTATATACAGAAAATGGGGTGTAGGGGGGTATACAGTATTTTTTCTTAATTCTCCTCCAAGGAAAATTCTCTATTCATTATTATTATTATTTTGCTCAAAAAGATAGATTGTGGGTACTCGTAAGAACTCGTCGAGGCGGTTCTAACGAGTACACACAATCTATGTTTGGAGCAGATATGAGAAAAATACGGTTTTCAACAGAAACCAGAGCTGAAGAACTACCAACCTGACGCCATCTGGATCAACCTTGGCGCCAACGACATCACGAAGTGGACGGATGTCAAAGACCTCGTGAAAAGGCTCACCGACATCGTCGACGAGCTCCATCGGCATGGCGTGATACGTGTATTCGTGGCCAGCATGATAGAGCGAGGTTCTTTCCCGACGTTTACTGGTTTAAAGAGGGAAAAATTCAACAAGATCCGACACGCAGTAAACAAGGGTCTCAGAAAGAAATTGGGCTCTAGTTTCATCGACGTTGGGAAAAAAATCAGATACTCCCGCCACTACGACGACGATCAAGTTCACCCTGGGTTCAAACAGGGTGGAATGCATCTTCTGAAATGCATAATCGAGAGGTGTTTCGACAGCTACCTGTCTGGTTAGAAGCTGCACAAAGGCCTTTTTAGGGCCGCAATATCACTCTGAGAGAAAACCTTTATATGTCAAACTCTAAAATGTTCTAGGCCCTAAACAAACCCTTAATTTACTCTAAAATATATAACGGCCCCCGCCCATAGGGGCTTGAAGAAAATTTGGCTGCATGATGCTTCCGCGCAGAGCTGAATCCGGCCCGCACACTTTCGCGAAAGGAACCTTATATACAATATATCATATAAAAAAATGAAATAAATAAAAAAAATAGTGTAAGTAACTCCTTTTTTACAATTAAATGTTATTAAAACATGTTTTTGACATCTAATGATTGTTTAATAGTGGTAAAAACTTCCTTTCGTAGAAAAATCTTCCTTTCGTAGAAGAAACTTCCTTTCGCGAAAGGAACCTTATATACAATATATCAAATAAAAAAAGTCAAAAATAGTGTAGTAACTCCTTTTAACAATTAAATGTTATTAAAACATGTTTTTGACATCTAATGATTGTTTAATAGTGGTAAAAAACTTCATTTCGTAGAAGAAACTTCCTTTCGCGAAGGGAAATGATATATACAATATATCAAATAAAAAAAGGGTAAAAAATAGTGTAAGTAACTCCTTTTTACAATTAAATGTTATTAAAACATGTTTTTGACATCTAATGATTGTTTAATAGTGGTAAAAAAACTTCCTTTCGTAGAAAAAACTTCCTTTCGTAGAAGAAACTTCCTTTCGTGAAAGGGGCCTGATATACAATATATCTTCTTCTTCCGGTTTCGTTATCAAATAAAAAAAAGTCAAAAATAGTGTAAGTAACTCCTTTTCACAATTAAATGCTATTAAAACATGTTTTTGACATCTAATGATTAATTAATAGTGGTAAAAAAACTTCCTTTCGTAGAAAAAAACTTCCTTTCGCGAAAGGAACCTTCCTTTCGCGAAAGGAAGGTTCCTTTCGCTGTTTGGACCAACCGTCTTGGGGGCGAAACGACTAGGGGTGGAAACGGTTTGGGGGCGAAACGTCCCGGATTCTGAGTTTCGACGGTCCACCGGTGTTTTGGTGCTTTTTAGTATTTCGTTGGACCCGTAATGACACGACTCAAGACTTGTCAAAAATATTTATTTGAAATGCAAACAAATGCACTGATTTTACAACGGTCTTGTATGGACATGGTGAGTTCATTCTGATTGTAATTTTATACAAGAATACTGCCCTCTGTAACACATAAACACCGTTATTTTGATTATATTTCATTAGAAAGGTTCACCACAACGCTGTTCGTACCTTTCATATATTTCGAACACTCGAACGGTCTGTTACATTTTCATTCATGTCGGAAATCTGTCCTATCATGCTAGACTTAACATGCTCTCAGAGACTCAGACGCAGTGCTGGACCCATGTACACCAATACACTGACCCACCAAATGTCACAGGAAGAAAAAGAACATTTTTAGTTGATCAGACTTGGCCCGTAACTAAGGGAATCCAGACAGTTCCCCGACAAGACAGTTCCCCAACACTTTTGAAGACAGTTCCCCGACACTTTTGTTAAAAGTCAAATGACCTGTGACTGATCATGATGATTATCATAATTGATAGTTATTATGTGTTCATCAATATTCTGAAGACAATTCACCAACAGACGTTTACAAATATTAAATTATGGGTTCATAGACATTTTTCAAGACAGTTCCCCGATGTAAAATAAAAGATTATACTTGATACCATTATCAATAAGTTTAATGAATACACCTGAAATTAAGCGAACTAGCATGTTCAGTTAATGATCATGCACACATATTTAAACAAAACAAAAATGTCTTCTAGGAAACGCAATATTATATTTCTAATTGTCATTTTTCCATATAATAAACATTTGAAAAATGAAGATGAGTTCAAAGGTTTTGTTTTAAATAAATATTATTAAAGTATAAGAATATGAAATAGATATCTAACGCTGTTATGCGAACAATATTGACAATTATTCGAACAGTCCTGAAATCAACGAGGAAATTTCAGGCAAGTCATAAATATAGTTGCCATAGCAAGAAACGTCCAAATTATAACTAATATATCTTATCCCTAATTGCCAATTAGGTCATTAAGACTATGAACAATAGTGTCTGGGAACTAATTTCCAATTATAATTATCAGTTACAGGTCATTTAACTATGAACAATAGTGTCGGGGAACTGTCTTCAAAAGTGTCAGGGAACTGTCTTCAAATGTGTCGGGGAACTGTCTCCAAATACCGTGTCGGGGAACTGTCTCCAAAAACCGTGTCGGGGAACTGTCTTGTTCCCTCACTAAGTGGCACTTGTACTCTCTAGATCATGCCTGATCACTGGTTTCCATCAACCATAATTGAAGATTTCTCAGAAAAACAGGATTGTAGTAAGATTATAGTAAAATGAGCTAAGGAAATGACAAAAACCTTATCTCAACCAATGACTATAGCAGAAGTTTTGGCCAAATGACATGAGTTTGTGCCAGATTTACCGCATCTTTTATTTCACATTTTGTGAATCTGGTGATTGGTAACACTGGATATTAGCCCATTGCATGTGGGGTACCTTGGCAAACAGTGCAAGCCCAGATCAGACGCCGCAGAATGCGGCGTCTGATCAGGGCTTACACTATTTGCTAACAATTTTCTGTCAAAAATGAAATAAGAACTAAAAATAGGCCTGATACTCTCTATATGACAAATGTACTTGTCCAACATACATGTATAGCAATGGAAGAGTCCACTAGCATACAATGGGTTAAAGCTACATCTTCTATTACAGCGTTAACCATGAGTAGGAATGTTTGCCTGTTTGTCTGATGGAGCCATCCAATTTCAAACTACAACAGGTCTCATTTGATGATGAAAATGCTGAACAGGCAGATCTTGACTCGTTTAGTAACGTGATTCATTACGACTCCGCTCTGATCGATCTTACGACAGGAAACAAAGATTATTCATCTCAGGTTACTGACACTTCAAACTTCGCATGTAAGTAGATCAGCGTTTGTATGGTAGGTATTAGTGAGTAATGTCACATGAAAATGACTTTGGATGTGGATTCAGTGAATACTCAGATCATCACCCAATAGGACTGGCTTAACACATTTTGTACCGGAAACCTCAAAATGGGTACCCTGGCAAACACCACAGGCCCAGATCAGACAACGCAGAATGCGGCGTCTGATCAGGGCCTAAACTGTTAGTAAAATGTTCAGCCATTTTCCAAATAAATTTTGAAGAAAAACACAACCTGTCATTCCTAAATTTCGAACTGGACTCCTGCTATATATAAAGAGGATATTTGGTACAAAAAGGGTTAACAGAGCTGAATTGATAGTCGATAGGTCCTGCCGTTTTGGTCGATGACTGATTAGTTATCTCTGAAGATTTGGTCATAATTTTACATGTCTGTCTGAGCATGACTGTTGCCATATGTTATACCTTGCTGTATGCAGCCTTAATTCTGACAGACTGGCCTGAGCAAACAGTGTAGACCCAAATATGAGACATGGCAGAATGTGGCGTCTCATCAAGGTTGACACTGTTTGCCACTCGTTCAGCTATTTTAAGACACAACATGGGGTACTTAATTGTACTTGTTCAAATGTTAGAATGACTACATGTACGGTAAGGAGGTGAGGTACATGCATCTGAATACTTAATGTAAATACGTGGTAATGTAACAGACACAGAGATCAAATTATCAATTATAAGCAAATCAGTTGCAATAGTCATTTTTTATAATTTATCAATTGATTAATCGATTATCCAATGTTATCGTATTACGTCGCATCTGAGTATGTAATGTCACCATGTATTAAACTGAGTGATCTACTACTGGATTAAATACGCAAATTAGATACACCCCTTAATGTTGCCCGTACGACGTCCAGAAGCCTCCGTGGTGTAGTGGTTAAGCTACTCGCCTTGTAAACCAGGGGTCGCAGGATCGATCCCGGGCTTCTCCAGACTTTCGGATGAGTCTTTAAACCGAGGTCCTGTCTCGTATGACCTTAGCTGTTGGTGTGACGTAAAGCCCAAACACTCACGTACGATGTCCTTTACTAATGGTGAAATATTGACATTTTGTTGAAAAATCGCGAATAAAATGCATTTTAAATGACGTATAATCTATAGAATCTAACATTGATGCTCATGTATTATTGAAGTTATTAAACTCATTGATGAAAGGGGTTAAAATGCTCGGCAAAGCCTTGCATTTTATCCATTCACTCAACTGGTTTAATAAATTCAATTATACAATTCATGAACACTCATGTTAGATCCTCTATAATCTTCATGAAAAACACGCCTTTATAATTTTGACCATGTCAAAATCGAATTGAAGGGAATTATACAGTAAAACTGGGGTTAACAGGGGTATACATTTTCTTATTTCTGCTCAAAACATAGATTGTGGGTACTTGTTTGAACCGCCTCTACAAGGCGGTTTTAACAAGTACCCACAATCTGTTTTGAGCAGAAATATGAAAAACATAAGGATTTTCGCCTGGAAAATTTCAGTTTTTGATGGTACCAATATATTTGAATAGGTGTGTTTTCGTAAAGATCGTGTCAACCTTTGATGATCCCCACTACAAACTCATAATATGACTTTCCCAATCTGAATGCCAAAACTTGGATCAATATCTACACATTACAATAACACACCTGTGCAACATAGTGCATTTTTTATCAAAATGGCTACTTTTGTGATGAAAATCTGTGATATTTATACCCCCACAAATGAAATTTGGGGGGGTATATAGGAGTGAGCTTGTCGGTCGGTCTGTCTGTCGGTCGGTCTGTTGACTTGGTTTCCAGACGATAACTCAAAAAGCGCTTCACCGATTTTTATAATTTTTGGTACACTGATGTAACATCATAAAATACAGGTCAAGTTCGATTTCCACTACAATTCGTCAATTTTCGACATAGTTATGGCCCCTTTCAAGTGAAAAAATTGCAAAATGCGCTGATGTACTATCAAGGCAGTTTTTGTGGGGGTATTCATCACCTTTAGTGATAGCTCTAGTTTTCTTATTTATAGTGCAAACATTGGTTGTTGATTGAGGCAGCTCTAAAGAGTTCCCACAACCTTTGTCTGGGTGCTTGTTAGAACTGTCTAATTGGGGCGGTTGTAATGAGTACCCACAGCCTATGTCTTGAAGCAGAAATAAGAAAAAAAATGTACATGTATACCCCCGTAAACCTTAGTTTTCTTTATATCAAGTGGAGTTCATTTCACAGACTTGTTTATTTGATAAGTAGAAAACATGTTCAATCAATGGATAAGAAAGGAGCATTCATGGTCTTTGACAAAGTATTTCCTTAAAATAAGTACAGAATTTACTCCCCAATGTTGTGTCTAAAGTAGCTGGATGAGTGGCAAACACTGTAGACACTTATGAGATGCTGCATTAGGTCTGTGCTGTTTGCCTGGGACTAATATCTGTCCTGTGAAATACACATATAACATACGGTAATAGTAAGCCAGAAAGATGATCTACAGTGATTATTAATCCATTATTGATCACAATGGCAGGGCTGATAATGGATTATCTTTTTCAGCTGCAATTTAGCGAGCCTTACACTGACCATATGTCCAAAACTGTTCTTTTCACTGGTGCATTTATTTTGCATGAAAAATTTTCATGTTAGTGGTTATGGGATGCATAGCTTTGTTTATATTCAATTGTTTTAGTTGTGTATGTCATCTGCTGCTTTTTGTACAGACTTTTAAAAAGATATTTTCATCGAAGCAGTTCTAACGAGCAGTCTGATCTGGGTCCACACTGTTTTTAAAGTAACCGGCAGACGGCAAAGCAGAAGACAATTGTCGTGATTGGCATTTATGGGTTACAGAGCTTGTAGTGATCAAAATGTTAACTGTTCTGATTAGTACAATATCTGATGTAGTGGAACTTTTCAGCAAAAATATTAGTATGCTAATTTGCAATATTAAATGATCAAATTTTTAACAATATGTTTACTAACAAAATCGTTACTTTTGAACAATTAGGCCCAGTATGCATGTTTTTTACTGTGACACCATTATATTATGTTAGACGTAGCTTAAGGTGGCATTTGTCAGTGTGCATATAAGCTGATTTTGGTTTATGCATTTTAGTCTGTTGAGTTATTATGTCTGACCAAATACACTGCACTGAACCATTCAGGGTCTCATAATTTATATGAGCTTGTGCTGGACAAAATTTACACTAAGACATGTGACCATGAAAGACAAAGGTCACATTTTTATCTTGACAAATCGAACTTCAAATTCATTTCAATATACTGGCCCTCGCCCATCGGGGCTTGAAGAAATAGATGGGCTGCAATAGCCGCTGCATGATGCTTCCACGCAGAGCTGTAACCGACTGCACATGATTACTGGTAAACGGCTTAGAGGATCTAAGCCTGCCCAGGCAAAGCGGTGCGAGCCAGAGTATCCATACTTATAAACCGTATTGGTTTCATTGTGGGACAGGGCTTGAGAAGTCATTTCATGTCAATGTCTCGTAAAAGTCCCACAAAATTGGAAGTAATGTCTCCAAAATGACCTTTACAGTGTTGACGGGGATGTTAAACCTCAAATCAAACAAACAAAATCAGGTGAGGACTTTTGGACCGTTTAGGTTTTGGACTATTGGTCCTCTGGTTAGTGCATTTGCTGACCATTACCCTGATCCTGCTGAATAAATTAAGTTACCCCCATTTCGTTCTATTAACCAATCAAATTATTCAATATAATGTATGTGTTCAATTCACAAACAGAATGATGAAACAGTGTGGATCCTGATCAGCTGGCTTCTTCAGAAGCCATCTGATCTGGATCTACTCTGTTTGCAAAGTTAGATGCTGTCATATTCATCAGGATAAGGCCTAGGGTTAACTTCAAGTGTCTGAGGTCTGTTTATGATTGAAAGACTTGAGTACATGGATATACGTGTATATTCTATTTACAGTGTGTTTGGTCAAATCAAAATAAAAAAGAGTATTCAGAGAAGAAATCAAAATTAATTTACCAGATTCCTAGTTTTGATACATATGTTGTGGGTGCTTTTTAGATGAGGCAATTTTCAAGAGTACCCCAACTATATGTTTTTGTAGAGAAATGAAAAAAGTATCTCAGAATGATTCTTCTTAATGGCCCCCGCCCATCGGGCCTTGAAGAAATAGATGGGCTGCATGATTCTTCCACGCAGAGCTGAAACTGACCCGCACAGGAGTACTGGTAAACTGCTTAGAGGTTCTAGGCCTGCCCAAGCAAAGCGGTACAATTTGGACCCTCCATGCTTATAAACCCTATCGGTTTCTTGGGTGGCAGGGCTTGAGATGTCATTTCATCTCAATGTCTGGAAAAAGTCCCACAAAATTGGAAGCAAATCTCCAAAATGACCTTTACAGTGTTGACGGGGACTTTAAACCTCAAATCAAACAAACAAACAAATCATTCTTCTTACTCTTGTTTTGGAACTGTGGGAAGTTAAGGGAAATGGGAACACCTTCAGGGGTGGCAACTCCTGTAATATTATTTTTGTCTCCCATATCAATAGGGGTCAACTCTTAAAGGAAAGAATTTGCTCCTGAGGAGCAAATTCTTTCCTTTAAGAGGAGACCCCTTTTTCAATGAGACAGGGCTTATAGAAAAGTGAACAGCAAGTTCCAAAAGTTGTCTCCCTTTGAAAAATGGTGACAAAAAACTGACAGGTATTCTTATTCCCCTTAATATAGCATGGCTTATTGTCAGTATTGCATGATGGGAATATTTTGTTTTGGTGTAGGGTCTTCTGGTCACAGCTTAGCACCTCAGTCACAAGCATCCCACCTGCCTACTACTCCTATCCCAGAGTATAAAGGCAGCTCACCTTTGACCCTTGATCTAGCAAGAGAGATAAGTCAGATGGTCAAAGATGTTTACAGCGAGAAGGACGTAGCTTTTGCACCAGTATTTAATGCGAGGAAGACAAAAGAAAATCAATTTTCAAGTAATAGAGGTACTTATGAACCAAGCGATTGATTGATTGATTTGAGGTTTAACATCTCTGTCAAAACTGTATAGGTCATTTTGGAGACGTTGCTTCCAATTTTGTGGGGCTTTTATCCGACATTGAGATGAAATGACATCTCAAGCCCTGTCGCCCAATGAAATCAATAGGGTTTATAAGCATGGACCAGCCGACTCGTACTGCTTCGCCTGGGCAGGCCTAGATCCTCTAAGCAGTTTACCAGTACTCGTGTGCGGGTCGGTTTCAGCTCGGCATGGAAGTATCGTGCAGCCCAAACTATTTCTTCAAGCCCCAATGGGCAAAAACAAAAATGCCCCTGCGCCGGGGGCTTTTGGTTTTACATAGGCTTATATAGGGAAAATCTTTAAAAAATCTTCTACGCAGAAACTGCAAGGCCAAGCTCTTAGATATTAGTTGTGAAGCTTTATCTATTGGACCTCTATCAAGATTGTTCAAATTATAGCTCTAGGACCAAAAATGCCCCCACCCCGGGACCCTTTGGTTTTTCATAGGCTTAATTAGGGAAAATAGGCAAAATTCTTCTTCTCTGATACCACAAGGCCCTGGTCTATGCTTTTTATACCCCACCACACGATAGTGGCGGGTATTATGATATACCCTCCGGTGTCCGTCCGTCCGTATGTCCGTCCGTCCGCACCATTTCCAATCGATAACTTGAGTAATTTTTAACAAATTTTTTTCAAATTTTGCATACATGTATATATCGGGAATGAGTGGTATGGGATTGTTAATGGGCAAAATCCGTTAACATTTGACAGAGTTATGGCCCTTTTTAGTTCAAAATAAGGGGTTTTGGGGCGTTTCCGATCAATAACTTGAATATTTTTTCACGGATTTTCTTCAAATTTTGTATACACATTGGCATTGGGTATGAGTGGTTTGGGATTGTAAATGGGCAAAATACATTAACATTTAACGGAATTATGGTCGTTAAAAATTCCGATTAAATGGTTTTTGGGGACTTATTCCTTTACTATATGGAATATTTGGATGAAACTGCACTGATGTATAAACGACCATAATAAGCAGGTTTTGTGTTGTGAATACACAAAATGCATTAACATTTAACGAAAAATTGGTCGTTAACAATTCCCATTAAATAGTTTCTGCGCATTTATTTCTTTAATTTATGAAATATATTGATTATCACTGCCAGTGTAGTGGTTAGAGTGCTGGACTACAAATCCTATTGTTGACTATGAATCTGAGGGGCGTGAGTTGAGGAATGGAATTTTTTTTTTTTTTTTCGTTTTTTTTTTTTGTGTGTTCTTTTTTCTTTTTTCTTTTTCTTTCTTTTTCATTTTGGCAATGAATTTATTTATTTATTTTTTTTTTTTAATTTTCCTCATTTTTGGTTTTTCATTCCTTTTTTTCCCCTTTTTTTTTTCACCCTTTTCTTTTTTTTGTTATACCCCATCACACGATAGTGCTGGGATATTACAATATACCCTCCGGTGTCTGTCCGTCCGTCCGTCCCCACCATTTCCGACCAATAACTGGATTAATTTGTGCTATGAATCTGAGGGGCGTGAGTTCAAACCCCCGTGGAGGAATGGAATTTTCTTTATTTTTTCCTTTTTTTCTCGTTTTTTCTTTTCTTTTTTTCCGTTTATTTTTCTTTTCTTTCTTTTTGCAATGAATTTTTTTTTTTTCGTTTTTTTTTTTCATTTTTTGTTTTTCATTCCTTTTTTTTACCTTTTTTTTTTTTTCCTTTTCTTCTTTTTGTTATACCCCATTACACGATAGTGCTGGGATATTATAATATACCCTCCGGTGTGTGTCTGTCCGTCTGTCCGTCCATCCATCCCCACCATTTCCGACCGATAACTTGATTAATTTTTCACATTTTTTTTCTTTTCTTCTTTTTGTTATACCCCAACACAGGATAGTGCTGGGGTATTATAATATACCCTCCGGTGTCTGTCCATTCGTCCGTCCATCCACACCATTTCCGACCGATAACTTGATTAATTTCTCACAATTTTTTTTTGAGTTTGTGATCAATAACTTAAGAATCTTTTCATGGATTTTCTTCAAATTTTAAAACACTAAAGGACACATATTATTGCCAAGGACAGTCACTCTGCTTTTCTGGTTATTGTATTATCTGCCCTTTTGATATACATGTATGTAGTTCCTTTACTATATTGAATGCCTTAGTGAAGTTTTACAGATAACTATAACACTTAAAAGTACCACTATTATGGGCAAGGCTATAACCATATTATCTTGCAGTGGTGGGGTATCATGCAGTGTTAGCGTGCTTTTATTGATATTAAGCTTCACCTAGTGGACCTCTACCAAGATTGTTCAAATTATAGCCCTAGGGCCAAAAATACCCCTACCCCGGGGCCTTTGGTTTTACGCTTATATATAGAAAATCTTTAAAAATCTTCTTCTCTGAATCCGCAAGGCCCAGATCTTTGATATTTGGTGCATCTAGTGGACCTCTTTCAAGATTGATCAAATTATAGCCCTTGGGCCAAAAATGCCCCCGGCCCGGGAGCTTTTGGTTATTCATAGGCTTATATAGGGAAAACCTTTAAAAATCTTCTTGTCTGAAACCAGAAGGCCAAGGTCTTTGATATTTGGTATGAAGCTTCATCAAGTGTTCAAATTATAGCCCTTGGGCCTAGAATGTACTAGAGACACTAATTCTCAGGTGAGCAATTCAGGGCCCTCTGGGCCCTCTTGTCAATGAAAATCGGCTCATTAGTTTGGTTGCTATGGCAACTTATAGTTTCCATAGACTTATAATGGGAAAAATAAAAAAAAATGGCATTTACTGCCAAGTCATTGCAGATATTTTGACAAAACTTTTATAGAAATGTTTCTTGAGTAAACTTCTCTCTGCCATATGCTTTTGTGCCAACCTGAATGTCCCGGGGTTGTGCTTGGGCCCTGCTCCACCCCCTCCACTCCATAAAAGGCCATATATGTCAGAAACTATTCAGATCCCCACCCCTGAACCATATATATTCTTGTTCCTTCGGATAAGACGCATTCAGTGACACCAGCCTGGGGGCCCTGGGATTCGTCAGGGCCTTGCACCACCCCCTCCACTTCATAAAAGGCCCAATATCTCGGAAACCTTACAAATTCCCAACCCTAAACCATATATTCTTGTTCCTTATGATAAGACACATTCAGTTACAATAACCTGGGGGACCCAGGATGCGCAGGGGCCATGCCCCACCCCCTCCACTACATAAAAGGCCATATATCTCAGAATCCATTCAGATCCCCACCCCTTAACCTTATATATTCTTGTTACTTATGATAAGACGCATTCAGTGACACCAACCTGTTGGCCCCTGGGATGCACCGGGGCCTTGCCCCACCCCCCTCCACTTGATAATAGGCCCAATATCTCGGAAACCTTACAGATTCCCACCCCTAAACCATATATATTATTGTTCTTTATGATAAGACACATTCATTGACACCAACCTGGGCACCCCCCTCCCGGATGCGCCGGGGCCTTGCCCCACCCCCTCCACTTCATAAAAGGCCCAGTATCTCGGAAATCTTACAGATCCCCACCCCTAAACCATATGTACTCTTGTTCCTTATGATAAGACACATTCAGTTACACCAAACTGGGAGTGGCTCATTCAGATGCGCGTCTGACTGGTGATCAGGAGGACGCGGGTTCGACTCCCGCTGGAGTCGGCTACATTCTTTCGTGGAGATTGATAATGAAATCTTTTCTACGGTCATTCTCTCCCTTCCGCTGATTCAAGAAGGGCAGTTGTCAGTTTCTGGCGAAAGAATGTGCACTGTACTGGTTAACCGCTTACGTATAAGCCTGCCCAGGAAAGTGTTGATAGGTAAACTGACCGGCTCAAAAATGACCTAAATAGTGTTGACTAGGCCGTAAAACTCCAATACAAACAAACAAACAAACACCAACCTGGGGGCCCCAGGATGCCCCAAGGGCCATGGCACACCCCCTCCACTACATTTTAAGGCCATATATCTCAGAAACCATTCAGATCCACACCCCTAAACCATATATATTCTTGTTCCTTATGATAAGACGCATTCAGTGACACCAACCTGGTGGCCCCCGGGATGTGCAGGGGCCTTGCCCCACCCCCTCCACTTCATAAAATGCCCAATATCTCGGAAACCTTACAGATCCCAACCCCTAAACCATATATATTATTTTTCCTTTTGATAAGACACATTCAATGACACCAACCTGGGGCCCCCCTGGGATGGGCTTTGGCCCTGCCCTACTCCCTCCACTTCATAAAAGACCATATATCTCAGAAACCATTCAGATCCCCACCCCTAAACCATATATATTCTTATTGCTTATGATAAGACACATTCAGTGACACAAACCTGGGGGCCCCCGGCATGCGAAGGGGCATTGCCCAACCCCCTACATTTCATAAAAAGGCTCTATATCTAGGAAACCTTACAGATTCCCACCCCTAAACCATATATACTCTTGTTCCTTATGATAAGACACATTCAGTGACACCAACCTCAGGGTCTGCCAGGGTGTGGCTGGGCCATGTCCCACCCCTCCAGTTCACAAAAGGCCATATATCTCATCATCAACGAATTTTTGATTAACGTGCAGGTACAGGGGCAACGTCCACATAAGTGGGCCCCCTTCCAGGTAGCTGGCTTGCTGCACGCATGGCAGATCTTACACCAGATCTCCAGGCTTGTCTATCATGAGGATCGATAGCAGAGAGCTTCCATTCTCTGCAATCTCTTTCTGTTAGCTGCTTCCAGGTCATCTTGGGCCTTCCTGGCCCCCGCTTTCCACTTACCTGTATGTCACAGGCAGTCTTGATTGCACCGTTGGAGCGTTCCACATGTCCATACCAGCGAAGTCTTCTCTCTTTCAGGATGAGGTCCAGGTCCTCAATGCCAAGACGCTCCAGTAACTCACTGGACCTGATGGTGACAGTGTCCTGTGGCTTGACATTGCAGATCTGTCTGATCATTGCCCTGTCATTTCGCTGTAGACGTTGGAGGTTTGGCTTTGTCAATGGCCATGTCTCACTGGCATGGAGCATTGCGCTCCGCACACAAGAGCTATACACACGGCCACGTGTCTTGAACGAGAGGTGGCGGGAAGAGAGAACTGGTAGCAACTCCTTGAATTTCTTCCAGGCTGTTTTCACACGTGATGTAGTTGAAAGGTCGCAACCACCCCCTGCAGAGAGCATATCACCTAGGTAGCAGAAGGAAGCTACAACCTCCAGCTTGTCTGATCCGACTTGAACTTCCCTCTGTGGTCTGCCATCTAAGGGGCGTGCAGTTCCTTGGCACCGTGTACACCTGTACTCAGGGTCCTCTATCAAGCGTTTGAGCCCACTGCATTTCTTGTGCACCCAGAACTTGCAGCCATTACAAAAGATACTGTTGCTGCCAACTCCAGTGCGACATACAGCGCATGGGAACTGGCCTGTACTCTGCAAGAGGTCCAGACCTGTACCACAGATCATGATCTTTGTCTTTCCTGCATTCACTCTCAGCCCTTTCGCCTCCATTGCCTCTTTCCAAGTTAAGAGCCTCCTGACACATTCCTCAAGGGATTCAGCTATGATGACAAGGTCATCAGCATACAGGTCCTCCCAGGGGACTCCAGAGCGGAACTCGCATGACAAGGCTTCAAGCACAATGATGAAAAGCAGTGGGCTGAGAACAGAGCCTTGATGAACACCCACCTTCACCTCGAATTCTTCACTGTAACCATCACCGACCCGGACACGGCTCCGAGCATTTGCGTACATCCCTTGGACCAGTTTCACAATCCACTCGTCCACTCCAAGTTTTCTTAGTGCCCACCAGATGACTTTCCGAGGCACTCGATCAAATGCCTTCTCCAGGTCTACAAAAGCCATGTAGAGTCTCTTGTTGGCCGCCAGATACTTCTCTTGCAGCTGTCGGACAACAAAAATTGCATCTGTTGTGCCTCTTCCTGGGACGAAGCCAAACTGGGAATCGTCGATGGACACCAACTGCCTAATGAGGCCATCCACAATCCTCTCCAGGACTTTCATGACCTGTTCTGTCAGCTTGAGACCACGGTAGTTGCCCCGTTCCAATGCATCGCCCTTGCCCTTGTAGAGACAGACAATGAAACTCTGTTCCCAGTCAGAGGGTACCTTCCCATATATCTGAGAAACTGTTCAGAGCCCCACCCCTAAACCATATATATTCATGGTTCTTATGATTAGGGACATTCAGTGACACCAAAATGGGGGTGCCCTGGGCCGTGCCCCAACCTTCCACTTCATAAAAGACCCAATATCTCGGAAACATTTTAGATCCACATCCCTAAACCAACAGTTTTTTTTTTTTATTGAAATTCGGCTCTTAGTTTGGCTGCTATGGCAACTTAGAGTTTCCAGGAAAATTGGAAAATGGTATTCACCGCCACCTTTGCAGATATTTTGACAAAACTTTCAAAGTAATATTCTTTAAGCTATCATCTATTTGCAATATGATTTTAGGCTACCTGCTCACTTTTACTGGTTTCCATGGAAACCAAAATGCCCCCAAAAAACTGAAGAAAAAAAAAAAACAGGAAAAAAAAAACACTTAAAGGTCATCTCCTCAGAAACCATATGCTCTATAAGGCTGAGAATTTATGCAAATATTTTCCATATTTGCCTTTACAGGTTTTGTATTTTTAATGAAATTTGGCTCTTTACTTTGGTTACTATGGCAAGTTAAGCATTTTCATAGACCTATAATGTTGAAAAATGGAAAAATGACATTTACCTCTTTCAAGATATTTTGTCAAACTTTTATGGAAATATTCCATAAACAATGGTCTATCTGCCATATAATTTTAGGCCTATTGGTTGCCACAGATGGGCAGTCTGTTGTCTTGCAACAGCACATTCAAGCGACACCAGTCCTCTGAAGTCACTAGGCTGATTGGGTCCAAATTTCGTTGGCTTTCATGGTTTATTAAAAAATATGGCTGCCAGTGGGCAGTGCCCCGCTGAGCTCTGGTTTGATTGCAGCCGACCAAAATATATCCACTGTAAAATTCATTTTATCAGCCGCGTTTACATACAATGTACGTTCACTTTGTCAGTTCTGACCATCCAGCAGTGGCTGTCAAATTTAAAAAAAGAAAGAAATGTGTCAGGAATGTACAACTTGGCATATAATCAGGTTAAAAAGTGTATTCAACACCCCTATAAACCCCATTTTATATTGTGAGTACTAGTTAGAACCTAAATGAGGTGGTTCTAACAAGCACCCACAAGCACCCACAATCTATATTTTGAATAGAAATAAGAAAGATAGTACATATATTTGTTTTAACCTGAATCTGAAAAAAATGCTAGGAGGATAAGAAAGAAACAGGGATGTGCCAGGGTCATGCCCAACCCCTTCCTCTTCATAAAAGACCAAATATTCCAGAAACCTTACAGATCCCTACCCCTAAACCATATATATTTTTATTCCTTATGATAAGACACATTCAGTGACACCAGCTTAGGGGTCACCCAGTGCGTGCCTGGGCCATGCTCCACCCCTGGGCTTCACAAAAGACCATATTTCTGATAAACTATTCAGAGCCCGCCCCTGCACCATATATATTCTTGTTCTCTATGATAAGACGCAATCAGAGACACCAGCAGTGGGGTTCCCCTGGATGCCATGGGCCATGCCCCACCCCTTTACTTCATTACAAGAGATATATCTCAGAAACCGTTCAGATCCCCACCCCTTAACCATACATGTTCTTGTTCCGTATGATATGACTCCACTTCATAATAGGTCAAATATCTCAAAAACCATTCAGATCCCCAGCCCATTATCACATATATTCTTGTTCATTGTTATTAGACACATTAATTCACCCCCGTCTTGTGGGCTCTGTAGGTGTAATTTCTGTCCAATCAGCTTCATAAAAGGGCCTCATATCTCAGAAACCGTTCAGACCCCCACCCTTTAACCTTATATATTCTTGGTCCTTATGATAAGACACATTCATTGACAACAATCTTGGACTTTTCTTGGATCTGCCATGCAAGAATCCCTCCACTGCTTAAAAGGCCTTACATGTCAGGAACCATACATATCCCCACCGCTAAGATGCATTTAGTGAAACCAACCAGGGCTCCATTGGACAATGCTACACCCTCTCTACTTAATAAACACCTAATATTTCAGATACAGTCCACATGGGTTCTCATTTGGGTGTGTGGTTGTTTGGGAGACTTTATAATTGTTAGATTAAAATCATATCATATTAAAATACATGGCTGCCATTGGCAGTGCCAACCTGAGCTCTGGTTTATGGAATTCGGCTCTGTGGTTTGTTTGCTATGGCAAGTTAAGATTTTCCATTGACTTATAGTGGGGAAAATTGCAAAATGATATTTAAGCCTTTCAAGATATTTTGTCAAACTTTCATAGAAATCTTCTTATAGGCCTATTGTTGCCACAGATTGGAATTTGTCAATTGTCATCTGTTGTCCTGCAACAACACATTCAAGTGACATCAGACCTCTGAAGCCACTAGGCTGATTGAGTCCAAATTTTATCTGTAGCATCCTTGAGCGCAGGGCTTCCATGGTTAGTTAAAATACATTACTGCCAGTGGGCAGTGCCCCCCACCCCCATGAGCTCTGATGAGCATAGTGGCCCATGGGCCTCTTGTTAATATTTCGATGACAAAGTTGGAATTATAAGGAATGAATTATCATTTTTGTGGATTTTATCAGTGTATGAACTCCGGCGTGTCACTCATAAACTGCAGTTTGTGAGTGATTCCCCGGAGTTTACACATCGATAAAAGCAGGAGGTAAGGGCGAGGATTATGGCCATGTAAAATCGATTTAAGCCCCCCCCCAGTGGAATTCTTTCCACTGACTAGTCCAAGGCGGTTCTTCTGTGGCGGTTTATTTATGTTGTTGTTTGTTACTTACTGTGTGTATCACTTGTGTCTTTTTATTTTGGATGGCTATTTGGCCATTTTGTGGGAAAGTAACTGTCCTTATGGCCTTCCTTTGTTTAGGTTTCCATTATGGTCTGGTCGCTTCATGTTTGTGTTTCTTTCCCTTTGGTGTCTTTGACGGGTGGAGTAAGTTATTTGTATCGATTCCTGATCTTTGTTTTACTTCTACTTTTCATGCAGTTTGTGAGTGATTGGCAGGAGTTCACACATTGATAAAATCCACAAAAATGAATTTCATTCCTATAATAAACCTCTTTATAACATCTTTCATTATATAACATGAATTTTTATTTCACATGGCTAAAGATGAACCCAAAATTATATAGCTTAATCTTATTTAAAAAAAACAGTCAGCAATGGTCATTTTTTTGTATAATCTGTACATTTTTGTGTCACACAGTGTGGATATAACAAGACTGTACAACTAACATTGTTTCTGGTTTTGAACCCAGCTGTAGTGCTTTAAAGAGGTATGTTTTTATAGTCATCTCATTTTTCTTATCCTTAGATTATAAAGTGAACAAGAAACCAGAGCATATCATTGTGCAGCCAAGTAAGGTGAAGGTTACACATGTGTATAATCAGTCTGTGTGGTCAGAGGTTCCTGCTACTGGTACCCAGGTCACTCATTTCTTGATCAATCCTGAGACGGGACTCAGTTCAACTACAACAGTTACTGATTGTGATATAAGGACTTTGTTACAGGTAATTAAGGGAAAAAGATTTCTTCCAGGGAGGCAACTCTTTCAAACTTAAATTTTGCCTCTCTTGTCAATGGGAATCTACTGTTAAAGGAAAGAATTTGCTCTCGCCTAACCCTTCTCTTGTTGAATATTCATCTAAGCCACACCCATCTCTGACTTTGAACCAGTCAGATTACTTGATGTAATTTATTCCTACAAATTCATAAACTGTTTGTCAAACAGTGTAGATCCTGATCAGATGGCTTCTGAAGAAGCCATCTGATCTGAATCTACACTGTTTTCAAAGATAGGGGTTGTCGTGAACAGCAAGATAAGGGTTAAAATATTTTTTTCTTGCATAGGAACAAATCCTTCCCTTTAGACATATTTCCTTGAAAATTCCTGCAAATGTAAAACACCATGAAACGACATGCAGAACATATTCAACTATAACTCTGATTTGCCTACTTTTGGAGTTATTGCCCTTTGAATGTTGAACATAGCCATTTCTACCACATACTTGTATCCACTCTGTAAGTTCAACACCATTCAAGATATTTTCATAAAATTTCTCACAAATGTAAAGCACCATGAGATAATGAGCAGAACACAAGAACTGTGACTCTGGGTAACCTACTTCTGGAGTTACAGCCTTTCAAACATAGTAAATATTGTATCCACTCTGTTAGTTCAAAACCATTCGAGATATTTTCATAAAAATTTCTCACAAAACCAGCATCATGAGACAAGGTGCAGAACATAAGAATAGTAACTCTGGCTAACCTACTTACAGAGTTATGGCCCTTTGAACATAGAAAAAAAGTGATTTCTGTAACAATATTTTTTTTCCTGATCTACAACTTGAAAAATGTTTGAGGTATTTTTGAAAATTTATGTAAATGTACATCACCATGATATAATAAGAAGAACACAAGAATTACCTCTGAATTACAGACTTTGGTAATTGCTGACTTTTGAAAATTGTAAACAGTGATCATATGATCCTAGTAATACCCTTGTGCCGTTTCTATTACAATTTCTTTTCTTGAAGCCTTGCAAAAATGTAAAGCAACTTAAGATGACATGTATAACAAAAGAACCATAAGTCTGGCTTAACTAATTTTTGAGTTATGACTCTTTGAACATTGAAAATAGCAGTTTCTGTGATAAACTTGTATCTACTCTGTGAAATGATAACTGTTATGAGATATTTTCAGTAAGCTCACTGTAATTCTGGTTTATTCTCTTACTTTTGAAGCTATGGCCCATTAAACATTGAAAATAGTCATCTCAGTCATATATTCATGTCACATTTTTACATGGAGATTTGAATACATGTACTTGAATAGTAGTAAGCATGTAGCCTCCTGCCACTTACTACTGACAAGGTTTTTTGATGGTCAGTAACTGACAAAATGTGTTTCTCTGGTGCGAGATGGGGTGACCTCTGTTGTCTGCTGTGAAAACCAATCTCCACCCAGTGGTTCAAAAGTAATGATGTTCAGTGTAATGTTATCCCTTAAGATGCGAGAAAAACTACATATGAAAATCTCCTCCGCTGAATCTTCTTGAAACTCTTTAGAAATATTTGTTCATACAGGCAAACAGTGTGGGCCTAGATCAGACTGCTCCTGTGGGAGCAGTCTGATCTGGGTCCACACTGTTTGCAAAAATGATTTTTAAATTAACCGCCAGATGGCAAAGCACAATTGTCGTGTTTGGCGTCTTACAGGTTAAACTTTGATCATTATACCCCAGTTTGTTGAGGCATATTGCTTTTAGTGTGTGTGTGCGTGCATTAGTATGAGGGTGCACGCATGCACATGTGTGTGTGTGATGGTCAGGCTTTTTATTCAGGGGCGTAGCCAGACTGCCAGAACCAAAACATTGTTACACACAACAAGGAAAAATCTGTGTAAAACATCTTTCTCGGAGTTGAGGGCTACTCTTAAAGGAAAGAATTTGCTCCGGACAGGATCAAATTCCTTCCTATAAGAGCAGCCCATATATAATATGTATTGGAGAACACTATTATTAAGGTGTTTTCTCTTTATCCGTGGTGTAGTGGTTATGCTACTCTCCTTGTAAACCAGGGGTCGCAGGCTCTATCCCAGGCTTTTCCAAACTTGCGGATGAGTCTTTAAACTGAGGTCCCTTCTCCCTATGCCCTTAGCTGTTGGTGAGACATAAAACTCAAACACTCACTCTCTTAATTGCAATTATTATACCCCCGGCATACGAAGTATGTGGGGGTATATAGTTATCCATCTGTCCGTCCGTGTGTCCGTCTGTCCATCCGTTGACATTTTGGTTAAAGTTTTGCGTCAAAGTTTCTAAGAGATTGTATCTTCTGAACCCTTTGATAGATTTAATTGATACTTACACTGAAGTTACATACTGGTCCAAAGATTTCACTGATGCATGTCCCACCCCCAAAAGTGACCTTGAGGTCAAGGTCACAGACTTAGAAATTTTACATTTGGTTAAAGTTTTGCGTCAAAGTTTCTAAAAGATTGTAACTTCTGAACCCTTTGATAGATTTAGTTGATACTTACACTGAAGTTACATACTGGTCCAAAGATTTCATTGATGCATGTCCCACCCCCACAGTGACCTTGAGGTCAAGGTCACAGACTGAGAAATTTTACATTTGGTTAAAGTTTTATGACAAAGTTTATAGATGCCTGTATGTTCTTAACTCTAAGACAAATTCAGTTTATACTCACATCAATGTACCAGTCCAAACATTTCGTGATTTATGTCCCTTCCCCCACCCATGGTTACCTTGACCTCAAGGTCACAGACTTAGAAATTTTACATTTGGTTCAAGTTTTATGACAAAGTTTATAGATCCCTGTATGTTCTAAACTCTAAGACAAATTCAATTGATGCTTGCATCGATGTTACATACAAGTCCAAAGATTTCATTGATGCATACCCCACCCTGCTGCTTCAGTACTATTGATACCCCCACCCCTTCAGTAACTTTGATGCCCTCACTCCCTTCGTTCATTTAGAAATTTTATGTTTGGTTTAGCTTTTACAAGCACATTTATAGATTCTAGACATCTTCATTCATATTACATACAAGCTAAAAAGATAAATCAGAGTATGGCACTGGCCAGGGGTATACATGACCCACTGGTCGCTTTCTCTAGTTTTACATTATGTACATGCATAATATGCAAAATGGGCATTACACGTGCGTTAGTTCCCATGAGCCAGAGACTCTGGGGGATCTTATATAGTTAGTTTCCTGAAGATACTCCCTCACCTGTTCAGATCTCTCTCTCTCACTGGGTTTGCAGGTTTCATCAAATACAGCGGCAGCTAAACACCACCTGTTAACACACAGTGCTGACAAACAGAAAGCAAGGATGGCAGAGAAACAGACAGATAGTGCAGAGCCTTTTGAATCTGTGGCAGAGGCCCTGCATCTACAGCAGTCTGTCATAGGTGAGTTACTGTTTAACCTGTTTTGGTATCAAATTTTAATTTATACGCACACAGAGTATACCCATTTTAGTCTGTTCATCCCTCCATAAACCATTATTTTATCATCTCAAGGACTTTAAAAGCTAGAACCCATCAAGCTGACTTGCATCCTGTAAGAGAAATTGGACATTATCAGCTTATTGTACCCCTGCTTTGAAAAGGTTATCTTAACACTTATCCTGCTGAATATATTAATTTTAACACACCTGACTATCAACCAGTCAAATTACTTCATACAATGTATTCACTCAATTCACAAACTGCATGACAAAGAGTGATGATCCTGATCAGATGTTTTCAGCCATATGATCTGGAGCTACACTGTTTACAAAGGTAGGGGTTGTCATTTTCAGCAGGATAATGGTTAAGAACCATTACACCTATGATTATGATATTTTGGATCCTTATTTGTTTGTATGTTTGAATTGGAGTTTAATGGCCCAGTCACTATTTAAGGTAATTTTCGTGACGATCAGTTTACCTACCCACACTATTCCTGGACAAGCTTATACATAAGCGGTTAACCAGTACAGTGCACATTCTTTCAACAGAAACTGACAACTGCCCTTCTTGAATCAGTGGAAGGGAGAGAATGACAGAAGAAAAGATTTCATGATCAATCTCCACGAAAGAATGTTGCCGACCCTGGCAGGTATCGAACCCTGGTCCTCCTGATCATCAGTCAGACGCGCATCTGACTGAGCTACTGAGGCCAGCGGTAGAAATTGAGGCGGTTCTAATGTGTACCCATAACCTATGTCTTGGAGCAGAAAAAAATAAAGTAAACCCCATAAACCCCATTTTTCTCTATATGAAGGTGGGTCTGTAGCTGTAGGGGACCTTGGGAACAAAATATTTGAAACATCCATGTAGCAAGGATTTGAATATTTTGTATACAATCTACATGTACTTCTAAGCATCAGTGTGCAGATGACCTGCTTAGTTTAACTTGCAAATGTACTTTATGGTTTCCATTTTTGCAAAATTACTTAATTGCATTACAACCAGACTTCATTCGTTGTTTCCATATCTGAATAAAATAGGAAAGGAAATGTTTCATTTACATGCACACTAACTAGTTTAACCCATTTTGTACTGGAAACCCCAAAATGGGTAGTTGGCAAACAGTGGCAGGGTCTGATCAGGGCTTACGCTTTTTGCAAAAAGTCCAGCCAGTTTCCAAATAGATTTTAAAGAAAACACAACCTGACACCTCTAAATTTTGAAAAGGATATATGTAAGAAGGAAGATTCCATTTGGTGCAAAAAGGGTTAATGGATGAATACTGTTTTAGGGTATAAAACAGATACATGTCATCAACATATGGGTTTTTAGCTAGATGTTTTTGCAGCCCTCAGTCCAACACTCTCAGCTTCTTGCAACAAACATAATACACAGTAAATCTTTGTTTGACTCTTAACATACCACTGGCTTGATGTGACAGAAATACATATACCATAGCTCCAGATTAAGAGGCATAACGAGGATACCGTAAAAATCCTAAAAGTTCTGACACCTTGAAAACTTGGTGTAATTCTCCAAAAATTTTAACAAGTTTGTTGCATGATCCAGCAAGGAGTTCAAAAGGTGTAGACAAAATGGCAAACAGTGTCGACCCTGATCAGACTGCTCCTTCAGGAGCAGTCTGATCTGAGTCTGCACTGTTTGCCTAGGCCTATCTGTCCCAATACTTAGGATCATTACGGTAATTAAGGGATAATTATTCTTTTTAAGTACATAAATAATTATATTGTGGGAACTTGTTAGAATTGCCTCATCAATAATTTTCTAATTTCTTGTTAGAAACATACTGGTATGTTGTTGATACTTGGTAGAATTGCATTGATGAGATTCTAATAAGAATCCACAAGTTGCCTAGCCTGTTTTTAGCTAACCTGAGCCAAAGGCTCAATGTGAGCTTTTGTGTCCACTCGATGTCTGTTCTGCGTTGTGTGCCTGTCAACAATTTACTTAAAAGACATCTCCTAAACCGGTGGATTTTGAAATAATTTTACAGGTATGTTCCTTGGGTGACCTCTAAATGGTTCCACTCTGCTGAACAAGATGGCCACCAGAGCTAAAAATAGGATAAAAAACAGAACCTTAAAACGTCATCTCATAGGCCACTGGGCCATTCAAAACATCTTCTCGTCTCTCAACAATTAACTTAATAGACATCTGCTCCAGAACTTGTGAACAGATTTTTGAATAATATTATTGGAATGTTTGTTGGTGGTCCATCTACCTAAATTGCCTGAAATAATGCTTGCCCTCTGCTGAACAAAATGGCCACCAGAACAAAAAATAGAAAAACCTTAAAACGACATCTCCATCAAGGCCACTGGCCCAATTTCAAAATAATTTCACAGGAATTTTCCTTGGGTAACCCTCTACCAAAATTGCTCAAACTGTTTGGCTCGTATAAACATGATGGCTGCCAGAGCTAAAATTAAATCTTTAAATGTCTTCTCATCTGTCAACAATTTACTTAAAAGACATCTCCTAAACTGGTGAATGGATTTTGAAATAATTTTTCAGGAATGTTCCATAGGGGACCCTTTACCAGAATTGCCTAAATGGCTCCACTCTGCTGATCAAAATGGCCACCAGAGCTATAAATAGAAAAACCTTAAAAAGACATCTCCCAGGCCACTGGCCTAATTTCAATATAATTTCACAGGAATATTCCTTGGTTGACTCTCTAGCAAAATTGCTCCTCAGATCTGCTCGGATGAACAAGATGACCACCAGAGCTAAAAATAGAAAAAATGTTAAACAACTTCGCCTTAGCCAGTGGACAGAGTTTGAAATAATTATACCAAAATTGCTTAAACCATTCTGCTTGGATGAACAAAATCGCCACCAGAGCTAAAAATAGAAAACTCTTTAAAAGTCTTCTTCTCCTTTGTCAATGAATGGATTTTGAAATGAATTCACAGGAATGTTCTGCCAGCTCTGTTGCACAGCAGATGGGTGTCTGATCGGGAGAACATGGGTTTAATACTTGCCAGGTTCAGCAACATTATTTCGTGGAGATTGATCATGAAATCTCTTCTCCTCTCTTTCTCTCCCTTCTGCTGATTCAAGAAGGGCAGTTGTCAGTTTCTGGCAAAGAATATGCGCTGTACTGGTTAACAGCTTACCTATAACCCTGTCCAGGAATAGAGTGGATAGGTAAAGTAAACTGACCAGCTCAAAAATGACCTCAAATAGTGTTGACTGGGCCATTAAACTCCAATACAAAGAAACAAACAGTAATGTTCCTTTGGTGACCTTTAGCCAAAATTGCTCAAATCATTCTGCCCAGATAAACAAGAAGACCACTAGAGCTAAAAATAGTAAAACATTTAAATGACTTCTCCTCCTGAACCAGTGAATGGATTTTGAAACAATTTCACATGAATGTTCCATGGATGACCCTCTACCAAATTTGCTCAAAGCGTTCTGCTCTGACGAACAAGATAGCTCCCAAAGCTAAAAACAGAAATACCTTTTGAACGTCTTCTCTGCCATAAACAGTAGACAAGTTTTAAAACAATTTCAGAGGAATGTTCCATGGGTGACCCTTTATCAAAATTGCTTAAACTGTTCTGCTCAGATTAACAAAATGGCCATCAGTGTTAAAAATAGAAAAAAACCTTTAAACTTCTTCTACTCCTGAACCAGTGGATGGATTTTAAAATAATTTCACAGGAATGTTCTTTGGGTGACCCTCAACCAAAATTTCTCAAACTGTTCCGCCAAAGCTAAATAGAGAAAAACCTTCAAACAACTTCTCCTCCTTAACGAGTAGGTGGATATATAAATAATTTCACAGGAATGTCCCTTGGATAACCCTCTACCAAAATTACTCAAACTGTTCTGCTTGGATTAACAAGATGGCTGCCAGAGCTAAAAATAGACAAACCATTAAATAACTTCATCTTAACCAATGGATTTTTTTTTAAATACACAGGAATGTTTCATGAGTGACAGGCATTGAACATCGGCATAAAGGAAACAGGATTCTGATCCAGCCCAATGCAGAATTATGTTCCCTGAAAGTCTTAAACATTGTGTATGTGTAGCATAGGAGGTTAAATAGTACTGTTCTTGTCTCCACAACTCCTCCTTCAGTATTTGATGAAGGATATTGAAACCTGCAACAGAGTTCAGATATGCACTGAACATGTGTATAAAGGAAACAGCCTTCTGATCCAGCCCATAATTGCAGAATAATGTCCCCTATAATGACATAAATGTAGCATAGGAGGTTTAATAGTAGTGATTTATTCTCTGCAACTCCTCCTACAGTATTTGATGCTGGACAGTGAAACTTACAAGACTGTTTAGACATGCATTGAACATGTGCACAAAAGAAACAGGATTCTGATCCAGCCTCTAATTGCAGAATTGTATCCTCTAGAATGATAAAACCATTTTGGCCATATGTGTAGCATAGGAGGTTAAATAGTACAGTACATGTCTCGGCAACTCCTCATACAGTATTTGATGCAGGACATTGAAACTTGCAAAACAATGTAGACATGCATTGAACTTGTGCATAAAGGAAACAGGATTCTGATCCAGCCCTTGTTGCAGAATTATGTCCCCTAGAATAACTTAATTATTTTGGCCTTATGCGTAGTATTGGATGTTTAATAATACTGTAAGTGTCTCCGCAACTCTTCCTACAGTATTTGATGCAGGACATTGAAACTTGCAACACAGTTCAGACATGCATTGAACATATGCATAAAGGAAACAGGATTCTGTTCCAGCCCCTAATTCCAGAATTATATCCCCTTGAATGACTGAAACATTTTGGCCATATGTTATTTGGAGAATGTTTCAGTTTCTAGTTTAGTTAGAATGTGTGCCTGTCTACTGCATATGTCAAACAAATTACTTATCTAGTGAGGCATATGGTAGGGGTATTCATCACCTTTATTGATTGTCTGGTTTTATAAATGGTTTCACAGGAATGTCTTTTTGGTAACCATCTGTCAAAATGGCTCCGATTTGTCCAACTCTGTTAAAAAGGTGGTCACAAGATCTGAACTTGAAAGGAAACAATGTCATGGGAATGTTCCATAGGTGACCCTCTAAGAAAATTGCTCAAAATACTTTTGCTCCGCTGGACATGATGCCCACCAGGGCTAAAAATATAAAAACCTTAAAATGACTTCTACTCCTAAACAGCAGGACTAATTATGAATTAGTTTCACAGAAATGTTCCTTGGGTCACCATCAACTAAAATTGCTTTTCTTCGCTCCACCACTTATTACTTCACATTTCATTTGTATATTATGGCTAAGGTGAGCGATTCAGGGCCATCATCGACCTCTTGTATGTTTTTTTGTAAGAAATAAGAAAAAAATAACCCCTTATTATCCTCATTGTGTAATAAAGTGAAATTCCCCTATTAAGACCACCTAAAATTAAGACTAATTCTGCTTTAAAAAGCTTATTTAGTAGGTTGCAGTTATTCTTTCTTTGTTTTTTCTGTATACATTCTCCTCTGGTCATGGTCCACCTTTGGGACTGTTCAAAAGTGGTCTTTAAGACCACTTTTGAACAGTCCAAAAGATGGTCTTAATATAGGAATTTTACTGTGCTTTTAAAAAATGCTGTAAAATCTCATCTTTATTTTATTTCTAGGCAACAAGACAGTCACTCCAGCTCCTCCAGAGGTTGTTGCCCAGATTATTGCCGAAGCCGAGAGAAAATTGAAGAAGTCCACTCCAACACAGTCATGTATTGTAAGTCATACCGTTATGGTGAATGCTTAAACGTCACATGAACAAATCCGTGAAATGAATACCCCTCTGAATGCCACTTTTATAAGAGAAAACTGGGGTTTTCAGGGTTATACATTATTTTTCTTATTTCTGCTCCAAGACATAGGTGGTGGGTACTGGTTAGAACCGCCTCGATGAGGCGGTTCTAACGAGCACCCACAACCTATGTTTGCAGTGTAAATAAGAAAAATATCACAAATTTTCATCAGAAAAGTCACCATTTTGGAGAAATGAAAGAATGCACTGTGTCCTACGAATGTGTTATCGTTTGTTTGTTTGATTTGAGGTTTAACGTCCCCGTCAACACTGTAAAGGTCATTTTAGAGAAGTTGCTTCCAATTTTGTGGGACTTTTACCCGACACTGAGATGAAATGACATCTCAAGCCCTGCTGCCTAATCGGCCCCCGCCCATAGGGGCTTGAAGAAATATATGGGCTGCATGATGCTTCCACGCAGAGCTGAATCCGGCCCGCACACTAGTACTGGTAAACCGCTTAGAGGATCTAAGCCTGCCCAGGAACCCCGGTGCGAGGCGGACAGTCCATGTTAATAAACCCTATTGGTTTCATTGGGCGACAGGGCTTGAGATGTCATTTCATCTCAATGTCGGGTAAAAGTCCCACAAAATTGGAAGCAACGTCTCCAAAATGACCTTTACAGTGTTGACGTGGACGTTAAACCTCAAATCAACCAACCAACCTGCCGCCTAATGACACCAATAGGGTTTATAACCATGGATGGGCCGACTCGCACCACTTTGCCTGGGCAGGCTTAGATCCTCTAAGCGGTTTACCAGTACTCGTAATGACCTTCTTGGATCCTGGCGTTTCTCTACTGAACTCCGATGCAGAAAGTTTTACCATTTCTAAATGAATTGGAACACACCTAAATTTCGAAATAGTCGACAGCAGCTGTTTTCAAGAAGGGAGAATTCCATTCAGTACAAAATGGGTTAAAAATGTCATCAGAAACTATATGAAACTATTTTAAGCAACAGGACACTTAAAACCTTAAGGTGCCAATCACAACAGTTGTCATCTGCTTTGTCATATACTGGTTACTTTCAAAGTTATTTTTACAGTGTGGATTCAGATCAGACTAGCTGTCTGATCAGGGTCCATACTGTTTGCCTGTATGTAAAAATAATTTTCAAAAAGTTTGCAAGAAGACGCAGCAGATGATATTATCAGACAACATTTTCAGATGCAGTTTTTTTTGTGAGGAAATAATATTGAAGTTCGAACAAACTTTTATCATATGACTTAACTGGTCATGATTTTACATTTCTTGCTTACTGTCTGTGCATGTGACTCGTACCATATGTTATAATTTACTGTATGTATTTGGGCAAACAGGCCTGAGCAAACAGGGCCCCTCAAGCGATTTTGGTACTTATTGCCTATGCAAGCAGCGAAGGTTCGGGCGACCCTGCGCATTTGTGCAGTCTCCCCAGAACCTTCGCTGCTCACTCATACAAGCAGTGAATCAAGAGGAACCTTCAGACAGAAAGCCATATCCCTGGCCCCTCTGAATGGCTGGGCATGCGCAGTTAAAAATTGTCATGACGGAATGCTCGAAGACCCAAATTCGCTTGTCGGGGCTCAGATAGTAATTTCTGCTTGTTCTACAGAGGACCCTCGCTTTAAAGACAGTATTTGTTCCTTAACAATTTTCTGCTACCGCAAATTTGCCACTATTAAATAAGAAACTTAACAAGGAGTAGGAAAATAGGTAATAAAGGGACTTTTTTTCCCTTAAAGGCATTTATTCTTGATTATTGAGGACTATCATTTCATTACATAATATTATGTTGCCCTCAGTGCTGACTGAAGAGATCCCCTGTGTCTTCAACAGGTAAGGGGCCACCTTGGGGAAAATCAATAGTTTGCTAGAGTGTACATTATTTATTTTCCCCTTAAGTGCCTCGTGCAGTGGATTCAACAAGAGCTACTAATCACCCTATTAGGGCCACCTTTGATCTGCTACAGACAGAATATCACAGGGGGGCAATAAAACAATTATGAACACACTGTGTGTCCTACTGTTACAGAATAAATGCCTTTAACTTCTTGAAGCAACAAATGTTGTGGACATTTGTTAGAATCGCCTCAGTGAGGCGATTCTAACAAATATGCACAACATTTATTTCTTGGAATATTAAATAAAAATATTCTTGAATAATTCCATCAATATGTCTCATATTGTTTGTTTGTTTGTTTGATTTGAGGTTTAACATCCCTGTCAACACTGAAAACATCATTTGGAGATGTTGCTTACAATTTTGTGTGACTTTTACCTGACATTGCAATATGTCTCACTTTAGTTAAGGATTCGTGACATTGAAATTGTCTTTATAACAAGTTTTGTTATTATATTGAATGTCCATATAAAGAGGGTTGACTGTAGATTTAGAACGAGTATGGTAAAGCTTTGAGGTGCCCAAGTACTTAGCATAAATATGGAAATGTAACAGCTACTGAAATCAGATAATCATCAGTTATTTTTATTATCAAATCAGTAATGATAATATTTTTTGTGGAATTTATCAACTGATTAATCAATAATCTGATCAATCATGCTTGCCTGCATGACAACAATGTTCTTTGTAGAAGCTCCAACATACTTTTGGGCACCAAATACATCATGTTAAAAAGTTTGTGTATTGAACATCCCTCTAAACCCCATTTTATATAGAGAAAACTGGGTTTACAGGGTTTTATATTATTTTTCTTATTTCTACTCCAAGACATAGGTTGTGGGTACTCATTAGAACCACCTAAATGAGGTGGGTCAAATGAGCACCTACAATCTATGTTTGAAGTTTAAATAAGAAATTTTACACAGTTTCATCAGAAAATGACCTCAATGAGGCAGTTCTAACAAGCACCCACAATCTGTGTTTGAAGTATAAATAAGAAATTTTACAGTTTCATCAGAAAATGACCTTTTGGAGATATGAAAGAATGCATTATATTACAATCGTATGAAAGAAAGCACTATGTTGCACGAGTGTATTACCGTAATGAGAAGAAAAATGGTGAAAAGAATCTCACAATCATGTGTGCCATGCTCCTCTACATCTAACTGTTTGAAAAAAAAATGTACTGTCAAACAGAATGGAAAAAAAAACCTAGTCTCAGATCAGAGTTCCCTCCTAAGAGTATTCTGGTTTTCTCAGGAATTTATTCAAATTATGGTAATTCACAGATTTTGTTATATTTCAGGGCCAGACACCACAGCCATCAAGTTTGACAAGTTCCGGCACGTTAGACACAAATATACCTCAGTCAGCATCTGTTCAGTGGCAAAACACATCATCAGGTTTAACTGGACTAGAGATTGGAAAAACTGATTCAGACTTAATCACAGACATGTCATTAGGTTCGGTACAGCCTACTCATAACCAGCTACATCCAGCAGTAGCTGATCCATGTGTAGAAGCAGCTGGTGCCAATGTGAGGACTGAAGAAAAAATACAACATGATAATGGTCATGCTGCAGATGATAGCCAAAGTGTTGCTAGCTCGAACAGTGAACTTGAACTTTTGAATGAAAAAGATACTGAAAATTTCTTGAAAAACCTCCCTCCTTTCAAACCCCTGAATCTCAGTGATTTGCTTCCAAAACTGACATATTCTGCACCATTGATACCCTCACCAGTGAAAGAACATTCAGTCCCAGTCATGCATTCTCCCCCTGTGAAAGAAACATCATTTAGACCAGTTGTGGAGCTAAATAAGTCACCTGCTCCACATTCAGATGTAACACAAAGCTCTGGCTATCAGTCATTCATTACTGACAGTGGAGTTTTCTCTCCAGAGGCAAGTGTTGTCTCGCCATTATCAACACAGTCAAGCCCTCAGTTTGTCATTCCTAAACCAGGACCATTGTTTAAAAGTTCTTTACTTCAAAGTACTCCACATGATGTGTCATTTAATTTCCCCTCACATGATATTAACAATTCAAATTCATTGATTAAAAGTGGACAGGATGGGTCACAGATGGAAGAGCTTCTGCGAGAAAAGGCAAAACTTGAAGGTCAGTTAGAAATGTTATCTGTTGAAGCACAAGTTACGCTTCAAGAAAGAGCTGAACTGCAAGCTCAGGTTGCTTCATTGAAACTTAAATTAATGAGTAAGAAATCACATGATAATGACCCAGCGCAAGGTATTCTCAAAGCAGATATAGAAAGTTTAAAACAGTTGAGAGTTTCTCTGGAATCGACAGTGAGTGATTTGCAGGCTCAGTTAGATGAGCGAGCGGAAGAGGTTAGAAATTTTCAGGAAGAGTTGAGTCAATCTCAAGAAATGTGTGATAAATTAAACATGAAAATGAAAGAAGTAAGAGATGACATTAAAACAAAAGACATGACAATACAAGCATTGAAGAATAAAGTTGCTGAGTTGTATGTAGAAGTTCAGACATCATTACAAAGTAAAATGGAAGCAGACAATGATGCTAGATCAGCAAAAAGTGACCTCATTTCACTGCAGAATGCAAAACAATGGTATCAGCAGCAGTTAGAAGTGGCAGCAAGAGCTCGCTCGGAGCTTCAAAGGGAACTTACAACTTTGCAGGCACAAGCTGTATCACAGCATAGTATAATTGAAAGGTTAAAAACAGAGAATATCAAGTTAAAGCAACAGTTAACAGAAATTCAACAAAAAGCATTGAAGGAAAAAGAACTCCTTGCAAAACATCTGGAAACAATTGAAAGTGATATGATGGATAGGGAAGCAGCCTTTCAAGAAATTCAAAGGGAAAGAACTTTCTTGGAAGACACATTTAATACTAAAATTCAAAATGTTGAAGATGAAAAAAGCAGGATATCTCTGCTAATGCAAATGACAAATGATCTAGAGGCAAGGTTAGATAAAGCACATGGTGATTTAAAAAAGAAACAAAGTCAGATATACACACTTGAGAATGAAAATATGGATATACTGAAAAAATTGAGTCTTTCACAAGAATGTGTCATGGAAAAAGAAGGTGCTATTGAAGAGCTGAAGCAAAGTTTGATTGAAGTAGAAACAAGACTAGCAGCTTTTCAACATTCAGTAGCAAATAAAGACACAGAGATTCTAAGATTAAAGGAAGAAAAGGCTACAACAGAAATTGCATTGAAGTCTGCTCTTCAGGAAAAGAATGCAGTAGATAAAGTATTAGAAAGTTTGAAACTTGACATGGGAAAAGTTGAAAAGAGTTTCAAATTAATGAAACAAGAATTAACTGCAAAGTCTGATGAAATGAATCAAATTAAGTCAGAAAATAGTGCATCTACTGAGCAAAGGGAGAGTTTGAAAGATCAGCTGGAATCAATGCAAAGAAATCATGATTTGGCTATGCAAGATTTTGCTAGTAAAACTGAACAAATAAATATCCTACATTCACAGAAAATAGCTCTTGAAAGTGAAATTACAATGTTGAAAGACAAATTAGCATCAGTTGTAAATACTCATGAAATATTAACAAATGAGAAGGTGTCGTTAAATTCTGAATTGTCAGATACAAAAGCAAAACTGAATGAACTCCAGTTAGAAAAGATGGAAAAGGTCGAAAAAGAACACACTCAGACGCTTGAAAGTGCATTTCAAGAGAATTATTCCAGGATAGAATCTGAGAATTCTGAATTAAAACAAAAATTAATTCAGGTTGAAAAAGATTCAAAGAAAGAGATGATGAAGCAAAAAGCTAAGGCTGTGAAATTAAACAATGATCTGAAATCTGTGCAGATTGAATTAACAGAGCGACAGGCAACATTTGACTCTAATATTGAACTTTTAAGTTCAAAGTTGAGAGAAATTGCTGCAGAAAAGGAGAAAGTTGAAATTGAACTTGATCTGGCCCAGAGAAAATATGAGTTGGGTATGTTGGAAAAACAAGATCAGGTGCAAAATGAATTACAGGTAAGTAAAGCTACATTATCTGTCAAAATTATACATATACATTGCAAATTGAAGAAACATTTATCAACCAGGGATTCATATTTATTCCACCTTTTCTCTCCATATAGACCAATGTTAAATTTTTCAGCAAAGATTTCTCTAGAACGCTAGAAGCCCCAAACTTGGTATACCCTGCTGTTGACATACCGTGTAAGATGCAGTGGGCTTCCCTGGCTTATTTTCACCTTCTTTCTCTCTATATCTAGGACAATATTAAATTTTCATGAAAAAAGAAATGACAAGAAAACTTTAAAAGTGAAATAGAAGTGAAGGCATTGATCAGGAATTGATACAGTTACTTCACGCCTCCCATCCAAGACACCAAAGGGAAATAAACACCAACATAAAACAACTTTAGAATGAATACTTACAAAGGGAAAGCCAAAAGGACTTACGTTTCCATTAAATGGCCTAATGGCCATACAAAATAAAAAGATATTAGCAATACATACTTGAAGAAGCAAACTATAACAATAGTAAACCTACAACAGAAAAACTGCCTTCGGAATGGTCAGTTAAAAGTTTTTTAACTTGGGGGCTTAAATCAACATTAGGTGGCTACAATCCTTTCCCTTGATTCTGTCATGGTTTAGACAAATAATTCATTCATTGCACATGAAGGATTTCTAATACGTCACTGCAGCGTCTCTGAGAACATAAAAATGAATACAGAGATGAGACAACGATATGGACTGAACAACATGAAATAGCTGAAATACTGGAGCAAAAGAAAACCAACACTCACTTGGACTCCGGTAGGCCTGTCCAGAAACAGAGCATCAGGCTCCAGCCAACATTACTTAAAAAGATTAAATAAGTCTTTAGGCTGGAGCCGTTATAGTTTGTGAGGCCTGAAATGCTAGCATGCAATTTAAGAGGGAAGAAATGTTATCAACCATAATTGGGTTAACAATCATGCATACAGTCTGTTGTGTAACATTTATGTTGTTCCCTATCCTTTTATATCGAAGAATGATTTTACAAAATTGGATACTGAAATTGTAAGCATATTTTCTTCTGAATTTATATTCTAAGTCACCATAAAATTCAGGTTCTGATACTTCTTGTTGCAGAAGAGATTTTAGTCGAACATTGAATTTTGAAACTGAATCGAAATGATGTCTATAAAGCTTAGAAAAGGCTTTGCCAAGTTTTTGATACTGATAAATACGTTCTATAAAAGGGTTATCCTTTGGAAGCAAGGAATACACCACAGAACTGATAACCCTGATTAAGAAGTTAAGCAGTTCAATAATTTTTATGAGTGTTGAAGTCAGTTATATGTCTAGACACTCTAGCAAACCAAATTAATTGTGATATATAAACACTGAATACTCAGTTCACCTTGCACGTCTGTGCATTGTTTGTTTGTTTGTATTGAAGTTTAATGGCCCAGTCAACACTATTTAGGTCATTTTTGGGGTGGTCAGTTTACCTATCCACACTTTACCTGGGCAGACTTATACTTAAGCGGTTAACCAGCACATAATTTTGCCAGAAAGCACTTCTGTGCAATCTAATCAGTCTTCACTATATAGACTCCAGGCTATCCAAAAACAAAAAAAAATTGATTGATGTACAGAATGAGCTGAAGTTTCGCTGCTTTTACAGGTCTGCTTGTAGATTTTATCATGCTCTAGCTCATACATGTGTTTAATGTTAAGATTTTTGCCGGGATAAACATTTTGGGTATCCATCACTATATTGTTTTGTTTAAACTTGTGCTATATATAGAATTTTACATGTGTGTTCATGCATTATTGAATTTATTAAACAAGTTGAGGAAAAGAGATAAAATGCAAGGCTTCGCTGAGCATTTTATGCCCTTTCCTCAATGAGTTTAATAAATTCAATAACACATGAGCACGAATGCAAGATTCTATTTATCATATGACATTTAAAATGCACTTAATTCATGATCTTTGTACAACATGTCGTACATGTCCAACAAATTCGCATATTCAATCCACTAGTGGATTACTGAAGCTAATACATGGCATTATTACATTCTCAGACGCGATATCATATGATAAAATAGCATTGGAGCATGAACCATAAAAGCTATTTTTTATTTTTCTCCTTTTAGGCCAATGTTAAAATTATTTTTGTTATCTCAAGAAAGCTAGAATAGAAGTGAAGGCAATGATCAGGAATCGATACAATCAACCCACAGCTCCCATCAGAGAAACCAAAGGGAAAGAAATACAAACATGAAACAACAGACCCTAATGGAAACATCATAGCAGAAAGCCAAAAGGACAGTTACTTTCCCACAAAATGACCAATTGGCTATCCAAAACAAAACAACACAAGCGACACAAACACCCAAAGACAAACCATAACAAAAATAAACTGCGACAGAAGAACTGCCTTAGAACGGTCAGTGAAACGAATTCCACTGGGGGTGGGGGGGCTTAAATCGGTTTTACGTAGCCACAATCCTCGCCCTTACTTCCGTCGTGATTTAGACAATTAATTTGTTCAGTCCTCACTCATCAGTGCAACATCTCTGTGAACACAAAAAAAACAAACAACCACAGAGATATAACAATGGTGAGGACTTGACAGCAAGAAACCACTGAAATGCTGGAGCAAAAGAAAACCAACAGTTAGACTCTGAAGCCTCAAAGTTGGCACAGTATACAGTCATGCTGACTTGTTGTATCATGTAAGTTTTGTTTGTTTGTTTTGAGGTTTAACGACCCCGTCAACACTGTAAAGGTCATTTTGGAGACTTTGGAGTAACTGTCCTTATGGCCTTCCTTTGTTTAGGTTTCCATTATGGTCTGGTCGCTTAATGTTTGTGTTTCTTTCCCTTTGGTGTATTTGTTGGGTGGAGTAAGTTAATTGTATCGATTCCTGATCTTTGTTTTACTTCTACTTTGCTTCAAATTTTATGGGACTTTTAACCGACATGAAATGACATCTCAAGCCCTGCTGACCAATGAAACTAATAGGATTTATAAGCATGGACAAGTCGACTCGCACAGCTTTGCCTGGGCAGGCTTAGATCCTCTATGCGGTTTACCAGTATTGTGTGCGGGTCAGTTTCAGCTGTGCCTTGAAGCATCATGCAGCCCATCTATTTCTTCAAGCCCCGATGGGCGGGGGCTTCTCTGACTAATTTGCATGATTAATCCACTAGTGGATTACTGAATTTAATACATGGCGTTATACATTCTCAGACACGATGTCATATGATAAAATAGCATTAGAACATGAACCATAAAAGCTATTTTTTATTTTTCTCCTTTTAGGCCAATGTTAAATTTTTTTTTTGTTATCTCAAGTAAGCTAGAAGCCTCAAAGTTGGCAGAGTATACAATCATGATGACTTGTATCATGTAAGAGACAATGGATCTTCTTAGCTTATTTGTTTGTTTGTTTGTTTGTATCAGGTTTAACGTCCCGGTCACCACTATTTAGGTCATTTTTGAGCCGGTCAGTTTACCTATCCACACCTTTCCTGGGCAGGCTTATACATAAGTGGTTAACCAGTACAGTGCACATTCCTTCGCCAGAAACTGACAACTGCCCTTCTTGAATCAGCGGAAGGGAGAGAAGGACCGGAGAAAAGATTTCATGATCAATCTACACGAAAGAATGTTGCCGACCTCGACAGGTACCGAACCCGCGTCCTCCTGATCACCAGTCAGACGCACATATCCGACTGAGCTACCGAGGCCGGCCTTAGCTTATTTGTCCTTTTGTCATTACATATTTTTCTTTTCTCTATATATTCTAATGTTAAATTTTTCTTCCAAGAATTTTCATGAACAGAGTCTCTAAACTGGAAGCACCAAACTTGGAATACTATGTTACTATGGTATATTATGGGCTTATTTGTTAATCTGTTCTTTCAATCTTCTTTCAGTGCAGGCAAATGTTAAACATTTTGTCAGATATTTCTCAGTACCTGTTAACCCTTATCTCGCTGTTCACGACAACCCCTATCTTTGCAAACAGTGTAGATCCAGATCAGATGGCTTCTGATGAAGCCATCTGATCAGGATCTGCACTGTTTGGCATTCAGTTTATGAATGTATAGCAATAAATTATATCAAGTAATTTGATTGGTTCATAGACAGAAATGGGTGTGGCTTAAATGAATATTCAGCAAGATAAGGGTTAAATCTAGAAGCCTCAAACTTCATGCTATGAAATGTTGATGACTTACATTGTGTTGGAGACACCAGGCTTTTTTCAGCTTATTTGTTCAACTGTTCTCTCCTTTCTCTCCATATTGGCCAATGCTAAATTTTTCATTAGATATTTCTCAGGAACTATAACAACTTTAAGTCTCAAACTTGGAATGCAATGTAATGATAATGACTGGGCTTCTGATTAGTGATCAAGAGGCAATGGGCTTTCTTAGCTTGTTTTTAGCTCACCTGTCTCATAGTGACAAGGTGAGCTTTTATGGTCACATTTTGTCCATCATCCATTGTGCTGAGTCAGTTCCTCCATTTGTAAACACTTTGTTCAAACAAATTATAGCCTTGTGGCCAAAAATGTCCCCGCCCCTGGGCACATGTTTTACATAGGCTTATACAGGGAAAACCTTTAAAAATCTTGTATGAAACCAGAAGGCCCAGGTCTTTTATATATGGCATGAAGCTTCCCCTTGTGGACATCTACCAAAGTTGTTCAAATTATAGCCTTGGGGCCAAAAATTGCCCCGCACCGAGGCCCCACATGTTTTACATAGACTTAAACAAGAAAAACCTTTAAATATTTTCTTGTCTGAAACCAGAAGGCCCAGGTCCATCACGGTAACAAGTCCGTGAAATGAACACCCCATTTCACCCCAGTTTATATACAGAAAATAGGAGTTTGTGGGGGTATACATTATTTTCTTTATTTCTGCTCCTAGACATAGGTTGTGGGTACTCGTTGGAATTGCCTCAATAAGGTGGTTGAGCACCCACAACCTATGTTTTGAGTATAAATAATAATAATATCACAAATTTTCATCAGAAAATGACCGTTTTCGAGATGTAAAAATTGCACTATGACACAGGGTGTGTTATCGTAATGTTTGATATTTGGTATAAACTTTAACTAGTGGACTTCTAAGAAGATTGTTCAAATTATAGTGTTGGGGCCAAAAATGGCCCTGCCCCAGGGCCCACGGGTTTTGCATAGCCTCATCATAGTGTAGTTTGTATTTTCATGTCCTTTGGGATCATTGATTACATTGTGGAGTTTTGAATATATCTGAGGGTCACTGATGAGGCCTAATTGGCCAAAACTAGCAAGTCTGGCCCAGAAATACCTGTATAAAACTTCATATGTTTTAGTTCTGCGTTGTATTCTTTGCTTCCAATGGATAAATTTTTTTATTAACTATTACACAGGGGAAAGGCCCAGGTCTTTGATATTTGGTATGAAGCTTCATCTAGTGGACCTCTACCAAGATTTTCAAATATAGCCTTGCGGCCAAAATGGCCCCACCCATGGGTTCAACTGATGTACAACTATATTGGCAACTTTGGATCTACAGTCGAACTTCAATGGCTCAAACACTTTTGGGAACATGAAAATCTGTTCGAGACAGGGGTAGTTCGAGTCACTGAGGTTACTGTCAGGAGGCATAACGAGATACTTTTAGACATCTTTTCGGTGTTCTATAATGAATATGTATGCTGTGTGTACTCATTAGAATTGCCTCGTCGAGGCGATTCTAATGAGTACAGACAGCATGCATTTGCAAGATAAAAGACTAAAATCTCCTTAATTATCCCCCACTATTTCTTATGTAGAGGATTTCGCTAGGGGCTCAAGAATGGGTTCGACTCATCCATGGTAAACGAGCCATCGGTGTTCGAGCCATCGAAGTTCTACTGTATGTATTTATATCAATCAGGTTAACGAACAGGTCTTGCCTTTCTTCACAGTTTCTTTCTAAACATTCCTAAAGATTTTCTGATCCACAGGTGAGCCATACAGGGACATCTTGGCCCTCTTGTATTTGTCTGTATACCATGCATTAATGAGGACTTACTATGTGTGAGAGACATAAGGCTTTCTTGTCTTATTAGTTCATCTGTTCTTGGTATACCATGCAATAATGAGGACCAAGGTTGGGCGGTCAAAACCAGGGGCGGTTTTAACTGGCAGTTTTAACCGGTTAAAACTGTCCTGGTCAGTACTCTCAGAGTGGTCAATTCTTGTCAATTCTGGTTGATTGAAATATTGAGTGGTCAATTGAATAATTTTAGTGTTGAAAAGGCAAAGCTACTAAAACTATTTTGAAGTTTTGGTCACTTTGCTGGAGGCTGATCATTTGATAGAGTTTCTGGTTCAGATGTTATTTCTTCAAGTGACCTCTTAGCATACTTTCTGGCTTTTTTAGCCCTAGGCTTTTTTTGTCTATGACTCATCAGTCTTACAACCTTAGCACTAACTTCAATACCGCAGTCTTTGCACCTTGCATGGTTTTTTTTTTTTTGTTGTTGTTTTTTGTTATCTTCCAATGAGGACTTACTATGTGTTAGAGACATAAGGCTTTCTTGTCTTATTAGTTCATCTGTGCAATAACGAAGACTTACTATGTGTAAGATACATAACACTTTCTTGTCTTACTAGTTCATCTGTTCTTGGTATACCATGCAATAATGAGGACTTACTATGTGTGAGAGACATAAGGCTTTCTTGTCTTATTAGTTCATCTGTTCTTTCATACTTCTTCTTCTCCATACAGGTCACTGTTAAATTATTCATCAAAGATGGTGAAAGAGACAACTGGCGTTCAGGTCAGTGATCAGGAGGTTGTAGGTTTGATAGCCTTTTGTGTAAAACATGCTAAAGTGGGAGTGTGGTCAGATACTTTGACAGTTCTTATACTTATACATACATGTTCAGTGAAAGAAATAAACTTAGAGTAATGAATAAATGGAAAAGTAAAATTGTTTGCAAGAAAAACAATCTTTTATTTGTATTGATTCAGTATATGAGCCCCGCCAATCGAATTTGTGTCTTCGAGCATTCCGTCATGACAAATTTTAACTGCGCATGCCCAGCCATTCAGAGGGGCCAGGGATATGGCTTTCTGTCTGAAGGTTCCTCTTGATTCAGTGCTTGTATGAGCGAGCAGCGGAGGTTCTTGCGAGACTGCGCGGATGCGCAGGCTCGCCTGAACCTTCGCTGTTCGCATAGGCGATAAGTACCAAAACCGCTTGACGGGGCCCATATAATAGCATTTTCAATCCTCAGGGGTGCTTGGGCTGATCAGAGCCACAGGGATCAGCCGACGTCACAAAAACATTCCTCTATATTTTGACTCCCTTAAACCCTCTTTTATATAGTAAAAAAGAAGTGAAGGCAATGATCAGGAATCAATACAATTAACTCACAGCGCCGATCAGAGTAAAACTGGGGTTTACAGAGTGTTATACATTATTTTCTAATTTTAGCTCAAAAACATATATTATTGTTACTTGTTAGAACAGCCTTGCCAAGGTGGTTCTAACAAGTTCTCACAATTTTTGTTTTGAGCATAAATGTGAAAAATATCAGAATTTTTTGTCTGAAAATTTTCATTTTTTGGGGGTGGTAAAGTTTCAATATAATTCAGTAGGCACGTTTTAAAAGTGTGATAGGTCCAATCATTCCACGATTTGGAAATGCCCAATTCCAAATGATACTCATGAATGCTTCTTATATTTGAATATACAGGTATTGGCAACTGAATTAGAACAATTGAAACTTCAGAAGCAGAACCTTGAAGTTCATCTTACAGAACTGCAACACTTGAGAGGTTCAGACCTGCAGCAGTATCAACAACATGTGTCTGCCTTTGAACAAGAGTTATCTCGTGCTGTAGAGGAGAGGAAAGATGTTAGCATGCTGAAAGAACAAAACCAGAATCTTTCACTTGAACTCGAGAAAGAAAAAGGGAGATTAGCAGGTTAGTAATCTGCCATTGAATGAGTTATTTCATGCTGTTGATGGGAGGCATGATGTTTGAGTGTTAGAATAGTACCAGAATTTGTCACTTGAACTTGAGAAATAAAGAGGGAGACTTATCTTTGGTGGTGAAGAAGGCATATGTCTTGAATTGCTTGAAGAATAGACTTAAACCAGTGTTTTTGTTACCCCAATACCTGCGGGTCCCGCTTCAGATACTCATAATTTCTCACTGCTTAAACTTGAGAACTCAGATGTACATCAGTCCAGATATTTCAGGTGACTTTTCAGTAGTCTGCATTCAGAACACTAAATTTTCATAAAGTACAGTATACAGAATTTTGAGCTAACTATTGTATGTCTAGTTCTCATATTACATCTGTCTGTTCTTCCATTCTTAAATTCAGTTCTTTCGACCTGTACTCTATAATGACAATTCTGTCACCCCTATTTTTAAAGGATGTCTCAAAATGTTAATGAGTCAAGGTGTCCGAAGTTTTAGGATTTTTACAGTAATTTTAAATCTGTCCCAGTTTACTGTGTTTCATCTTTAAGGTTTGATGCAGAGCAATACAACTTTAAAGCAGCATGTTTCACAGCTGGAGGAGGCACTGGCTGGCCGGGAGTCTACCTTAGTGGACATACAGACCCAGATGCAGCAGGCCCTCAAAGACAAGGAGCTGGAGTCCCATCAGAACATCAAGAGAGTTCAGTCACTGGAGGAGTGTTTACAGAAAGAGAAGGATGGGCAGAGAGAAATAAGAAAGCAGGTACAGTACTTCTAAGTAAGTTCCCACTCTGGCACATTTGAGAAAGCTGACAGTCAGTGTAATTAAGCTGGAAGAAGATACAAGTGGCTATTCTTTGGGTTTTCAGCTTGTATTAGGTTTAGGGCACCCCTAACATACCTTTGTGAAATTTCCAGGGTTTTAGAGCCAGTTCAGAGCATTCTTAGCTTAACCCATATGGTACTAGAAACCCCAAAAGGGGTAAGTGGCAAACAATGCAGGCCCAGATCAGACACCAGGTCTACCTATTTGCAAACAGTTCAGCCAGTTTTCAACTAACTTTTGAAGAAAACGCAACCTGAAACCCCTAAATTTTGAAATGGACTCTTGCTATATACAATGAGGAAGATTTCATTTGGTACAAAATGGGTTAAGCAACTTGATAGTGGCTGAAATTTAAATGGCTAAACGGTAACGACCTCATTTGTTTTGAATTTCTGGAATCAGTTTGCCAAAGCTTGTGTTGTTGTTAATAAGCATATTATTAAAACACCCATGTTGAAAAAAGAATGTATTGGCGCTATCCATGTGTCCGTCCATGAACATTCTTTTACACTCCATAACTCAGTAACCATTAGGGATGTCTTCATGCAACTTTATAGGAATATGTATTAGGGCAAGATGATGCATAGTGCACAAGAATGATTGGTTTCTGAAGTATGCCCCTTTGATTATTTTTTTATAAACAGCCTTGTACGCTTAATAACTTGGTAACTGTTAAGCAATATCTTCATGCAACTTTATAAGAATATTGTATTGGGCCACAACAATGTGTCACACGCAAGACCCAGGTATGCCGAAGGTCAAGGTCATACTTGGAGGTCAAAGGTAAAAAAAGGGTCTTTCTTTCATGTCTGGTCAATAACTTTGTAACCGCTCAACAAATGTTTCTGAATTTGGGGCCATGCCCCACCCGCTCCACTTAATAAAAACCCATATATCTCAGAAACTGTTCAGGTCGCCACACCTAACCATATGTATTCTTGTTCCTTATTATAAAATCTTTCAGTGACACCAACCTTGGGGTCCCCCGGGCCTATGCCCTACATCCTCAACTTCATTAAAGGCCTAATATCTCTGAAACTTCAGATCTCCAACCCTAAACCATATACTCGTTCATTATGGTAAGATGCATTCAGTGACACCAACCTTAGGGTCCCCCGGGTGTGTGCCGGGGCCCTGCCCCACCCCTCCACTTTATAAAAGGCCTAATATAATGGAAACAGTTCTGATCCCCACCCCTAAACCATATATATTCTTGTTCCTCATGATGAGACTCATTCAGTCACACCAACTTCGGGGTCCATAGGGGTCATCCCCATTCCCCATTCCAAAATGCATTCAGTGACACCAATCTTGCACTTTCCTGTGGTCTGATGCGGCCGTGCTTGACACCCTGGCCTCCACTGCTTAAAAGGCCTTATATCTCAGGAACCGTTCAGATCCCCACCCCTAAACCATATATATATATGTGTTCCTTATCGTAAAACATGTTCAGTAATACCAACCAGGGGTGCACCTGGGCTAAAATTGCACTTTTTATTACCATAGAGAAATGTATGGAATGGCTTGAGCTGGAATCTTGAAAATTCATATATGGAATGAATATAAAAATCGAGTGGAACATATTGTTGTGTGACCTAACTTTTGATAAAAACTCAAGCTTCACTGAGTTAGGCCCCTCTTCTGACTTAGACATTTTGCGTTGAAACTAGTAAGAAAATGTCACTCAGGAAAGGCCACAATCAAAGAAGGCAACCATCTCAAGTCATCTGATGTAAGTAAGTTACATGGAGGCACACACAAAAACACCTGACGAAACATGAACCAACGGCACAAAGCCAAATAAACAAATAAGACAGTGCAAAAGAACGACCCACTCGGGACAGTCAGTAGTAAAAACCTGATAGATCCTTGTTAACCTGTTCTTACCTGGAAACCCATTAAAGAGACAAAAGCAAACAGCGAAGACCCTGATCAGATGCCACATCATTTGGCATCTGATCAGGGTCTGCGCTGTTTGCTAATAGACTTTTCCATCAAAAATAGAAAAAAATAGACCACACACCCCTTAACTCATTATCCCCTAGAAGCGTATCTCCACTAATTCCCTGGCAAATACTACTATAGCTGATACCTGTGAGGCTTATCAGTATTTCAGTGCCTATCTCCCTAGACTTTTCCTAGCTTTGATTAGAAAAGATTTTTTTGTAACTGAGGGTGGCAATGCTATTTTATGTATAATTCATTTATTACAAGTTTCTGGACATTGAAAATTTTCACAAAGGTAGATGAAAAAATTATCAACAAGATCATACCAAACACATGCAAAATTCTGTCAGAATTACATGCAGGGTGGGTGATAAAGAAAATTACTTACTCCATGACTTGAAGAAATAAATCCAAATTTAATCCACATAAAAATAATAAAAAAAAAAACAAAGTCCACAATAAATTGGTAAAATCATGATCCTTATTACTCTACATTTTCGCATATTATAATAACATATATTCCTCTTCTTTCATAATTTCCATAACTTCAATAAGAATCTCCATGAATATACTCCAAAAAGAGAACAAATCATTTCCGAGAAGTCCTCCTCAAAATCGGACAAGTCTGCCGTAAGCACACTTGAAACAGACCAATTTCCTTCAATTTCAATGTCACTTCCAGCCGCATCTGAGCCAAAACCGGAGAATTCGCCGTCACTAACATCAGACTCCATTATATCACTACCGATTGCAAGCTGTGGTCGCATATTTTCACTGTTCTCCATGATTTTTTACCTCAAAATTGTCGCTTTTCCTTCCCGGTAAACACGTGGAATTTTCTACTTTTGGCAAGAAAAATATTCGACCAGTGTTTATAAACTGCGTTTTTATTGGCTGAAAATCGAACTTGTCGATATTTTAGAGTTTTGTAGACCAATGGTAAGCATCGCTTATATGCGACACTCGGGAAAGGGAGTACTTGTTTGCGGCCCACTTATAAGCGACGCACGGTGTACCGATAAGAATTTACCTGTCGCTTTTATGCGCCGCTCGGGACTACATCGATAGTTTATCGGCCGCATATAAGCGACGCTAGGGGATAATGAGTTAAATGACAAGTGGACTTTGCATCATGTAAAAATGGATGACTCCACCAGTATACAAAGGATTAACAAAATATCTCAAGAACCACTTGACCTAGGATCATGAAATTTTGTAACTTTTTTGGAACCTCAACTCATTTGAGCATGGACTTTGTCCTGCTCATAAATTTTAAAATGCCAATTGTTGGCATTTTAAAATTTATGAGCAGGACAAATAAGATCTGTGCTTATCTGAACAAGAAAATTGCACCATTTGTTTGTTTTAACATACAAGGGCATTATAATTTTTATGCTCAGTTGAGTTGAACATGGAAAAAAAATAATAATAGTAGGGCCAAGTTTACTTGAGCTTTTACCTCTGCCAGAAGTATACTTTCTTACATGCTTTTCAGTGAATGATAGAGATTTCTCAGTGAAATCTAAATAGATACCTTCACCGTTTCAAACAGTTTTGCACAGTTTGTGATTCGATGTACCGGTATCCTCAGAAAATAACATAATTATCTGTTTGTGAATAGTCAATTAGCTAAACCTTATTAATGTGTGACAGAAATTACGTCACGCACGTTTCATGTCATTCCCACGTTGATGGCGTCACTTTTTCTGTCTAGGCAACGTAAGAATATTGAATGCAACGCCAGACAAGCTTAGCAACTGTGGACATTATTTAAATGTAAATTTAAAGAGAACCATTTGATAAAGTTATTTTCAAAGCTTTCAGTTTACACCCAATATTATACCCATTTAACATGCTGAACACCTCTAAATTGACTCAAAATCACCCTGGAAAAAGTTTGTTCTCTGTTATGATGGCTGATCCTTTGAAATTGCATTACAAATTACAATTTAAAGCATGAAAGAATCAGAAAATTTGACTTTTTGCAGTGTAACATCGATTTTTACTAGCTCACCTGTCACGTAGTGACAAGGTGAGCTTTTGTGATTACTTTTTGTCCGTCGTGCGTGCGTCCGTGCGTCCGTAAACAATTTCAAATAAGTATATCTCTAATACCCATGGTCAATCTTGATCAAATTTCATGAGAAGCATCATCAGGTTGGGGGAAATGCTGCATAAGGTTTTTGGGCTGATCAGATTGGAATTCTGGTTGCCATGGCAACATATAGCTCCCATAGACTTACAATGGAAAAAAATTAAAATATCTTCTTCTCTGAAACCAGGGCCCAGAGCTTAGATATTTAGCATGTAGCAACAGCCAGTGGTCACCTACATAATTCCTGCCAATAATGCCCCTGGGGTCCAAATTGGCCACGCCCCAAGGCCACTTCCCTCCCATAGACTCATAATGGAACAAAAAGCTTCAAAAATCTTCTTCTCAGAAACCAGGGCCCAGAGCTTAGATATTTAGCATGTAGCAATGACAAGTGGTCACCTACATAATTCCTGCCAATCATGCCCCTTGGGTCCAAACGGGCCACGCCCCGGGGCCCTTTAGCTCCTATAGACTCATTATGGAAAAAAAAGCTTCAAAAATCTTCTTCTCTGAAACCACAGGGCCCAGAGCTGAGATATTTGGCATGTAGCAATGGCAAGTGGTCACCTACATAATTCCTGCCAATCATGCCCATGGGGTCCAAATTGGCCACGCCCCGGGGCCCCTTCGCTCCCATAGACTCATAATGGAACAAAAAGCTTCAAAAATCTTCTTCTCGGAATACACAGGGCCCAGAGCTTAGATATTTAGCGTGTAGCAACAGCAAGTGGTCACCTACATAATTCCTGCCAATCATGCCCCTTGGGTCCAAATGGGCCACACCCCGGGGCCCTTTAGCTCCTATAGACTCATAATGGAAAAAAAAGCTTCAAAAATCTTCTTCTCTGAAACCACAGGGCCCAGAGCTGAGATATTTGGCATGTAGCAATGGCAAGTGGTCACCTACATAATTCCTGCCATTCATGCCCATGGGGTCCAAATTGGCCACGCCCCGGGGCCCCTTCGCTCCCATAGACTCATAATGGAACAAAAAGCTTCAAAAATCTTCTTCTCGGAATACACAGGGCCCAGAGCTTAGATATTTAGCGTGTAGCAACAGCAAGTGGTCACCTACATAACTCCTGCCAATCATGCCCCTTGGTTCAAAATGGTCGACTCCCCGGGGCCCCTTCGCTCCCATAGACTCATAATGGAACAAAAAGCTTCAAAAATCTTTTTCTCGGAAACCACAGGGCCCAGAGCTTAGATATTTAGCATGTAGCAAAGGCAAGTGGTCACCTACAAACTTTCTGCCAATGATGCCCCTGGGGTCCAAACAGGCCATGCCCCGGGGCCCTTTAGCTATGGAAAATAAGCTTCAAAAATCTTCTTTTCTGAAACCACAAGGCCCAGAGCTGAGATATTTGGCATGTAGCAATGGCAAGTGGTCACCTACATAAACCCTGCCAATCAGTGCCCCTTAGCTCCCATAGACTCATAATGGAAAAAGGCTACAAAAATGTTATTCTCTGAAACCACAGGGCCCAGAGCTTAGATATTTAGCATTTAGCAACGGCAAGTGGTCACCGACATAATTCCTGCCAATCATGCCCCTATGGTCCAAATGGGTCCTTTAGCTCATAATGGAACAAAAATCTTCTTCTCGGAAACCACAGGGCCCAGAGCTGAGATATTTGGCATGTAGCAATGGCAAGTGGTCACCTACATAATTGCTGCCACGCCCCGGGGCCCTTTAGCTCCTATAGTCTCATAATTGATGATGATGATTTCGTGTTTAAGCTACAAAAATGTTCTCTGAAACCACAGGGCCCAGAGCTTAGATATTTAGCATGTAGCAACGGCAAGTTGTCACCTACATAATTCCTGCCAATCATGCCCCATGTGTCCAAATGTGCCACGCCCCAGGGCCCTTTTGCTCGTATAGACTTAGATAGCAATGACAAGTGGTCACCTACATAATTCCTGCCAATCATGCCCTTGGGTCCAAACGGGCCACGCCCCGGGGCCCTTTAGCTCCTATAGACTCATAATGGAAAAAAAAAGCTTCAAAAATCTTCTTCTCTAAAACCACAGGACCTAGGGCTGAGATATTTGGCATTTAGCAACGGCAAGTGGTCAGCTACATAATTCCTGCCAATCATGCCCCTTAGCTCCCATAGACTCATAATGGAAAAAAGCTTCAAAAATCTTCTTCTCAGAAACTTTGAAGCACAGAACTTAGATATTTAGTGTCTAGCAACATAAAATAGCCAGCTACATAAATCCTGCTAACCCTGCCCCTGGGGTCAAAATTGGCCACGCCCGAGCTCATCACCTCCAATAGACTTATAATGGAAAAAAAATTAGAAAATCTTCTTCTATGAAACCATTAGGCCCAGAGCTTAGATTTTTAGTATGTAGCAACGTCAAGTGGCCACCTACATAAATCCTGCCAGTTATGCCCCTGGGATCCAAATTGGCTACACCCCAGGGCTCTTTAGCTTCCATAGACTTACAATTGGAGAAACTTCAAAAATCTTCTTCTCTGAAACCACCTACTTAAATCCTGCCAACCGTGCCCTTTGGGTCAAAATTGGCCAAGCCCCAGGGCTCATTAGCTCCTATAGACTTAAACTGGAAAAAAAATTAAAAAATCTTTTTCTCCAAAACCATAAGGCACAGATTTTGTTTGATTTGAAGTTTTACATCCCTGTCAACACTGTATACCGGTAGGTCATTTTGGAGATGTCTCTTCCAATTTTGTGGGACTTTTACCCGACATTGAGATGAAATTACATCTGAAGCCCTGTCGCCCAATGAAACCAGTAGGGTTTATAAGCATGGACACCGCTTTGCCTGAGCTTAGATATTTAGTATGTAGCAATGTCAAGTGGTCTCCTACACTAATGATTTTCTGGTACACAGGTGAGCGATATAGGGCAATTGGGCTCTATTGTTTCACTCGTGAACACCAAAAGAAGTATTTTCACTTGTGGCTTTGCCACTATTGAAAATACTTCTTTTGATGTTCATTCAGTGAAATAAAAATCGATCTTACACTGAAAAAAAAACAGATATCCTCTGTTTTCATGCAAGCTGACTCTGATGTTCTCTTTATAGGTTGGTTTAAAGATAACAGAGAATAAAAAGCTGAAACGTAATAACGACCGTTTAAAGCAAGAACATGAACAGTTATGTCAAGAACTGGAATCCCGGACACAGGAAGTTACTGTATTAAATGCTGACCTTGACTCGAGTAAGCAGAATTTGCTGTCTCAGCAAGCAGAGATTAAGAGGTTGGAGTCGGAGAATAAGTCTGTCACACGAGAGTTGGAGAGAATTCAGCAAGAACTGGGAGACAGTCAGACCAGGGAACCACTTATTCAGGAACAGATTCAGGTAATTTGAGCTCCTTATAAGAGAACATGGCTTTGATGATATAGATATAATAGCTTTGGCATCTGTTTGTTTTTAGCTCACCGTCACATAGTGACGAGGTGAGCTTTTCGGGTCACTTTTTGTCCGTCGTGCGTGCATGCGTAAACAATTTCTTCAAATGACATCTCCTCCTAAACCACTGATCGGATTTTTACCAAACTTCACAGGAATGATCCTTAGGTGGACCCCTTTCAAAGTTGTTCAAATGGTTCAGGTCTGTTGCACATCTAGGTCACAGGAGCCAAAAGGAGATTTTTTCACCGAAAACTTAAAAAATCTTCGTCTCTGAAACCACAAGGCCCAGGTCTTTGCTATTTGGTATGAAGGTTCATCTAGTGGACCCCTACCAAGATTGTCCAAATTATAGTGCTGGCGCCAAAAATGCCCCCACCCCGGGGCCCTTTGGTTTTACATAGACTTATATAGGGAAAATCTTTAAAAATCTTCTTCTCTGAAACCGCAAGGCCCAGGTCTTTGCTATTTGGTATGAAGCTTCATCTTGTGGACCTCTACCAAGATTGTTCAAATTATAGCCCTGGGACCAAAAATGCCCCTGCACCAGGGCCCTTTTCTTATACATAGATTTATATAGGGAAAATCTTATAAAATCTTCTCCTCTGAAACCACAAGGCCTAGGTCTTTGATATTTGGTATGAAGCTTCATCTAGTGGACCTCTACCAAGATTGTTCAAATTAAAGCCCTGAGACCAAAAATGCCCCCGCCTCTGGGCCCTTTGGTTTTACATAGACTTTTATAGGGCAAGTCTTTAAAAACCTTCTTCTGTGAAACCACAAGCCCTAGGTCTTTGATATTTGGTGTGAAATTTCATCTAGTGGACCTCTACCAAGATTGTTCAAATTATAGCCCTGGGGCCAAAAATGCCTCCGCCCCAAGACCCTTTGGTTTTACATGGACTAATATAGGGAAATCTTTAAAAATCTTCTTCTCTGAAACTGCAAGGCCCAGGTCTTTGATATTTGGTATGGAGCTTCATCTAGTGGACCTCTACCAAGATTGTTCAAATTATAGCCCTCGGGCCACAAATGCCCCCGCCCCGGGGCCCTTTGGTTTTACATAGACCGTTTATTTGGTGTATTCTTTGCTTCCAAAGGATCTAACTATTCAGAACTTATTTATATAGAGATAATCTTTGAAAATTTTCTTCTCTGAAACAGCAAGGCCCAGGTCTTTGATATTTGGTGTGAAGCTTCATCTAGTGGACCTCGATCAAGATTGTTTAAATTATAGCCATGAGGCCAAAAATGCCCCTGCCCCGCGACCATTTGGTTTTACATAGGCATGTACATATGGGGAATATCTTTAAAAAAATCTTCTTCTCTGAAACCGCAAGGCCCAGGTCTTTGATATTTGGTGTGTAGCTTCATCTAGTGGATCTTTGCAAAGATTGTTCAAATTAGAGCCTTTGTTGATATTTGGTATGGAGCTTCACCTTTTTAGACCTCTCTCAACATTATGCACATTATAGCCCTTGGATTAATTATGGCCCTCCCCGGGGCCCACTTGTTACTCTATGGATCAGGTGAGCGATCCAGGGCCATCATGGCCCTCTTGTTTAACAGCCCAGTCAACACTCTTTATGTCATATGGAACTGGTCAGTTTGCCTAACCACATTTCCTGAGCAGGCTTATTCATAAGCGGTTAACCAGTTCAGTGGACATTCTTTTGCCAGGAACTGAAAACTGTCCTTCTTGAATCAGCTGAAGGAAGAGAATGACAGTAGAAAAGATTTCATGATCAATCTCCAAGAAAGACTGTTGCTTACCCTAGCAGGTATCAAACCCAAGATCTCTTGATCACCAGTCAGACATACATATGACTGAGCTACCGAGGCCCACTTGGCATCTGTTCAGTAGGATGAGGAGCCAATGCTTTCTGAATGCAATAATTTAGGGGATAACTGTATTCAAAATCATTTGGGGAGGTAAATAAGTGGTTTTACAGTCGGAAATTTTGTTTTATGGTGATAGTCAAACGGAAAACAGAATTTGCGACCATAAAACCGACGATTTACTTCCCCAAGTGACAATTTTGCAATACAGTTATCCCCATTCTAATGCACTTATTTGATTGTTTTTAGCTCAACGTCACGTAGTGACGAGGTGAGCTTTTGGGATCACTTTTTTTCCTTCGTGCGTGCAAGTGTCCGTGCGTGCGTAAACAATTTCTTCAAACGACATCTCCTCCTAAACCACTCATCGGATTTTGACCAAACTTCACAGGAATGATCCTTAGGTGATCCCCTTTCAAAGTTGTTCAAATGGTTCTGGTCCATTGCACATATAGGTCACAGGAGCCAAAAATAGATTTTTTTCACCGAAAACTTAAAAAATCTTCTTCTCTGAAACCGCAAGGCCCAGGTCTTTGATATTTGGTATGAAGCTTCATCTAGTGGACCCCTACCAAGATTGTCAAATTATAATGCTGGTTCCAAAACTTGCCCCACCCCGGGGCCCTTTGGTTTTACATTGGCTTATATAGGGAAAATCTTTAAAAATCTTCTTCTCTGAAACCGCAAAGCCCAGGTCTTTGATATTTGGTATGGAGGTTCATCTAGTGGACCCCTACCAAGATTGTTCAAATTATAGTGCTGGGGCCAAAAATGCCCCCCCCCCCCCCCCCCCCACCCCGGGGCCCTTTGGTTTAACATAGGCTTGTATTGGGAAAATCTTTAAAAATCTTCTTCTCTGAAACTGCAAGGCCCAAGTCTTTGGTATTTGGTATGAAGGTTCATCTAGTGGGCCCCTACCAAGTTTGTTCAAATTATAGTGCTGGGGTCAAAAATGCCCCCGCCCCGGGGCCCTTTTGTTTTTCATAGGCTTATATAGGGAAAATCTTTAAAAATCTTCTTCTCTGAAACTACAAGGCCTAGGTGTTTGATATTTGGTATGAAGCTTCAACTAGTAGACCTCTGCCAAGATTGTTCAAATTATAGCCTTGAGGCCAAAATGCCCCGCTCCGGAGCCCTTTGGTTTTACATAGACTTATATAGGGAAAATCTTGAAAAATCTTCTTCTCTGAAACCACAAGGCCTAGGTCTTTGATATTTGGTATGAAGCTTCAGCTAGTAGACCTCTGCCAAGATTGTTCAAATTATAGCCCTGAGACCTACAATGCCTCCGCCTCATTGCCCTTTGGTTTTACATAGACATACGTAGGGAAAATCTTTAAAAATCTTCTTCTATGAAACCACAAGGCCTAGGGCTTTGATATTTGGTGTGAAATTTCATCTAGTGGACCTCTATCAAGATTGTTCAAATTATAGCCCTGGGGCCAAAAATGCCCCCGCCCCGAGACCCTTTGGTTTTACATAGACTTATATATTTTTGTCCGTCGTGCGTCCGTGTGTGCTTTGAAAGATTGTTCAAATTATAGCCCTCGGGCCACAATTGCCCCCCCCCCCCACCCGGGCCCTTTGGTTTTACATAGACTTACTGTAAAAATTCGACTATAAGACGAGGATTTTTCCCTCCAAAATGAGCCCCCAAAAAATGACCCCATCTTATAGCCGAGGTCATGGACTGCAGTCTTTTTGTCCGGCGAAGACCAGACATACGGAAAAAGATGATTGGTGATTTTTGAATTGATATAAATCACCGCCCACAAACCACCGCGACGATTTTTCTGCACGCGATCGGTAAATGACGTAATCGAACGCCATTACCCCCACCCGTGTTTAATGTCATTGCATGTATCTCTTTCATAAAAAAATATGTTTGGAACCGGAAAAAAATATTTTCCCGATAGCTAAGCGGTTGTGAATGGAGGTGGATAGAAAATCAGTGCTTTGCACAGCTCCTGAATTATCCCCAGAAGCTCCGTGTCAATATCCAACAACAGCGTTCGACTTTTCCCGCCATTTGGCGCCAAAACATAACCATTCATGAGATCGTAGAATAGTCCGATTTTATAATGCAAACATCTACCGTTAGATGTAGCTAATAGTCTGAGGAGCAATTAAATCATTTTCACATTGATTGTGGATTAAATTTCATGACTGGAGGATAAACGCAAATTAGAGACATAACTTGACCATATTTTCACACCTTATCGACACGCACCGCAGGATGGCAATTATACGACAGGGATTAACAATAGTGTCATACTTGAACCGTAATAAATGCATAGATGGTTTGTCTCTGAACTGACAGTGATTAACTTACTGGTCTAGTTTTACCCTATTTAAGGACTCAAAAAGACTGGCAGTTGCAGACGATTTTTTTAGCTCACCGTCACGTAGTGACGAGGTGAGCTTTTGGGATCACTTTTCGTCCGTCGTCCGTCGTGCGTCCGTCCGTGCGTCCGTCCGTCCGTAAACAATTCTTGAAACGACATCTCCTCCTAAACCACTGATCGGATTTTGACCAAACTTCACAGGAATGATCCTTAGGTGGTCCCCTTTCAAAGTTGTTCAAATGGTTCCGGTCCGTTGCACATCTAGGTCATAGGAGCCAAAAACAGAATTTTTTCACCAAAAACCTTAAAAAAATCTTCTTCTCTGAAACCACAAGACCCAGGTCTTTGATATTTGGTATGAAGCTTCATCTGGTGGACCCCTACCAAGATTGTTCAAATTATAGTGCTGGGGCCAAAAATGCCCCCGCTCCGGGGCCCTTTGGTTTTACATGGGCTTATATAGGGAAAATCTTTAAAAATCTTCTTCTCTGAAACCGTAAGGCCCAGGTCTTTGATATTTGGTATGAAGCTTCATCTAGTGGACCCCCTACCAAGATTGTTCAAATTATAGTGCTGGAGCCAAAAATGCCCCCGCTCCGGGGCCCTTTGGTTTTACATGGGCTTATATAGGGAAAATCTTTAAAAATCTTCTTCTCTGAAACTGCAAGGCCCAGGTCTTTGATATTTGGTATGAAGCTTCATCTAGTGGACCCCCACCAAGATTGTTCAAATTATAGTGCTGGGGCCAAAAATGCCCCCGCTCCAGGGCCCTTTGGTTTTACATGGGCTTATATAGGGAAGAGCTTTAAAAATCTTCTTCTCTGAAACCGTAAGGCCCAGGTCTTTGATATTTGGTATGAAGCTTCATCTAGTTGACCCCTACCAAGATTGTTCAAATTATAGTGCTGGGGTCAAATATGCCCCCGCTCCGGGGCCCTTTGGTTTTACATGGGCTTATATAGGGAAAATCTTTAAAAATGTTCTTCTCTGAAACCGTAAGGCCCATGTCTTTGATATTTGGTATGAAGCTTCATCCCACATGGCCATGGTCCTTCTTCCCCCAAACCCCCCCCCCCCCACTCCAGGGCCCTTTGGCTTTAAATGGGCTTATATAGGGAAAATCTTTAAAAATCTTTTTCTCTGAAACCGCAAGGCCCAGGTCTTTACTATTTGGTATGAAGCTTCATCTAGTGGACTCCTACCAAGATTGTTCAAATTATAGTGCTTGGGCTAAAAATGCCACCGCCCCGGGGCCCTATGGTTTTACATGGGCTTATATGGGGAAAATCTTTAAAAATCTTCTTCTCGGAAACCCCAAGGGCCAGGTCTTTGCTATTTGGTATGAGGCTTCATCTAGTGGTCCTGGACCCCTACCAAGATTGTTCAAATTATAGAGCTAGGGCCAAAACTGCCCCCGACCTGGGGCCCTTTGGTTTTACATAGACTTATATAGAGATATTCCTTAAAAATCTTCTTCTGAAACAGCAAGGCCCAGATCTTTGATATTTGGTGTGAAGCTTCCTCTAGAGATGGTTTAAATTATAGCCCTGAGGCCAAAAATGCCCCCGCCCTGGAGCCATTTGGTTTTATATAGGCTTATGTAGGGAATATCTTTAATAAAAATCTTCTTCTCTGAAACCGCAAGGCCCAGGTCTTTGATATTTGATATGTAGCATATCTAGTGAACCTTTGCCAAGATTGTTCAAATTATAGCCTTTGTTGATATTTGGTATGAAGCTTCACCTTTTTAGACGTCTCTGAACATTATGCACATTATAGCCCTGGGGTTAATAATGGCCCTCCCCGGGTCCCACGTGTTACTCTATGGATCAGGTGAGCGATCCAGGGCCATCATGGCCCTCTTGTTTATTTTGTACTTGTCCCGACCAAGCGTCATAAGGTCAAAGTGCACCTGACCGCCGTGATTTCCCTCTTGTCCTGGACGGCCGGGAAATGGATTTGTCAGCCCCTGTCGTCTATCAAATAGGAGTCTGTGTAGCCTAAGCCAGCAAAGCATGTACCGGGCCGACAGCGATACGACGTATCGGTCCGACGTTTGCCGCTATTTTGTGCTAGCTGGGGCGTTGGTTCTGAAACTGAATAGCTAGATGTTGTGTTCCCCATATTTTTCTAAATTTTGTGGATGGAAATGAATTCCCCCCTTCCCCAATGCTTAATAGACATACCTATTCAGATTCAATAAGAGTTGTCTCTCTTTGTAACTCTTACAAACAAAGACACAGAATGTCACCAGACATAAACAAGCGGCCAAACAAGCCATGTTAGGGGTAAGTTGAGGGGTTTTCTGACGAAAAAGGGCCGTTTTCTCACATCTAAATGGCATCTGGCGGTAGCAGATAAGCCCCGACAGATAATGTCAAAAATTTGACCGGTGTTATAAAAGAGTACAAGCAAAATCCCACCTTAGAAAAACTGAAAAAGGGGTCCCATCTTATAGCCGAATCGCCTTATAGCCGAATTTTTATGGTATATAGAGATAATCTTTGAAAATCTTCTTCTCTGAAACAGCAAGAACCAGGTCTTTGATATTTTGTGTGAAGCTTCATCTAGTGGACCTTTATCAAGTATCAAGATTGTTTAATTTATAGCCCTAAGGCCAAAAATGCCCCTGCCCCGGGGCCATTTGGTTTTATATAGGCTTTTGTGATGCTGGGGACATGGGGACAAAAATGCCCCCACCCTGGGGCCCTTTGGTTTTACATAGGCTTATATAGGGAAAATCTTTAAAAAAATCTTCTTCTCTGATACGCAAGGCCAAGGTCTGTGATATTTGGTGTGTAGCTTCATCTTGTGGAACTTTGCCAAGATTGTTCAAATTATAGCCTTTGTTGATATTTGGTATGAAGCTTCACCTTTTTAGACCTCCCTCAACATTATGCACATTATAACCCTGGGGTCAATAATGGCCCTCCCCAGGGCCCACTTGTTACTCAGCGATCCAGGGCTATCATGGCCCCATTGTATTAATAACTGTACCGTTTTGCACAAAACAGCAAGAGATGAGAGCTGCGTAAAACCAAATGCTACTAAATGAGAAACAACATTACATTGTGACATCAGGGTTTCCAACAATATATCATGGAATATATTATCGCAAATTTTTTATGTTATCCAATCAGACATTGCATTACATACGCAAGTGCATTAGAATCAGATTTCTCTGATTCATGTTTAACAGTATGGTGCATTTCTTTTCTATTTTTCTACTTTATTTTTTTTATTTTTTCCCTAGAGCTTGGAGTGCCAGCTACGTCTGAGAAATTCAGAATTGGAGGCCTCACACCAGCAGATGCAGTTAGCAGAGGAAAGACAACAAGGAGAAATAGAAAATATCAAGCATGCCTTACAGGTATGAATACAAGGGTCTTGCAAAAAATGTCATCAGCGATGGCTTTTTGAACTGAAACCTTTTATCAGAATTATTTTAATTATACTACCCCTTCGAATTATTCCCTGTTTACCGGAACAATTTTTGTAATCTTTTAAGGTAGTCATGGAATGCAATTAAGTAATCATATTTTGGTATTTGTTGGAGACACTGGAATATAGTGCTGAACATACGGTATTATATTTCTTTGGAGAAAGCATTTCCTTAAGCCTTAGAAATTAAAAAAAAAAATTGCATGGATTCAGATCTGAGGAGTTAGGTGGATAGCTTGCAACATGAACTTTTTCAGACACCAAGAAAGCCTTCACATCTTTTCACTTGTGAGAGGAGGCATTATCACATATCAGATGAACCCCTGACCACCATCGAATTGGACACTTCTTGCAGTAAAACCTTTTTTTTCAACTCAATACATCCTAGATGGACATTGCACCTATACAACTGACCTCTAGAATTAAAGAAAATAGCATACACCATCTTCTTTGAACTGATTGTTGTTTTGACAATATGTGGTTGCAATTCATATTTTCATTTCCATTGCTCGATATCAGCCCTTCCTTGTGGCTCAAACATATATGAACCCAGCTTACATCACCTGTTAGCTTGGAAATGACCAAGCAGTTACAATCTTTGTATGTTTTCAGTAATATCTTAGGCATAATTTAGGCAATGCTTCTTTTGCTAGTTAGATAACAAATGAGGTACGCACCTGGCCCAAATCCTTCTCAGTTGCTAGTGTTGCTTTAGAATTGTTTGCAAGCTGCTGTCGTCTGCCAGTTACTTTAAAAGTCATTTTTGCAAACAGTGTGGACCCAGACCAGACTGCTCCTCTAGGAGCAGTCTGATCTGGCTCTACATTGTTTGCCTGTATGAAAAAATATTTCTAAAAAGTTTGCAAGAAGATTCAGCAGACTGAGATGACATAAGCAGACGACATTTTCAGATGTATTTTTTCTCGGCGTCTTTAGTGTTAAAAGTCATTGTTTCAAACAGTGCATGCTCAGATCCTCTGGGAGCAGTCTGCTCTGTGTCTGCATGGGGGGAGTCTGCTCTGGGTCTGCACTGTCTGCCTGTAAACAAATTTGATGTTTGAAAGGTTCACAAGAAAGTGGAGCTCACGACATAAACAGGCTACATTTTGAGATGCAGTTTTTCTTGGCACCTTAACCCTTATCCCACTGAACATGACAACCCCCACCTTTGCAAACTGTAGATCCAGATCAGGAAGCCACCTGATAAGGATCTACACTGTTTGTTGTGCCATTTGTGAATTGAATACATACATTGTATTAAGTAGTTTGATTGGTGGATAGTCAGATAGTCTGGCCAAATTTAATTTTTTCATTAGGATAAGGGTTAAGTGATATCATGTTGTTGTTTTTGTCGCGCCTGCTACTAGCATGGCGCGATATAGGCGCCCGGTTTTCTGTCCGTTCGCCTGTTCGTCCGCCCGTCCGTTTGTCAAGGCGTCAACATTTGCGACCACCCTAGCGTTCACCCTGATGTTCAAGTTTACTTGTCAAGAACTATAAGAGCTTCATTAATGATAGTTGGTACAAACTTGTATCTAGGGATGACAACTTACATGCAAGTATCCATATTTGTCCTTGACCTATATTTCATGGTTCACTGACTTTGTAAAATATTGCGGCCACCCTAGCGTTCACCCTGAGGTTCACGTTTATTTCTCAAGAACTATAAGAGCTTCATTAATGATAGTTGGTACAAACTTGTATCTGGGGATGACAACTTACATGCAAGCATCCATATTTGACCTTGACCAACATTTCATGGTTCACTGACTTTGTAAAATATTGTGACCACCCTAGCGTTCACCCTGAGGTTCACGTTTATTTCTCAAGAACTATAAGAGCTTCATTAATGATACTTGGTACAAACTTGTATCTGGGGATGACAACTTACATGCAAGCATCCATATTTGACCTTGACCTACATTTCATGGTTCACTGACTTTGTAAAATATTGCGACCACCCTAGCGTTCACCCTGAGGTTCAAGTTTATTTCTCAAGAACTATAAGAGCTTCATTAATGATACTTGGTACAAATTTGTATCTGGGTATGGTAACTTAAATGCAAGCATCCATATTTGACCTTGACCTATATTTCATGGTTCACTCACTTTGTAAAATATTGCGACCACCCTAGCGTTCACCCTAATGGTCAAGTTTATTTCTCAAGAACTATAAGAGCTTTATTAATGATACTTGGTACAAACTTGTATCTGTGGATGGCAACTTAAATGCAAGCATCCATATTTGACCTTGACCTACATTTCATGGTTCACCGACATTGTAAAATATTGCGACCACCCTAGCGTTCACCCTAATGGTTAAGTTCATTTCTCAAGAATTATTAGAGCTTAATGATACTTAGTACAAGCTTGCATTTAGGAATGGAAACTTTTGTGTAAGCATCTATGTTTGACCTTGACCTACATATCATGGTTGAGTGACTTTGCGCCCCAACAGGCGCGACATAGCCTTCGGCAGAATTCTTGTTTTATGTCAAAAGTCCTGTTTGTCTATTGTCATAGAAAAGCTGAATTTAACATTTTGATGTGTATTGACATCTGAAATGTACTCTACAACATTAATTTTAACATTGTCAGATTTGACAAAGTTTGATAGTGTGGACGTAATGGTAACCTAATGCTTTGAGTAGCAGGACTTAACTGTTTTTTTATGTTTGTTTGTTTGTTTTACGACCCTTTCAAGATTATTTCACTTATTCAGAGCCTATCATTAAACAGAGGTGGGCGAAAACTTGAGTAACCGCAGAAAAACCACCTTACCTTCCCTTGAGGAACTTGGCATGGCACATGTGACCTGAGACAGGCTTGAACCACTGTGGTAAGATACCTAATGATTAACCCTTGTCCTGCTGACCCCGGATATGCCTTACCTTTCAAACAATGTAGGTCCAGATCAGATGGCTTCTTCAGGCTTCTGAAGCCATCTGATCAGGATCTACATTGTCATTCAGATTGTGAATTTGTTGCAATAGATTTGAATCAAGTAATATGATTGGTTGATAATCAGTAGTGGGTGTGGCATAGTTAAATATTCAGCAGGTCAAGGGTTAAAGAACTTACTGTTTGTTTACAGGGGAAGAATAGTGAGATTGAGGCCCTTAAGCTTGAGATTGCTGCTTCTAAACATGAGAAACAAACACAGCAGGCCAGAATAATGGAACTGAGAAGTGCACTGAAGTCATCTATACAACATCATAGGGTAGGTTGTAAAGTTATCATTACAACATCATAGGGTAGGTTGTAAAGCTATCAATACAACATCATAGGGTAGGTTGTAAAACTATCAATACATCATAGGGTAGGTTGTAAAGCTATCAATACAACATCATAGGGTAGGTTGTAAAGCTATCAATACAACATCATAGGGTAGGTTGTAAAGCTATCAATACAACATTATAGGGTAGGTTGTAAAGCTATCAATACAACATCATTGGGTAGGTTGTAAAGTTATCAATACAACATCATAGGGTAGGTTGTGAAGCTATCAATACAAAATCATAGGGTAGGTTGTAAAGCTATCAATACAACATCATAGGGTAGGTTGTGAAGCTATCAATACAACATCATTGGGTAGGTTGTAAAGCTACCAATACAACATCATAGGGTAGGTTGTAAAGCTATCAATACAACATAATAGGGTAGGTTGTAAAGCTATCAATACAACATCATAGGGTAGGTTGAAAAGCTATCAATACAACATCATTGGGTAGGTTGTAAAGCTATCAATACAACATCATAGGGAAGGCTGTAAAGCTATCAATACAACATCATTGGGTAGGTTGTAAAGTCATTATACTCAGCCTATCAATACAACATCTTTGTGTAGGTTGTCCTTATACTCCACCTTTAACCCTCAGAGCACCAAGCTAATTTTCATTTGGCCCCCGCCCATCTGGCCTTGAAGAAATAGATGGGCCGCATGATACTTCCACACAGAGCTTACAACGACCGCACACAAGTACTGGTAAACTACTTAGAGGATCTAAGCCTGTCGTCTGTCTGTCAACCATTTACAAATGTCTTCTTCTCTAAAACCACTCGGCCAATTTTAATTAAATTTCATATGCAGCCTCATATGACAATGGGGGAACGAAAGTTTGCAAGTATGGTTCAGGTCACATGACCACGACAGCCACCATGCCCAAATATGGTAAAAATCTTATAAAATCTTCTCCAGAACCACTGGGTTGATCGTCTTGAAACTTAGTATGTAGCATTAGGTGACTGAATACTACCAAGTTTGCAAATATGGTGACCCTAGGTTGATCTTGCCCTATTTTACACCATGGTCAAATTTGGTTCCTTAGGCTTTCAAGGGGAAAAGGGTAAAACAATGCCATTTTTATGCTCCAACTTCGAAGAAGTTGATGGGGCCCATTGGTTCTGTCTTGTCCGTCCGTCTGTCTGTCTGTCCATCTGTCTGTTACGCTTTCACCCTGTAGGAAACTCAAGAATGGTTTGAGCTAGGATCTCGAAATTTCATATATGGAATGTGCATGAAAAATAAGCGGACAGGTAGTTTTTTTTATGCCCCCGGAATCTAAGAGATTCGGGGGCATATAGTTTTTGGTCTGTCCGTCTGTTTGTCCGTTTGTCCGTTTGTCCGTCTGCAAAAACTTTAACATTGGGCATAACTTTTGAATGGTAATAGATAGAGCATTCATATTTCACATGTGTATACCTTATCACAAGACCTTTCCAGTGGTACCATAATTTTTGATCTCGTGACCTTGAACTTGACCTTTGACCTATTTTTTTCAAAATTTTTAAAAACATTAACATTGGCGCTGTCCGGGGGCATCAGTGTTTCACAAACACATCTTGTTTTTTTTTTCGCTGGACTTGTCTTTGCAGTGTTACGCCCCTTTTCGGACTTATGCATTGTGGCTATGGGGAAACCTTGTGAGCAAGATATTTGGAGAACCACTTGGGCTAGGCTCATAATATTTAGTAAACAGTTTGGGTCTAAGGTGTAGATGACCTGATTAACTTTTGACGAAATTCGAAAAATATTTAACAGAGTAACGCCCCTTTTCGGACTTATGCATTGCGGCTATGGGGAAACCTTGTAAACAAAATATCTGAAGAACCGCTTGAGCTAGGCATTTAGTAGAGAGTTTGTGTCTAATGTGTAGTTGACCTGATTAACTTTTGATGATATTCCGAAAAAATTTAATGGAGTAATGCCCCTTTTCGGACTTATGTATTGTGGCAATGGGGAAACCTTGTGAGCAAAATATATGGAGAACTACTTCAGCTAGGCTCATGATATTTAGTAGACAGTTTGGGTCTAAGGTATAGATGACCTGATTAACTTTTGATGAAATTCCAAAAATATTTAATGGAGTTGCGCTCTTTTTCGGACTCGTGCATTGTGGCTATGGGGAAACCTTGTGAGCAAACTATCTGGGGAACCGCTTGAACTAGGCTCATGATATTTAGTGGACTATTTGGGTCTAAGGTGTAGATGACCTGGTTAACTTTTGACGAAATTCCGAAAACATTTAACGGTGTTATGCCACTTTTTTTACTTATGCATTGTGGCTATAGGGAAACCTTGTGAACAAAATATCTGGAGAACCGCTTGAGCTAGGCACATGATATTTGTTATACAGTTTGGGTCTAATGTGTAGATGACCTGATTAACTTTTGACGAAATTCTGAAAATATTTAATGGAGTTATGCCCCTTTTCGGACTTACACATTTTGGCTATAGGGAAACCTTGTGAACAAAATAACTGGAGAACCACTTGAGCTAGGCTCATGATATTTGGCAGTCTGTTTGCTACTAAGGCATGACCTGAATTGTTTAAAATCTGTTAATATTTGACAATGATCATGAGGTACTGTTTACCGTCCCATTTAGGGACAAGCATATGGTTGGGGGCATAGTGTTTCACAAACACAATTTCTAGTTGAAAAATATTGTGGTCTATGACAGCAGAATAAGTACAAAATGATGGCCCCCACCAATTGGGGCTTGAAGAAATAGATGGGCTGCATGATGCTTCCAGGCAGAGCTGAAACCAACTGCACACAAGTACTAGTAAACAGCTTAGAGGATATAAGCCTGTCCAGGCAAAGGGTGTGAGTCAGCCTGTCCATGCTTATAAACCCTATTGGTTTCATTGGGCGACAGGGCTTGAGATGTCATTTCATCTCAGTGTCGGGTAAAAGTCCCACAAAATTGGAAGCAACATCTCCAAAATGACCTATACAGTGTCGACGGGGCCCAAGGTCACTTCGATTGCAGGTCCATTGACATTTCAAAATACATTTTCTCAGAGACCACAGTGCTATTTTCTTTAAAAAATAAATTCTGCAGCCTTAGGACAGTGCAGGAATGAAAATTTGTTTCAATGGTTGAAGATGACTGCCATGCCAAAATATGGTAAAAATCTTAAAAACAATCTTCTTCTCCAGAAGTACTTGGCCGATTGTCTTGAAACTTGATGTGTAGCATTGAGTCACTAAGAGCTACCAACTTTGACTCAAGGTTGACCTTGACCTAAGGTTTCTTAGGTTTTTCAATGGTAAAAGGGTAAAACAGTGCATTTTTTCAGAAAATTTTGTGGTCTGTGACATGAAAATAGATACAAAATGAATGTCTATGAATGCTAAAGGTCAAGTTCATTCTATGACCTTGGCCCAAGGTCACTTGGATCGCAGGCCCATTGACATTTCATAATACATTTTCTCTAAAATCACTGGGCCAATTTCATTTAAATTTTATATGCAGCCTTTGGCCAGTGGGGAATTAAAAAAATTGTTTGAATGGTTCAGGTCACATGACAAAGATGGCAGGCATTCCTAAATATGATAAAACCCCTAAAAATCGTCTTTGCCAGAACCACTTGGCCAATTACCTTGAATTTTAGTATGTAACTTTATGTGACTGAGTACAACAAAATTTATTTCATTGATGACCCTAGGTTAACCTTGAATTATCCTTTGACAAGTTCATATTTGGCCCTCTGGCTTTTGAATGGGAAAGAGGTTAAAAATGTGAATGGGAAAGAGGTGAAAAATGTATTGTTCGAAAACTGTTTTGATTATGAAATAAGAGGGGTACTATACTCGTATGAGTGTCTGTGAATGCTATTATATGTAATGGCATCCATCAACTTAAATTTTATATAAAGCTGCCTTGGCAATGGATGAAAGTTCGTTTAAATTGTCCAGGTCACATGACCAAAATAACTGCAATGGCCATATATAATAAATTTAAATCTTGAGAATCTCTGGGCCAATTTCTTGAAACTTCATCTGCAGCTTCAGGTGACTAAGTACTACAGTATTTTATAAATGAGGACCCCAAGTCACAATGACCTTCACCTGTTTATCAGTACCAAAGATCATAGACACTCAGATGAAAATAATATACAGGGCTCAGGGGAGCGATCAGGACCATAGGCTTCTTGTTTTCATATTTCTTCGTTAAAAATAGATAGTTGGTTCTCGTTAGAACCGATTTGCAGTACCCAGACACTGTGTTTTTAAGCAGAATTAAAAAAAATAATGTACACCACTGTAAACCCCAGTAACTGTTAATCCCAGTGGGATTAAAGGAGGTCAAAATTATATAGGTGTGTTTTCGTGACGAGGTGGGGCAAAGAAGACAGGTTTTTGTTGTCCCCCACCTTTTCAAAGAAAAGTGAGTGGAAATGGTTTTCAGTGTTTCCTATTTCTATAATTTGGCAAGAGTATGTTACATGTATATAATTCTGTTTTTCAAAGTATGCTTGTACATGTATGTACACCAAGTGGACCAATTGTTTTGAAACTTTGTGTTTTGGTCATTGTCTGAATATATGCATCTGCTTTTGGTATTTTCATGAAATTATTTTTGTTGAGCAGCTCATATTGTTTTGAGCTTATAGTTTACCAAATATTAATAGATATATGCCACTTACATGCTAATAATTTCCAAACTGTACAATGGATTTGGTTCATATTTTGTATGATGATACATATAGGATATATATCTTTGACTGTCATGGTTTTTGATTTGTTATATATCTTTGACTGTCATGGTTTTTGATTTGTTTGCTTGTAATGTCAGTTTTTGAACATATAACAGCAAATTAACATGCATAAAACATGATTTTTTTTTTTTTTACAAAAACTGCAGCCTGCACTCTTACATTATATATTTCGATTCAGCTGACTGATAAATTCAGCAAACTGCAAAGATTGAATGGTGGCTCAGATGCTGAGAATGAGTTACCTTCCCTACCATTTGACCTTGAGGAGATGGACAAGTTAGTTCAAGAGTCAGCTGTACAAGCTTTGGAGAGCAAGTAAGTTATCAAAGGATAAACAGTAAAATTCCACTATCAAGAGCACTTAGAATTAAGACTAGTTCTGCTTTTAAGGGGAATGGGAACACCTGGCAGATTTTTCTGCCTTTTTTAAAAGGGAGATAACTTTTGGGACTTCCTTTATGCTTTTCTATAAGTCCTGTCCCACTGAAAAAGCAGTCTACTCTTAAATGAAAGAATTTTGGTCCTTTGGAGCAAATTCTTTCCTTTAAGAGTTGACCCCTATTGACATAGGAGACAAAAATACTCTTGCAGGAGTTGACTCCCCTGAAGGTGTTCCCATATCTTTCAGTGATTTTTTCTACATCAAGTTTCCTCTTACAAGAGACCTCCTTTTGGACAGTTCAAAAGTGGTCTTAAAGACTACTTTTGAACAGTTTATAGACAAATTTTACTATTTTGTGTACTTGATAATTATTTTTAGCTCACCAGAGTCGAAGGCTATGGGGGAGCTTATAGGATAGACAGTTGTCCATTGTTGTTGTCTGCGCTGTCGTCTACATCGTCGTATGGCGTTAACACTTTCAAATGACATCTCCTCTGAATCCATTAGGCCGATTCAGCCCAAATTTCATCTGTAGCATCCTTGGGCCGGGGGATTGAAAGTTTGTGTTTTTAATGAAAATCAGCTCATTAGTTTTGTTGCTATGGCAACTAAGAGTTTTCATAGACTTATAATGGGGAAAATAGAAAAATGGCATTTACTGCCAAACCTTTGCAGATATTTTGACAAAACTTTTATAGAAATATTTCTTGAGTGAACTTCTTTTAGCCCCATGCTTTTATGCCAACCTGGGGGTCCACCAGGGTGTGCCGGGGCCATGCCCCACCCCCTCCAGTGCATAAAAGGCCATAAATCTCAGAAACCATTCAGATTCCCACCCCTAAACCATATATATTCTTTTCTCTTATGATAAGACGCATTCAGTGACACCAACCTGGGGGTCCCCTGGGATGTGCCGGCCCATGCCCCACCCCCTCCACTTCGTAAAAGGCCCAATATCCCAGAAACCATTTAGATTCCCACCCCAAAACCATATACGAGGGTTGTTTGATAGGTTCGTAAACTTTTCTCATATTTCCATATATATTCAACAGATTGTGATAAAACTTCTGTACATTATAATCTGCATCCATTCTTGTGTCGGCGGAAATGAGCATGGCCTAATTCGAAGTTTCTATCCTGAGCAGACCGATGCCATGGCAACGAGGGTACCGGTATCTCTATGCGGGGGAGGATATTTTATGGAAAATCAGATGTATGTGTGTTAAACTTTAACTTGAGTTTACCATGTTAACGCTGTATCTAATTGTACGAAAACGTGTGTGCCGTCAGCATGATGTTCTGACGTCCTTTCAGTAAAATTTCTACGTCATATGTGTATCAGCTGGAAAGTTACGGGGAAAAACACAGCAGCCATGCTCCTGAAACATGACGTCAACAGGCGACATTGAAACCAGATCAGTGATTAAATTCTGCGTGGGACTTGGGAAAACACCAACACAGACTCTAAAATTGATGGAAGAATCCAAAACTGTACGGAACTGCAGTTGTGCTTTAGTATTTAAATGGTATAAAGGTTTCAAGAACGGACATGATAGTGTTCAAGATGATACACAGCGCGGAAGACCAGTTTCAGTCCGCGAGTCGCTACCTGGTAAAGTAAAGGAGCTCATCAGGACTGACAGGAATTTTAGCGGCGAGGTTTGATGTGTCTACTTCTACAATTCACAAAATACTTACAGAAGATTTCAATATGCCAAGATGTAGTGCGCGATGGCTGCCGAGACTTCTAAAAGATGAGGAAAAGGTGAAGCGAGATGCAGCATCTAGGAATTTCCTGGGCCATTAAGAAGCTGAAGGCGAGGATTTCCTAAACCGAACAATAACTATGGACGAGATATGGCTGTGGCACTTTGATCCAGAATCAAAGGCCCAGTCATCGGTTTGGAAAACGCCTGATACTCCTCCCCCCTAAGAAGGCCAAGGTTTCGAGATCCAGAGGGCAACACATGTTTGTGTTCTTCATGGACAGACCAGGAATGAACCTACAGCACCAGGTACCCGACAGGCAGACAGTAAATGCCGAGTACTATTCAGAGGTGAGTTTCTGTTCAATTTATGGTGTTTTGATTTATAGCATAATTATATTTATATCAAGAATAAGCAATAATTATGGTAAGTACACTGTATATGTTTCATATGCCCATGCGCAATTCCTATAAAAGCAACCCCGTCCTTAATTACCCGGCTTTCATTTTTCAGGTGTTAAAGACCCATCTTATTCATGCCCTGAGTAGGAACGTCCAGACCTCCAGCTAGACAGAGTTGTCCTTCACCAAGATAATGCCCCTCCCCACACAGCCAACTCGACCCTTCATACTTCGATTTGAACTCCTTGATCAACCACCATACAGCCCAGATTTCGCGCCCATGGACTTTCGTGTGTTCCTGGTGGTGAAAGATTAGTTACGAGGAAAAAAGTTTGACAGTGTGCATTGCTTGAAGAGAGAGACACAAAGTATTGTATCAACATTTGATAGCAAGTGGTATAGTGACACATTCGACAAGTAGATAATGAGACATAGGAAGTGTATACGGCTCAGTGGTGATTATGTTGAGAAGATGCGCTAAATATAAAGGATTGAATAACGTGACGACATCATCATAAATGGTTTGTGACGTTAGCCGCCCCCGTGCCCTTGTTTTTTTTGTTGTAAAACACGAACCAATCACTATTTTTACATGAAAATAATATCACATGTGCAGAATGAATTGCTCATTTACATAGTGTTCTTTATTTTCACATCTCTGCCTCCAAATTGTCTTTACAGGAAAAGTCTACGAACTTATCGAACTACCCTCGTATGTTCTTGTTTCTTATGATAAGACGCATTCAGTGGCACCAAACTGGGGGTCCCCTGAGATGTGCCCGGGCCATGCCTCCACCCCTTCCACTTTGTAAAAGGCCCAATATCTCAGAAACCGTTTGGATCCCCAATCCTAAACCATATATATTCTTGTTCCTTATGATAAGACTCATTCAGTGATACCAACCTAGGGGTCTCCCAGGGTGCGCCGGGGCCATGCCCCACCCCTCCACTTCATAAAAGGCGATATATCTCAGAAACCATCCTGATCCCCACCCCAAAACCATATATATACTTATTTCTTCTGATAAGACGCATTCTGTGACACCAACCTGGGGGTCCCCTTGGATGTGCCTGGCCCTTGCCCGACTCCCTCCACCCCATAAAAGGCCCAATATCTCAGAAACTGTTCAGATCCCCACCCCTAAACCATATATATTCTGGTTACTTATGAGACAGGTTCAGTGATTTCAACCTAGGGGTCACCCGGGGTGCGCCGGGGCCATGCCTCACCCCTCCACTTCATAAAAGGCAATATATCTCAGAAACGTTTCAGATCCCCACCCCAAAGCCATATGTATTCTTGTTTCTTATGATAAGATGCATTCAGTGACACCAACCTAGGAGTCCGCTGGGATGTGCCTAGGCCATGCCCCACCCCCTCAAATTCATAAAAGGCCCAATATCTCAGAAACTGTTTGGATCCGCCCCATACCCATATATATTCTTGTTCCTTATGATAGGAGGCATTCAGTGATACCAACCTAGGGGTCTCCCAGGGTGCGCCATGGCCATGCCCGACCCCTCCACTTCATATTTAAAGGCACTATATCTCAGAAACCATTAAGTTTCCCACCCCGAAACCATATATATTCTTGTTTCTTATGATAAGATGCATTCAGTGACACCAACCTGAGGGTCCGGTGGGATATGCTCGGGCCATGCCCCACCGCTTCACTTCATAAAAGGCGATATATGTCAGAAACCATTCATATCCCCACCCCAAAACCATCCTTATGATAAGACGCATTCAGTGACACCAACTTGGGTGTCGCCTGGGATGTGCCCGGGCCATGCCCCACCCCCTCCACTTTGTAAAAGGCCCAAAATCTCAGAAACCATGTAGATCCCCATCCCTAAACCATATATACTCTTGTTCCTTTTGATAAGACACATTTAGTGATACCAACCTAGGGGTCCCCCAGGGTGCACTGGGGCCATGCCCCAACCCTCCACTTCATAAAATGCCATATATCTCAGAAACTGTTCAGATCCCCACCCTAAGGCATGTATATTTGTGTTCCTTTTGATAAAACTCATTCAGTCACATCAACCTTGGGTGTATTTGTGCTAGGGCAATGTGTTGATGCCATGGCCCACCCCTCCACTTCATAAAAGGCCGTATATCTCAGACACCATTAAGATGATCCCCACGTCATAATCATATATATTCTTGTTTCTTGTGATAAGACACATCCAGATACACCAACTTGATGGTCCACAGGGGCCATTCCTCTCCTCTTCACTGCATAAGAAGGCCTCATATCTCAGAAACAGTTCAGATCCCCACTCCTAAACAGTATATTTTCTTTGTCCTAATGATAAGACACATTCAAGGACAACAATCTTGGATTTCCTGGTGTTTGCCAGGGCCATGCTCCAACCCCTCCACAGCTTAAAAGGCCTTATATCTCTGGAACTATACACATCCCTACTGCTAAACCATATATATTCTTGTTCCTTATAATAAGACACATTCAGTGATACCAACCTGGGCTCTGTTGGATCCATGTCCCACCCCTCCACTTCATAAAAGGCCTAATATTTCAGATACAGAGTCCACATGGAATGGGGGGTTCGTTTGGGAGACTTTATAATCGATAAATTGAAACCATACATGGCTGCCAGTGGGCAGTGCCCGCCTGAACTTTGGTGAGCATAGTGACCCATGGGCCTCTTGTTTTGGTGTAAAATCTGTGTAGTACTTGTTAAACCAGTGTGTACACTTTCAGAGTAGTAGCGGTTAAATCATAATCTAGTCAGTCTAAGCCTGCCATGAAACAGTGTAAGTAAGTTGACTGACCAGGTAGGCATGATCTCATTGATGTTTACCGGGTCATTAACCCATTTTATATAGGAAACCCCAAAAACGGGTCATTAGCAGACAGCGCAGGCCCAGATCAGACGCCATGGAAATCTGCATCTGATCAAGCCAATTTTGAATCAATTTCAATATTCAATACAACTTCATGCCCCTAAATTTTGAAACGGACTCCTGCTATATATGAAGCAGAAGATTCCATTCAGTAAAAAAAAGGTTAAACTAAAAAAAGAAACAAAATTATTATCAATATGATGTCTGAATATCAGTGTTTATTTATATAAAATAACCCCGCTATTCTTATGGCTGTGAGGCCAGAATATTGCGCAATAGGGTTATCTATAGAATCTGGACTGGTATCATGCTTTGAGCTTGGCAAATAGTGTAGCATCTGATTAGGATTTACATTGTTTGCTTCCAGTATGGGAAGTTAAGGTTCAGATGATGCAGAATGCAGCATTGATCAGAGTCTACATTGTCTGCTTACGATACAGGGTTACCGGCCCCGATAGCTCAGTTGGTAGCGTGTCCGCTTCGGGGAACGGGAGGTCACGGGTTCGATCCTGGGCCGCGACATACCAAAATCGTAAAAAATGGTACTAGTTGCTCCTTGCTTGGCACTCAGATTTATGGGGTAGAGCTAGGACTGGTCGACCCAGTGTCAGGATAATGTGACTGGGTGTGGTATCATGTAATGTGTCTGGGACATGATACTTCAGTGAGGCAACACTATAAAAGTGAGCATTGAGCTCCCTGTCGCAACCAGACACCGTCGTGATATGACTATAAAATTGTTGAAAGCGACATTAAACCCGATTTCACACACACACACACAATACAGGGTTAAAGGAAATGACAACATTGTAGGTCACCGTCCAAGATCATTGTTCCAGCTGACACTCAGAGACAGTCGACCCACCAGTGCTGTCAGTTCTTTAATTAAGGAAAGAAGATCAAACTGTTTCCTTAAAGGCTAGAGTGTAAGATTCTGTTTATCATATGACCACTATAAATTAGATTTTATCGCTTTTGAACTTGACAAATTTTCCACAAAAAATGCATTGTTGACATGGTCGTCGTCATGACGTCAAAGTGTTATTACATGGGTGGTCATACAATTTTTATTACACGATGTTATCCACTGAGTCTGCTTATCAAAGACATCATATGATAAACACTCCTATTGATTTGAAAAGCAAAATCTTTTGGAAAGATAGGACTTCCAGAATGTGTATTCCTTCCCCTCAAGTACAGTGGACTCTCATTATCTCGATCTTCACGGGACCGAGCAAAAAAGTTTGAGTTATCGGTAGTAGGAGATAACCAAAGTGTGTCGTCACATCTATGTCGGAGCCCATTGTTTGCCGTGATATGCTTGGTTTTCAAGGTTATTCTGGAGAAATAGCACTTACATGTACAGCTTATTAGCTCACCGTCACGTAGTGACGAGGTGAGCTTTTGGGATCACTTTTTGTCCTTCGTCCCTCGTGCGTGCGTCCGTGCGTGCGTGCGTAAACAATTTCTTCAAAGGACATCTCCTCCTAAACCACTCATCGGATTTTGACCAAACTTCACAGGAATGAGCCTTAGGTGGTCCCCTTTCAAAGTTGTTCAAATGGTTCAGGTCCATTGCACATATAGGTCACAGGAGCCAAAAATAGACTTAAAAAATCTTCTTCTCTGAAACCACAAGGCCCAGGTCTTTGATATTTGGTATGAAGCTTCATCTAGTGGACCCCTACCAAGATTGTTCAAATTATAATGCTGGTGTCAAAAATGCCCCCGCCCCGGGGGCCCTTTGCTTTTACACGGGCTTATATCAGGAAAATCTTTAAAAATCTTCTTCTCTTAAACCGCAAGGCCGTGGTCTTTGATATTTGGTATGAAGCTTCATCTTGTGGACCCCTACCAAGATTGTTCAAATTATAGTGCTGGGGCCAAAAATGCCCCCGCCCCAGGGCCCTTTGGTTTTACATGGGCTTATATAGGAAAAATCTTGAAAAAAAAATCTTTTTCTCTGAAACCGCAAGGCCCAGGTCTTTGATATTTGGTATGAAGCTTCATCTAGTGGACCACTACCAAGATTGTTCAAATTATAGTGCTTGGGCCAAAAATGCCTCCGCCCCAGGGCCCTTTGGTTTTACATGGGCTTATATAGGGAAAATCTTTAAAAATCTTTTTCTCTGAAACCGCAAGGCCCAGGTCTTTGCTATTTGGTATGAAGCTTCGTCTAGTTGACCCCTACCAAGATTGTTCAAATTATAGTGCTGGGGCCAAAAATGCCCCGGCCCCGGGGCCCTTTGGTTTTACATGGGCTTATATAGGGAAAATCTTTAAAAATCTTCTTCTCTGAAACTGCAAGGCCCAGGTCTTCAATATTTGGTATATAGCTTCATCTTCTGGACCTATACCAAGATTGTTCAAAGTATAGCCCTGGGGCCAAAAATGCCCCCGCTCCGGGGCCCTTTTGTTTTTCATAGACTTATATAAGGAAAATCTTGAAAAATCTTCTCTGAAACCACAAGGCCTAGGTCTTTAATATTTGGTATGAAGCTTCAGCTAGTTGACCTCTACCAAGATTATTCAAATTATAGCCCTGAGACCAAAAATGCCCCTGCCTCATGGCCCTTTGGTTTTACATAGACTTATATAGGGAAAATCTTTAAAAATCTTCTGTGAAACCACAAGGCCTAGGTCTTTGATATTTGGTGTGAAATTTCTTCTAGTGGACCTCTATCAAGATTGTTCAAATTATAGCCCTGGGGCCAAAAATGCCCCCGCCCCGAGACCCTTTTGTTTTACACAGACTTGAATAGGGTAATCTTTAAAAATCTTCTTCTCTGAAACTGCAAGGCCGTGGTCTTTGATATTTGGTATGGAGCTTCATCTAGTGGACCTCTACCAAGATTGTTCAAATTATAGCCCTTGGGCCACAAATGCCTCTGCCCCGGGCCCTTTGGTTTTACATAGACTTATAATAGAGATAATCTTTGAAAATCTTCTTCTCTGAAACAGCAAGGCCCAGGTCTTTGATATTTGGTGTGAAGCTTCATCTAGTATACCTCTATCAAGATTGTTGAGGCCAAAAAATGCCCCTGCCCCTGGGCCATTTGGTTTTACATAGGCTTATGTAGGGAATATCTTAAAAAAATCTTCTTCTCTGAAACCGCAAGGCCCAGGTCTTTGATATTTGGTGTGTAGCTTCATCTTGTGGACCTTTGCCAAGATAGTTCAAATTATAGCCTTTTATGATATTTGGTTTGAAGCTTCACCTTTTTAGACCTCCCTCAACATTATGCACATTATAACCCTGGGGTCAATAATGTCCCTCCCCGGGGCCCACTTGTTACTCTATGGATCAGGTGAGCAATCCAGGGCCATCATGGCCCTCTTGTTTGTAAAACTAATGTTGTTTGTCGAAGCACGTTTATCGTTTTTAATGAAAAAAGATACATTTCTCACGTGTTTGTTGTATTTTAACTTCCTTCAAAGGTTTTCCAAATAAGCTTAAATAGATACATCAAAATCAACTGGTTCCCCGTTGTGAAATCAATACGTATATTGCTACGGTGAACAGTATCGACAATATGTCATACAGAAGTTTGGATTAGTTTGGATTATCTCCACTCGTGTAGGTCCAGCTGAGAAAGCATGTGCTGAGCCGTCTCTTTTGGACCTACACTGTTTGTATGTTTAAGAAAGTGATGGGTTTACAACGATCCCACTACATGTCAATCGATCTGAACAATCGCAGGGCTTGAGATACCATTTCAAAATGACCTACATAATCTAGACTGGGACAATTAACCTCTTTAAAAATGTGTTTCTAGGAATGAGATAATCACAACTTTTGTTACTTTCTTTGACTTCTTTTCCAGAAAGAGTGTCGACTTAAGCTTAGCTCGACACATGCGGAGTTGAAATACAATAAATATATAGGGAAACATTCCAGACTCAGAAATCGGTTCGACATAAGTGATAGGGTCGAGATAAGCGGGGTCGTGATAACGAGAGTCGACCGTATGAATATTTTGAAACTGTATTTTCCAGGCCACTAGATAACCTACAGAACTGTCTGAGCACATTGAGATCTGAGATTTCTGGTCTACAACAACAGATGGACAGCCATTCCAACGCCATAGAGACTTCTACAAATACATGGAGGTAGGTGATATAATTGAACCCCCGTCCAACTGACAGACAGAAATTTGTGAACACATCTTTGAAAATTTATTAAACTGGCCAAAAGCTTGCATATATTTTGTAAAAATGATGAAAAAAGTATATCTAAATTCTTTGTCCCCATCTGCAATTGTTTAAAAAAAAGGTTATCTAATTCCTTGTCCCCATCTGCAATGTTAATTTGCAAAGTTAATCCATAAGATGACAATCACTTCAATTGTCTTCTGCTTTGCCGTCTGCCAGTTACTTTAAAAGTCATTTTTGCTAACAATGTGGGCCCAGTTCAGACTTCTCTTGCAAACAGTGTGGACTCAGATCAGACTGCTCTGTAGGAGCAGTCTGATCTGTGCCCACACTGTTTGCATGTATGCAAAAAAAAGTTTTAAAAAGTTTGCAAAAACCCAGCAGACGACATTTTCAGACATAGTTTTTCTTGGTGTCTTTTGGTTTTTGGTTTTAACGGCCCTTTCAAGATTATTTCACTCATATCGAGCCGATCGTTAATCAGAGGTGGGCGAAAACCGGAGTACCCGGAGAAAAACCACCTGACCTTCCGTTGCATAACTTGGCGTCTCACATGTGACCCGAGCGAGGCTCCAACCACAGCGGTGAGAGACCTAATGATCAAGAGTCAGCGGTCTTAACCACTAGGCCACGGAGGCCCGTTCTTGGTGTCTTAAGGGTTAAGAACGTATTCACACAAAGCTTCCAAGTGTTATTTTGTCATACCCGGTAAACTAAAGATTATTCTTGCAAATGGTCATTTTTTGAAATTCATACATGACACAAGGCATATCTTACAGTTCTTATTCAATAAGATACATTTTATCTCCCCTCTGGAATCAGCATTGGCTTTGGAATTGGTGTTTGAGTCAGTGTTGGCTTCCATGTTAAATTTATGTCAAAGTTTCTGAAGAGCCATTTTTACACAAACCATATTATGAATTTGATTCATATTTGGTATAATGTTAGATACAGGTCCAAAATTTTATTCAGCAATACCCCAAACCATGCCTGTGGCCTCAAGGTCAGGATCTACATACTCTGAAATTCTATGCAAAGGTTTTATGTTAATGTTTTAACCCTTAAGACGCCAAGAAAAACTACATCTGAAAATGTTGTCTGCTGAATTTTTTTTTGCAAACTTTTCAAAAATATTTTTTGCATACAGGAAAACAGTGTGGTCCTGATCAGACTGCTCCTACTGGAGCAGTCTGATCTGGGTCCACACTGTTTGCAAAAAATTACTTTTAAGTTAACTGGCAGATGACAAAGCAGACGACAATAGTCGCTATTGGCATTTTATGGGTTAAGAGCTATGGATGTGGCTCATATATATTTATAGGACCTGACAAATACAGGTCAATGCTAAAGTTTTACGTTAAAGTTTTTATGAGTTTTCATTTTCCAAACCACATGATGGTTTTGGTCCATATTTGTATGATGGTAGCTAACACCCCAGTTAAACAGAGCCATCGGTGACTGATCGGTAGTTTTTTTTAGCGTGAACCGATGACAACGTATTTAACACCGATATCACCTATTGGTCACCTGTTTTCCACCTGTCAACTGGTATTGGAGAAAGATAAGTTTTATCGGTGAAAAATTACCGATTGGGATTTTTAAACATGTTTAAAATTCTCGATTGGTGAAAATATTTTACAAATAACTGATAGACAAGCTGTCTACACAGATATCACCTATGGGCCACCGATAAGCAACCGATAAACTAATACTTACCACCGATAGAAAAAAGATGAGAATTAAAATGTCGGATTTCGTCGGTTTTGATTGGTGGTTAATAGGGACCCAATATGTGATCAATTGGTTGCCGCCATTGTGTCATCGGTGGGTTTTAATAAAAGAACCGACAGCAACCTATAGCACGAGATATGCAAGCTCTTAATCATCGATATCGCCAATCGGACAAAGATAACCAAATATGAATCACGGACAATATCTGACGGAAAGTGTTTAACCACCGATGACTAGCTGTCAAATACCGATTAATCAGCGATGCGCCCGATTTAGCTCCGATTTACGAACGATAAAAATGGTGAGTATTTCAGTATTTTATCGATGAAAACATCCTTATCACCGATCCAACCCTGTTTGAGTTGCTTTCGGTCACCTACCAGCAACCCATTAAATGTTTGGCTAACCAATTGAACACTTGTCCATCACCGATGGCCGTTTACACAGAAAACCAGAAATAAAATCATGCATGACAACCGATCAAAACAGCGAGAAATTTAATATTAAATGACGCTTGGGGACCGACCATCTGTGTAACTGGGGTGTAAGTTTGCTAAGTTTAATTCAGCAACACATCCATGCCACTGACCTGACTTTTAATACTGCAGTTACTTCGGTTGCTGACGTCGGCCATATTGTGATTACTTAGTGACGTCGTGTAAGCATTTATCAAACATGAGTGAACATTCGATTTTGGGTAAGAACACTAGGGTTAGAATAGAATTTCTATCCCAAGCTAAAACTATGGGTGTCCTTATCTGGTGTGCAAGAAATTCCTCTTTTTCAGGTAAATATCATTGCTGTTCTGATGAAAATTGGATTTGTTTGTATTTCAGCTCCTTGGAGAAGCAAGTAGAAGAACTAAGACATGTGGTTCAGACAATAAGTAACACAACCATGGCAACAGCAACAACAACGTCAATAGCTGCCGCAGCTGTCGATGCTGCAAATAGTCTAGGTATAATTGAGGTTTGAAAGAATTGTTTGTTTCCCTGAAAGTTCAGTTTGAGTTGTTCATCAACAAAGAGACATGGCCAACTTGTCAACATTTAGTGACAAATTGTCAGCAGTTTGTGAATGAAAATATAGAACAGTCTCATATGAATTTTTACTGTTCGCTTATGTGGTACTTGTTCAGTTACTTTTTAGCTCGGCTGTTTTCGAAGAAAACGACGAGGTATTGTCATAGCTCTGGCGTTTACTGCATCGTCGTGCAAAAACTTGGACATTTTGTAATACCTCTGTCATTACTGAACATATTTACTTGAAACTCGGACTAGTTGTTCATTATGAAAAGGGGCTGCAGCCGAGCATTGGGACCCGCATGCGGTGCTCTTGTTTATTTGGGCTACCTTAAATATTAATTACACCACTACCTGGTTATAACATGGTTCATTATAACACGGTTTTGGATATACAACAGTTTCAAGAAGGATCCCAAAAATGTATAGATTACATAGAAAAAATTACCATAAATGGTCATTTTTCTATGTAATCTATACATTTTTGTTCGAATATAACATGGTTGTTTAACTAACAAGGTTTCTGCTTTGGACCCCGTCAATAGTGTTGTAAAGAGGTTGTTGCATATTCTTTGATAAGTCTCCATAGGAGACAATTTGCTTGAAATGTCAAATCCTGTTTTCTTGGAAAAATATTTCATGTCATCTGCTGACAAATTATCCAGCATGCAGAGAGTTAACAAACTCATTAGTGTTCAAAGTGTTTACTCCTGCAGCACGCCTCCCCCAATCGTGGCTTGGAGAAAAAGATTGGGCTGCACAATGCTTCCATGCAGAGCTGAAACTGATCTTCCATGCAGAGCTGAAACCGCACATTCAAATACTGGTAAACTACTTAGAAGGGCTAAGACTGCCCAGACAAAGCATAGTGAGTCCTGCATATAAACCCTATTGGTTTGTTTGAGCAGTAGGACTTGAGGTGTCATTTCATCTCAGTGTCAGGTAAAAATCTCTCAAAATTGGAAGTAACATCTACAAAATGACATATAGTGTTGACAGGGCCGTAAAATCTCAACACAAACAAACAAACTACTCTTACCGGTACAATATGTAACCTAGAAGTATTTTTACTGAACAAATGTGAGCAGCTTTTTGTATTTTTGCTGAAAAAATTGTAAGAAGCTTTTTGTAGTGCAAAACCTAGAAAAATGTGAGTTACAGTAACTTTTGCAATGCAAAGGTCACTCATGTTTTTTTTTTCTGAAAAAATACCAGCTTTTCAGTACTGAATTGTATAAGTTTCGACATAATGTTTACCCATTTGGTGCCAGAAACCCCAAAAGGGGTAACTGGCAAGCAGTGCAGGCCCAGATCTTCTGCAGCCTCTGATCAGGACCTACACTGCAAAAAGCTAAGCCATTCTACAGATCAATTTTGAAGAAAACATAACCTGACAACCCTTAATTTTGGAATGGACTCCTGCTATATATAAGGAGGAAGATTCCATTTGGTACAAAAAGGGTTAATTAATGACTATATCTTTGAACAGCTGGGCTGTGGTAGATCAGGGGCCAGTTGTTCAAAACTAACGATGTTATTAGTTAACATATTGTTAAAACTTCAATCATTTAACCCTTCTTGTACCTCATGGAATCTTCCTCCTTATACAGTTGACTCTCGTTATCTCGACCTCGCCTATCTCGACCCTATCACTTACGTCGAACCGATTTCTAAGTCACGAATATTTCTACTATATATTTATTGTATTTCAACTTCGCAAGTCGACTTTTAAGTCGACACTTCGGCTATCTCGTCCATCATTTTCAGTCCATGAATATATTTTTCACTGTTTTTACTACTGCGTATCTCGAACAGATATTCATAAGGTAAAGAAGGGGGGAAAAAAACAAAACAAAACAAAAAACCAACCATGCCGCCGGTCTTTCAGTTAAAGAAAATAATAATAGACCTTTACAAAACAGTTCATCAATACTAACAATGTTTTAATATTCCAATTTGTTCAGGTGCATTAGAATTAGCACAAACAATACCTTTACCGCTATTACGAAAATCACGTGTGTGTAATACAGACTGAGACGCGGAGCTCAACCTTTGATCTTAACACTTTCTCGTTTCAATGATTTCCAATATTTCTGAGATAAAAGGTGGCACTGATTTGTATTAATGTACAATTAGGTATGACAGGTTGTTTTGCGTACTCGTCATTAGTATCAAAATTGAGTATTGTCCCTTGTCCCGATGCACATACAAACAGTGTAGATCCTTAAAAGATGGCTCATGACCAGCTTTCTCGGCAGGACTTAAACTGTTTAAATCAATACGGGGGACTACCAGCATTGCATTCACAAGTAGGGAACCAGTCCATTTAAGAACATCTATTTTTAGCTTATTTGGATACCCGAATTTGCAAGAATTTAAAAGACAACAAAAAACGTGATAAATCTTTTATAATCACGCTACTTCGACAAGATCCATTACTTTCATAAACAAATTTTAAAAACTCAATAGGCTGTACATGTTAGTGCTATTACTCTAGAATAACCTTGAATACCAAGAATATCACAGCAAATTATGCATTTGACATCAACTTTGGTTATCTCGTACTGCGGATAACTCAAACTTTTTTATCCGGTCCTGTGAGGTTCGAGATAACGAGTGTCGACTGTATATGGTTTTGCAAACATGTAGGCCCTAATCAGACGCCGTGTCTGATCTGGGCATGCACTGTTTACCAGGGTACCCATTTTGGGATGGGTTAATATGGCAAATATTTTCATGAAAAAATGTGAGCAGCTTTTGTAAATCCAAAAGCTGCTCACATTTTTGCAGCAAAAATACCAGAGTATTTGATATTGCGCTTGCTAAAATAGTTTAGAAATTGACCACTAATGAGCTTGTTAAGCTGGCCTTGGAAGCTATGACAGGCGATCAGGAGGGTGGCGGTTCAATACCTGCTGGGGTCGTCAACATTCTTTCTTGGAGATTGATCATGAAATCTTTTCTACAGTCATTCTCTCCCTTCCACTGATTCAAGAAGGGCAGTTGTCAGTTTCTGGCGAAAGCATGTGCACTGTACTGGGTAACCACTTACGTATAAAACTGCACAGGTAAAGTGTGGATAGGTAAACTTATCGGCTTAAAAATGACCTAAATAGTGTTGACTGGGCCGTTAAACTCCAATACTAACAAACAAATGAGCTTGTTAAGCTAACAATGCTTTGAACAACCGGACCCAGGTCAGCAGGCTGAGTGTTAAGGGTATCAGCAGCAGGCTGAGTGTTAAGGGTATCAGTAGGACCACTTCACTTACATGTTCCATGTTAGTCATAAAGTATTTTATTCAGTATTTTGTCACATATTTTATTTTATATGTTACTGGAATTTACTTCAGTATGAATGTTAAACCAGTCTCTGACAGTATACTTTACATCAGTAAGAGTGTTAAACCAGTCTCTGACAGTATACTTTACATCAGTAAGAGTGTTAAACCAGTCTCTGACAGTATACTTTACATCAGTAAGAGTGTTAAACCAGTCTCTGATAGTATACTTTACATCAGTATGAGTGTTAAACCAGTCTCTGACAGTATACTTTACATCATTAAGAGTGTAAAACCAGTCTCTGACAGTATACTTTACATCAGTATGAGTGTTAAACCAGTCTCTGACAGTATATTTTACATCAGTATGAGTGTTAAACCGGTCATTGACAGTATACTTTACATCAGTATGGGTGTTAAACCAGTCTCTGACAGTATACATAAAATAATCATGTATGAAATCCAGTTGCAGTTTCCAATTTTCTGTTGGCTTCATGCCTAGCCACATCTATTTAAAGTCTCATCTGCCAAGGAAAGTTGCACTTTGGGAGCAGGTCAGTAGGTTGAGTGTTAACCCTTAAGACACTGAGGAAAACTACAACTGAAAATGTCGTCTGCTTATGTTGTCTGCTGAATTTTTCTAGCAAATGTTTTAAAAATATTTTTGCATACAGGCAAACAGTGTGGACCCAGATCAGAATGCTCCTACAGGAGCAGTCTGATCTGAGTCCACACTGTTTGCAAAAAATACTTTTAAGGTAACCGGCAGGCGGCAAAGCAGAGGATAATTGTTGTGACTGGCATTTTATGGGTTAATGATGTAACACTGAGGAAAACTACATCTGAAAATGTCGCCTGCTGAATTTTTCTGGCAAACGTTTTAAAAATATTTTTGCATACAGGCAAACAGTGTGGGCCCAGATCAGACTGCTCCTACTGATCTGGGTCCACACTGTTTGAAAAAAAATTACTTTTAAGGCAACCGGCAGGCGGCAAAGCAGACGACAATTGTCATGATTGGCATTCTATGGGTTAATGGTGTAAATAGAACCACTTCACTTACATGTTACATTTCAGTCATATATTGTGCTGTAAACTATTTTATTCAATATTTTGTTGTTTATTTATTGATATGTTACTGGACTTTACTTCAGTATGTGTTAAACCATTCTCTGACAATATACATGTATATAAAATAATGCTTGTCCGAAGAAATCCAGTTTCAGTTTGTTTTTAGTTTTACAAAATGTGCATTTAAATATTGTCTTTCTACAAATTGTGTATTTACATATATGTTCCTTTGTCTGCATAATATGCATATAACTGCCCTATTTTACATGATTTATGCATTTGATCTTTTCAACTGAAGTGGACTCTTCCACTTCTTGCAAACAGGGTGTTTAGTGAAAATCATTAAAAGGATGGCAAACAGTAAATATCCTGATGAGAAGGCCAATAATGAGCCGTCTCATCAGGTTTTACACTGTTTGCAAAGGTGTACACGGGCCAGTTGTTCAAAACTAACAATGTTGTTGGTTAACGTATTGTTAAAACTTTATTTATTATGGCAAATATGCAAATATTTTCGCTGAAAAAATGTGAGCAGCTGTTCACATTTTTTCAGCAAAAATACCAAAATTTTAGATCTTGAACTTGCTAGAAGAGGTAACAATAAGACCACTTACGTGCTCGTTAAGATAACGATGTTTTGATCAACTGGCCCCTGGGCCCAGTTGTTCAAAGCATCGTTAGCTTAACGAGCTCGTTAGTTGTCATATTGTTAACTGTTCTAACAAGTTTAATATGTCAAATTTTGTTTTTTTTGCTGAAAAAATGTGGGCAGCTTTTGCGTCCACAAAATTGCTGAAAAAATGTGGGCAGCTTTTGCGTCCACAAAAGCTGCTCACATTTTTTCAGCAAAAATTTCAGCATATTTGCCATTTTTAATGATCAAAGTTTTAATGATACGTTAACTAACGACATTGTTAGCTTTGAACAACTGGCCCCTGGTCTATAGGGTTGAATGTGGTAAGGTGAATGGATACACCATGGATTTTTTTTCACACCATTTTAACAATGTAAACAAATTTTTATATTTTCAAAACTTTGCAAAAGTTGGCTTCTTGCCAAGCCTTATCTGATTAGAGTCTGCTCTGCAAAGAAAAAGTTGCACCGAAGGAGCAAAAACAGAATGGACAAGGGCAGTAAAATAATTTTGAAGTGTTGCTTCTCTTGAAGTATTCATTTATCTGCATGATGAAATCACACCTATACAAATCGCAAGAAAAAAAATTTTAAGATGAAAAATTGTGATATTTTTCTTATTTCTGCTAAAAAATATAGAATATGGGCACACGTTAGAACAGCCTCATTGAGCCGGTTCTAACGAGCACCCACAATTTATATTTTAGAGCAGAAATAAGAAACATAATGTTTACCACTGTAAACCCCAGTTTTACTACATAAAAGTGGAGTTCAAGGGGGTCGGAATTTTAGAGGCGTGTTTTCATGATGGTGGTCTTGGTAGTTCAGGTGGATGGGCATCTGACTGGTGGTCAGGCGGGTATGAGTTTAATATCTGCCTTGTCCCGCAACATTCTTTCATGATGATTGCTTATGAATCACCCCTCTTCTACTGATTCAAGAAGGGCAGTTGTCAGTTTCTGGCGAAAGAACGTGCATTGTGCTAGTTATAGAGGATCTTACATGAGTGCTCATGTATTATTGAATTTATTAAACGAGTGGAGGAAAAGGGATAAAATGCGAGGCTTTGCCGAGCATTTTATCCCTTTTCCTCAATGAGTTTAATAAATTCAATAATATATGAGCATGAATGCAAGATTCTATTTATCATATGACATTACGAACGCATTTTATTCACGACTGTTTACAAAAATGTCTATATTCCGCCGTTAGTAAACGTGACATCATTAAGGATGTCGTACATGTAACGTTACGGGACGTATCTAGGTAATTTGCATATTTAATCCACTAGTGGATTATCGAAAATATTACATGGCGTTATTACACTCTCAGACGCGACGTCATATGATAAAACAGGTTATGCCTGCCTAGGAAAAGTGTGGTTAGATAAACTGATGAGCTTACCATGATCTTAATAGTGTTGACTGGGCCATTTAACACAAGACTAAATCAGAACTCTATCCATTCCCCTTAACCCACTGTATACGAGTGGACTGTTCCATTGCTATATGTTGGACAAGTCCATTTGTCTTATAAGGGGTGGTAGGCCTATTTTTTCGTTTTTATTCTATTTTTGACTGAAAATTCTGTTAGTAAATAGTGCAGGCCCTGATCAGATGCCGCATTCTGCGGCATTTGATCTGGAACTGTACTGTTTGCCAAAGTATCTCTTCAGGGGTTTCCCTGCATGCAGTGGGTTAAATAGAGGATCTTACATAAGTGCTCATGTATTATTGAATTTATTAAACGAGTTGAGGAAAAGGGATAGAATGCGAGGCTTGCCGAGCATTTTTTTCCTTTTCCTCAACTCGTTTAATAAATTCAATAATACATGCGCACAAATGCAAGATTTTATTTATCATGTGACTTTTAAAGCAAATTTTATTCACGTTTGTTTACAAAAATGTCAATGGTCCGCCATTAGTAAACACGACGTCGTATGTGTAACGTTACGGGACGTATCTAGCTAATTTGCATATTTAATCCACCAGTGGATTATCGAAAATATTACATGGCGTTATTACACTCTCAGACGCGACGTCATATGATAAACAGATTTCTCGCACTGCTTGTTTAATTTATGCATTTACCTCAGTTGATGTCTCATATGAAATCAAAGTACTGGAGAAAGTTGATTTATGAGGAATGATTATTATGATAACAATGTCAGTAGTAGATCAAGAAGTTATCTAGATATTTTGTTGACAAGGTCCCAGAGGGTTAAAAAATTCGACGAAGTAAAAAAAAAATCATTCGTCGATTGTTTTGAGTTTAACGACAGGTCAACCCTTGTGGATCATTTTTGTCTTTTCCAAGAGAAAGTTGGGGGGGGGGGGCAAAGAGATAGAAGAGATAGTAGAGGAGATGAGAGTGAGGGACAGAGTGAATGGAAGTGTAGAAACAGAAGAAATATAACACTCCCTATCTACTGTTATCTGCTGCAAGGACAGCAGGCCTTGCCCAAATGTAAGTCAGTATCAGCTGGACTCCTCAGTGACACAAGATACACATCACCTTTGCCTCACCCAACCACCCCCACGAAGAACAAAATGGAAGAAGGAAAGAAAGAAAAACGTGTCTGCTAATTTCTTCATGGTTTCTAAATTAGCTCAGTACATTCTGTGCTTGTCCCATCTGCTGAAGTTCTCCCAGCGGGTACATAACGTGTTAGCAACGTCACAACAATGTTGCATTGACACAACGATGCACATACATTGTGCAGCCGTTTGGAGCTATGTTCCTTCGGGCGTCGGTTTTGTTTGTTTGATTTGAGGTTTAACGTCCCCGTCAACACTCTAAAGGTCATTTTGTAGACGTTGCCTCCAATTTTGTGGGACTTTTACCCGACACTGAGATGAAATGACGTCTCAAGCCCTGTCACCCAATGAAACCAATAGGGTTTATAAGCAAAGACGGGCCGACTCACACCGCTTTGCCTGGGCAAGCTTAGATCCTCTGAGTGGTTTACCAGTACTCGTGTGCGGGTCGGTTTCAGCTCTGCAAGGAAGCATTATGCAGCCAATATATTTCTTCAAGCCCCGATGGGCGGAGGCCGCTTCGGGCGTCGGGACATAAAAAGGACAATAACTTGAAGAAAAAATGATCATTTTTAAACCATTTAGACATTATAACCCTGATCAGACGCTGCGTTCAGCAAACTGGCAAATTAAAATACATGTATGTTTAACATTAACCCATAAATGCTAATTGTTTCAATACTGGGACATTCGGAAACAGTTAAGACAGATTAGAGGCCACAGAATGTAGCGTCTGATCGGTGTCTTCACTATTTGCTAAAATAAAAATAAAAAATGAGTTCCTTTAAGAGCAATGAAAACATTCATAAGAAAGGAGATGGGTCATACTACGTAGTTTCGGCTAATAAAGCCTCATCAGTAATGATCCGACAATGAAAGCCAGAGGAAACATACACAATTTTGCGAATTTCGACAGCTTACAACACATGTTTTGTAATTAGAGCTCTCGAACTGTGTTCGATGTCGGTCAGTAAAGGGTTGTTTAGTTGGTCAGAAGGGAGCTAACCCTTTTAACCCTGTAGACCGGTGCAGACCTCGAGGTAGAAATACAGTGTATCTATGCAAATCTTGTAGATCCTGATAAGACGGCGCGTAGCTAGCAGTCTCGCCAGAATCTACATGTACACTGTTTAATTGCCATCATGTCAGTGAACTAATCAGAAATCCCTTTCTATAAGAAAAAAAAATGAGTCCTGTTCAGAAACTCAGGGATGAAAGAGTAAAACATAAATATCATCGGAATGCGCGTATGGAAATAGTCCCAGAGTAGTGTTTTCTTTTCTGTGCCAGTTTAGAAGCCTCCATGGTGTAGTGGTTACGCTACTCGCCTTGTAAACCAGGGGTCACAGGATCGATCCCGGGCTTCTTCAGACTTTCGGATGAGTCTTTAAACCGAGGTCCCGTTTCCGTATGACCTCAGCTGTTGGTGGGATGTAAAACTCAAACACCCACTCACTCTGTGCCAGTTTATATTCAATCCGTATAGTGAGTGAGTGTTAGAGTTTTACGTCCCACCAACAGCTAAGGTCATACGCAGACGGGACCTCAGTTTAAAGACTCATCCGAAAGTCTGGAGAAGCCCGGGATCGATCCTGCGATCCCTGGTTTACAAGGCGAGTAGCGTAACCACTACATCACGGGGGCTTCTATTCAATCCGTATAAAGTTTCGAAAAATGAAATAATATTGAAAGCCGTTCCATGCCTGCAAATTTGCAAAATTATTTTTCAAGAGCTCCTTTGGAATATTTTATGCTGCGAACGAACAGCGGAAGTGGAGTAACGCGGTCCAGTACCAGAAGTAGAAATGTGTTGATATAGAAACTTGATTTTAAAAATCAACTTTCAAAAATGAGCCTCCTATTATTTGATGGGTTAAGTGTAGACCCATATTGATATAGAAGGGCCTAGTTATTCAGAGTATTGTTATCTTAGCATAATCAGTGGTTTTCTAGCAAGTACAATGCTTAACCCTTTTTGTACCAAATGGAAGCTTCCTCCTTACATATAGGAAGATTCCATTTTAAAATTTAAGGGTGTCAGGTTGTGTCTCTTCAAAATGTATTTTGAAAAGGGCTGAACTTTTTGAACAACATAGGCCCAGATCAGACTCCGCAGAAGATCTGGGCCTTTTTGCAGGAAAAATGTGATTTTCAGCAAAACTTTTTGCTTATATTCAGCTGTATTAAATGATAAAAGTTTTCATGTTAACATGTAAAGTTATTTATACCAGATCTGAATAAGACACACTGTTGGGTTCTGTGTCTCATTTGAATTTGATTGAGCAGGTTTTTCAGATACAGAGTCCACATTTGGGTATGGGGGTTTCGTTTGTGAAAATTTATAATTGGTAGATTAAAATCATATCATTTTATAATACATGGCTGCCATTGGGCTCTGGTGAGCATAGTGGCCCATGGGTCTCTTGTTACAGTTTCCCATGTAAAACGAGTAAATATAATAATTTACTTCTACTGAAAATGTCTCAAACAGGAATAAAAACTCAAATACCCGGTAGGAAGAAATCTCGTTTTGTAAACGTATTTCACATCAAAGTTTAAGGAAACTATTCTGTGAAGATATACTTTTTTTAAGCAGCAATTATATATTTGCATAATTTTCTTGCATGTAAAATCAACCAGGAAGTAATTGTAATATATTGTATGCATTATTATTTTGTCCTTATTTTGTCATATTTCTTCATGTTTGTTCATGGTGATTTGATCATTTACACAAGGATTGAAACCAGAAGACAAGAGATTAGATAATACATGTAGTTATGGGATGATTTACTATCCGTAAAGTTAATCCGTGAGATGCTGAGAAAACTACATCTGAAAATGTCATCTGCTTTTGTCGTCTGCTGAATATTCTTGCAAACTTTTCATAAATGTTTTTGCATGCAGGCAAACAGTGTGGGCCTACAGGAGCAGTCTGATCCGGGTCCACAATGTTTGCAAAAAATGATTTTTAAAGTAACCTGCAGATGACAAAGCAGACGACAAGTGTCGTGATTGGTGTCTTATGGGTCAAACTTAAGCGGAATAACTACACTTTCACAATGTTTTTTTACTCCCATTTTGATAATCAGACGGGTTCCAAAGTCTGGATGCCTCAAACTTGGCAACCCACTACTTTCGTCAACCATTTAAGAAAACAGATACTACTTCAAGGGTTCTTCAAGGTTATGTACATGTACTCCTTGAAAAGCTGTATTGTGTATGGGACAAGTGACATGAGGGTATTTTGAAGACCTTTATCAACATCCCTTAGAATCATGGCTTCCTGTTTATGAAAATACATTAAAGCAGGGGTATAGTTAAATTCTCTGACAGCTCTAGTTTTTCCAGTTTTTATCCAATTTGGAGTAGTTCCTAGCTTTTATTGCCACATTATAATACCTTAAAGCTTCCCACAGGCGTATAAAGTCTCCACTTAGGGAGCTCGTAACCATTTTGACATTGTTTCTAGCATGGTGTCAGATAGGGCCATTCATTTTCAGTCAACATTTGCATCAACCTAAGCATCGGCCTAATGTTGAAGATAGATTTGGCCCCTCTGCAGGTGGGACACAGGTGTTTTTCTGTATTTTTGTTTTCACAAAGGAGGCAAACTACTCTGTGTACACAGACTTAAGTAGGAAGTAACAATCTACTCTAGAAGGAAAAATATGAAAAGGGATCTACTCAGGGGAATCTGAAAAAGGGTCTACTCTAAAAGGAAAGAATTTGCTCCAGGGGATCTTAAAAACTATCTCCTATAGAAGGAAAGATCTGAAAAGGGATCTAGTCTTAAAAGGAGATCTGAAAAAGGGTCTACTCCAAAAGGAAAGATTTTGCTCCAGGGGATCTGAAAAGCGATCTACTCTATAAGGAAAGATCTGAAAAAGGATCAAATCTAGTCTTAAAGGAGATCTGAAAAAGGGTATTCTACCCAAAAAGGAAAGAATTTGCTCCAGGGGATCTGCTCTAGAAGGAAAGATCTGAAAAGGGATCTACTTGTCAAAAGGATCTGAAAAAGGGTCTACCCTAAGAGGAAAGAATTTGCTCCACGGTGGCAAATTCTATCCTTTTAGAGTGGTCCCTATAGACAAAAGCAGCAAAATTACCGCCCTTGAAAGCGTATCTGTTCTCTTAACCCATTGAAACCCTTTTCTTTTTGGTATTTAGTACAATTGTCTCAAAGAAGGAATGCTAGTAACCTACCAACACATTACGAAAACACGACTATACAAATACATTGTAAACTTAACCGCCGGAAAAATGAAAATATTAAGATGAAAAAATGTGATATTTTTCTTTTTTTCTGTTCAAAATATGGATTGTGGATACTAGTTAGAACCGCTCATCGAGGCGGTTCTTACAAGTACCCACAATCAATATTTCAGAGCAGAATTAAGAAACATAAGGTTTACCCCTGTAAACCCCAGTTTTACCACATAAAAGTGGGGTTCAAGGGGGTCAAAATTATATAGGCGTGTTTTCGTGATGAAGTGTAGCTGTAATGTAGAAAAAGAAGGAATATACAAGAATTCACAAATCTTTATTTGCTAAAAACCATAACCTGTAATTAATTTAAAGTTTTTCATCTATGCATATACGTGTTTATTTATATTTTATTCTGCTTTTTGTTTGTAACAACAAACTTAGATTAAGCATTATTTGGCTTCCGAAGTTGTTAAATCTCTAGTCTCCTATAGATGATTCTCGTTATCCCAGACTCCAGGGGGTCGGCACTTGTGGTTTGTAAAGGCTGTTGTTTGAGATTAAAGGTTGTAGTTTAGATAAAAGACTTTAGTTTGAGATTCGAGATGAAAGACGGTGCAATTATTTCGAGATAAAAAGACAGAAGTTTGAAATTAATGACAGTAATTTCAGAGAAAAGTGTAATTCTTGATAAAAAGTCAGCCGTTTTATAAAAAACAGTAGTTTGAGATAAAAGGTGTTGAACTGTAAGAAAAACATTTTAACCCGAAGCAGAGAAAACTACATCTGAAAATGTCGTAACTACATCTCAAAATGTCGTCTGCTTATGTCATTTGCAAACTTACTAAAAATATTTTTGCATACAGGCAAACAGGAGCAGTCTGATCTGGGTACACACTGTTTGCAAAAAAAATTACATTTAAGGTAACCGGCAGACGGCAAAGCAGACAACAATTGTCATGATTGGCATTTTATGGGTTAAAACAGGTTAGGCTTAACCCTTGTCATGCCGAACCAGGATGCAGTGTAGATCACGATCTGAAGAAGCAATCTGATCAGGATCTACACTGTTTGTCATTCAGTTTAACCCATTGTATACCAGTGGACTCTTCCATTGCTATATATTGGACAAGTCCATTTGTCATATAAAGGGTGGTAGTCCTATTTTTCTGTTTTTATTCTATTTTTGACAGAAAATTCTATTAACAAATAGACCAGGACTGATCTGGGTCTGCACTGTTTGCCAAGGTACCCTTTAGGGGTCTACCGCATACAATGGGTTAAGTGTATGACTGAATACATTATATGAAGTGATTTGATTGGTTGATAGTCAGAAATAGATACGGCTGAATTAATTTATTCAGCAGGACAAGGGTTAACCAGTACTTTGAGATAACAGGGTTGCAGATAACGAGTGTCATATTTAGATAGTGATATTATTTATTTAGTTAGTTTTGTTTTGTTTTTACTCAGTAACTTGCCCAAAGTTTATCTAATCAACAAGAATTCAAGTTAGGATTTTTGAAACTACCCTTTTGATTCTTGATTTGTTGGTTTGAATTGAGATTTAACATCCCATTCAACACCATTTAGGCCATTTTGGAGATGTTGCTTCCAATTTTATGCGACTTTTACCCACAATTGAGATGACATCTCAAGCCTGCCACTCATTGAAACCAAGTTTTATATGCATGAACGGTCAGACTCCACTTTGCCTGGGTAGTCTATAGACTTTACAACGTTAACCAATACTCATGTGCAGTCAGTTTCAGCTCTGCGTGGAAGCACCATGCTGCAGGTCAGTCTATTTCTTCAAGTCATGACAGACTGGGGGCCAAAATTGTCCTAGTGAACCAGTCTTGCAATGTATTATTATTTTTACATAAACCAGATTTAATATAGTCACAATTTGGTTAACTTTGTCAGTTTGTTTAATTGTTCGTTTCTTGCTAAAAGTTACGTGTTTAACCCATTGTATACTAGTGGACTCTTCTTCTGCGGCATCTGATCTGGGCCTGCACTGTTTGCCAAGGTACCCCTTTTGGGGTATCCCCCATACAATGGGTTAATAAGGATCACTATTTTACATTTTCATCTTTGGAATTTTTAGGTTGAATGTTTATTAGTCACAAAACCCAAAATACTAACTACAGAGGCTTCTTGCCTGTTAATACTACCATGCACAAAATCCAGGTAACGGTTATTTATTGCAGTGCTTTTCCCCCTGTGATGTCAGAGCGCTGTGTTGGCCTCCGCCAATCGAGGCTTGAAGAAATAGATGGGCTGCATGATATGATGCTTCCACGCAGAGCTGAAACCAACCACACACCAGTACTGGTAAACCACTTAGAGGATCTAAGCCTGCCCAGGCAAAGCGGTGCGAGTCTGACGGTCCATGCTTATAAACCCTGTTGGTTTCGTTGGGTGACAGGACTTGGGATGTCATTCCATCTCAATGTCGGTAAAAGTCACACAAAATGGAAGCAATGTCTCCGAAATTACCTATATAGTGTTGACGGGGATGTTAAATCTCACATCAATCAATCAATCATTGAGAGCACTGTGTAAAAAGGGTTGGTTAACTGAAAATCTGGATTGGGCTTATGTACTGGGACACTGGCAAACAGTGTAGACCCTGATCAGACACCACAGTATGTGGTATCTGATCAGGGTCTACACTGTTTACTAAGTACTGATATTCAATGGTTAAAAAAAAAGTCCCGAGTTCAGGACCATTTTCCCAGTCTACAATCAGAGACAATCGACCCACCAGTGCTGTCAGTGCTTTGATTTGTCAAGCTGTTTCTGAATTGGACCATGTCATTAGAAAAACTAGGCCCCAGCCCATAGGGGCTTGAAGAAATATATGGGCTGCATGATGCTTCCACCAAGAGCTGAAACCGACCCGCACACCTGTACTGGAAAACTTCTTAGAGGATTTAAGCCTGCCCAGGCAAAGCGGTGCAAGTAAGCCCATCCATGCCTATAAACCATATTGGTTTCATTGGGCGGCAGGGCTTGAGATGTCATTTCATTTCAATGTTGGGTAAAAGTCCCACAAAATTGGAAGCAACGTCTCCAAAATGACCTATACAGTGTTGACGGGGACGTTAAACCTCAAATCAAACAAACAAACATTAAAAAAACTGATTTTGCCATTTGCAAACAACCAAGATATGGATCAGCCTGCACAACCATGCAGTCAGATCAGCACCTATACATTAACTGCTCGAATAGTACAAAACCTCTAGTTTCTAAAATTCCAAGACTTTTACTAGTCTGTGTAGCGGAGCAGGCCTTTTTGAATCTTACCTGGGACCAGTTGTTCAAAGCCTCGTTAGCTTAACGAGCTCGTTAGTGGTCACATTGTTAACTGTTCTAGCAAGTACAATATCTAAAATTGTGATATTTTTGCTGAAAAATGTGAGTAGCTTAAGCTACTCACATTTTTTTCAACAAAAATATTAGCGTATTTGTCATATAAAATGGTCAAAGTTTTAACAATACATTAACTTATGATGTCCTTAGTTTTTAACAACTGGCTCCTGGTCACAAACTCAAAAGACAGCTTTTCCCGTGATGGGGCTCAATTAGTTGGGATTTAACACTTATCCTGCTGAATAAGTTAATTTAGCCACATCCATTTCTGACTATCCACCAATAAAATTACGTGATATGATGTATTCAATCCATTCACAAACTGCATGGCAAACGGTATTGATCCTGATCAGATGGCTTCATCTGATCTGGATCTACACTGTTTTACAAACATTGTATCAAGATCAGATCGCTTTTTTGGGAACCATCTGATCTGGATCTTCACTGTTTGAAAAGGAAGGGATTGTGTTCGGCAGGACAATGGTTAATTTATTTGGGACTGCATTTACTTTTGTACAGATAAATTTTGATTTAAAATGGTTCATCTGATAAATCATTGTCATTGATTGTCCCATTTATGGGCAAGCATATGGGTAGGGCATAGTGTTTAAGCTTAATGTGAAATGTTTACTTGTTTGAAAATGTGGAATACAAACATACCAGTTTGCAGGCCTCGCTAGCTCAGTCAGATGTGCGTCTGACTGGTGATCAGGAGGATCCGGGTTCGATACCTACCGGGGTCGACAACATTCTTCGTGGAGATTGATCATAAAATCTTTTCTACTGTCATTCTCTCCCTTCCGCTGATTCAAGAAGGGCAGTTGTCAGTTTCTGGCAAAAGAATGTGCACTGTATCGGTTAACCGCTTACGTATAAGCCTGCCCAGGAAGTGTGGATAGGTAAACTGACTGGCTCAAAAATGACCTAAAATAGTGTTGACTGGGCCATTGAACTCCAATACAAACAAACAAACAAAACAAACATTTGTCCTGCACCTAAATATAAAACTGCCAATATTCATAAGCAGGACATTTAAAATTAGCATGGAAAAAGTTGTATATCCTTGAAGCCCCTTTTGAACAGTCCCAAAGGTGGTCTTTTACTAGAAACCACAAAAAAAAAAAATCCTGAAATCTTTCAGATATGTTTCCAAAAGCAGAATTAATCTTAATTTTAGCTGGTCTTAAGGGGGATGGGTACATTGTCAGGGGACGCAACTCCTCCAAAAGAAATTTTGTCTCCCATGTCAATAGGGGTCAACTCTTTAAGTGAGTGAGTGTTTGAGTTTTACGTCCCACCAACAGCTAAGATCATATGGAGACGGGACCTCGGTTTAAAGACTCATCCGAAAGTCTGGAGAAGCCCCGGATCGATCCTGCGATCCCTGGTTTACAAGGCGAGTAGCGTAACACTACACCACGGAGGCTTCTTAACTCTTAAAGGAAAGAATTTGCTCCCGAGGAGCAAATTCTTTCCTTTAAGAGCAGACCCCTTTTTCCTGTGGAACAGGGCTTATTGAAAACTGAACAGTGAGTCCCAAAAGTTGCCTCCCTTGGTGGAAAAATCTGCCAGGTGTTCCCATCCCTCATAGTGGAATTCCACTGTCTTTATTTGTCAGATATTCATGTTGACTTGAGATTACTGTTTTATGACACAAGAATAACACACCTGTGTGGAATTTTAATTCTTGCACACCAGATCAGCAGACCATGGAGTTAACCCTGGGATAGAAATTCTTATCTGTCCCAGATTATCTTACCCAGGGATAGGATAAAAATCTAGAATGCCAGTGAAATGGAGGAAGAGCAAATAAAACATTACATCAAGTAGACCTAACTCCATCAACTATGGTTTTCACAGAAATTCATCTGATTAGTTTCTAGCCCCCGCCCATAGGGGCTTGAAGAAATATATGGGCTGCATGATGCTTCCACGCAGAGCTGAATCTGGCCCGCACACTAGTACTGGTAAGCCGCTTAGAAGATCTAAGCCTGTCCAGGAACCGCAGTGCGAGGCGGACCGTCCATGCTAATAAACCCTATTGGTTTCATTGTTCGACAGGGCTGGAGATGTCATTTCATCTCAATGTCGGGTAAAAGTCCCACAAAATTGGAAGCAACGTCTCCAAAATGACCTTTACAGTGTTGACGGGGACGTTAAACCTCAAATCAAACAAACAAACAAAATCTGATTAGTTTCAGGCAGGTTATCTGAGACCGTATTAGAAGCCTTATTATGCGGTGTAGTGGTTAAGCTACTCGCCTCATAAACCAGGGGTCATGGGTTCTGTTCCTGGCTTCTCAAAACTTTCGGATGAGGCTTTAAACCAAGGTCCCATCTATTTCTTCAAGTCCTGAAGATTTCAGCTTTAACATCCCAGTCAGCACTATATGGGTCATTTTGGAGATGTTGCTTTCAATTTTGTGGGACTTCTACCCAACATTTGAGATGAAATGACATCCCTGGCCCTGCCGCCAAATGGACAGTCACACTCATTCCACTTTGCCAGTGCAGGCTTAGATCCTCTAAAGCAGTTTATCAGCACATATGCGGTCAGTTTCAGTTCTGCGTGGAAGCACCGTGCAGCTGTTGATGAGCACACATATCTCCGACCTTTTAAAAATTGTCATTAACAGTTGGCCTTCTACCTTCAGACCAATTAAACACACATCCATGAAAACAGCTGTCTGTATGTAGATAATACAGAGTTCGTTACTCTCTTCGAACCCATTTTGTACCAAATGGAATCTTCCTCAGGAATCCATTTTAAAATTTAGGGGTGCCAGGTTGTGTTTTCTTCAAATTTTATTAGGTAAATGGCTGAACTTTTTGCAAACAGTGAAGGCCCTGATCAGATGCCGTGTTCTGTGGCGTCTGATCTGGGCCTGCATGGTTTGCCAAATATCTGTTTTGGGGTTTCTGGCACAAAATGGGTAAATAAGCACTTGATAAATTATAAAGATTTTGTTTGTTTGATTTGAGGTTTAACGTCCATGTCAACACTGTAAAGGTCATTATGGAGACGTTGCTTCCAATTTTGTGGGGCTTTTATCCGACATTGAGAACTCAAGCCCTGTCGCCCAATGAAACCAATAGGGTGTATAAGCATGGACGGGTTTATTAGCATTGGTGGTCCGCCTCGCACCGCGGTTCCTGGACAGGCTTAGATCCTTTAAGCGGTTAACCAGTACTAGTGTGCGGGCCGGATTCAGCTCTGCCTGGAAGCATCATGCAGCCCATATATTTCTTCAAGCCCCTATGGGCGGGGGCGCAAAATTAAAAAGAACATATATGCAACAAAAGTCTAGGTATTCTCCATAAAGTGAGGTTTACACGGATGCTTACCACATAGACTTGTTAACATGATGTATTCAGATAGTTATTTTTGAAATTAGGGAAATTAAATGCAGAAAATAAATAACATAAAACTAGAAAAAAGTTTATTTTTATTACCCTTCCATACAGAGTCAAAATGCTTTAGGGTCTAACTGAACAAAGCATTTTGAGGGTATTTGTACAGCAATTTTACATACACTGTATATATTTCTAGTCTGAGGGTTAAGCAATATTAACCCATTTTATGTATGGGAAACCCAAAAATGAGTCTTGGCAAACAGTGCATCCCAAGATCAGACACTGCATAATGTGGCATCTGATCAGGGCCTACACCATTTGCAAACCGTTCCAATTTCAAATTAAAATTAAACACAACACAACCTGACACCCCTCAGGTTTGAAATGGACGCCAGCCAGAATCAAGAGCCTTGCCCTTTGTCCTAAGCCTCTTCAAATCTTTGACAGAGCCTTCATGAAGTGGAGCCTTTATTTTTGTGGAGTTTTATCAATTTTCATTTTTGGGTTGATTGTTTATCAATCAAGACAAGGTTACTACAGTCTAACCTGTCTACAAAGACCACCCAAGGGAAAGAAGAAATATGGTCTTTAAACAGAGGGTCAGTTTTGCATCAACTTTAGAAGACAAGGATTACTTCACAGCATTTATGCAGATATGTATTGGACCGGCCCCGATAGCTCAGTTGGTAGAGTGTCCGCTCCGGGGAACGGGAGGTCACTGGTTCGATCCCGGGCGGCGACATACCAAAGTCGTTAAAAATGGTACAAGCTGCTCCTCGCTTGGCACTCAGATTTACGGGGTAGAGCTAGGACTGGTCGACCCAGTGTCGGGATAATGTGACTGGGTGTGGTATCATGTAATGTGTCTGGGACATGATACTTCAGTGAGGCAGCACTATAAAAGTGAGCATGGAGCTCCCTGTCGCAACCAGACACCGTCGTGACTGAAAAATTGTTGAAAGCGACGTTGAACCCGAATTCACACACACACATATGCATTGGATAATCCCAGTTACACCTGAATGATTCACTGATTTAATCCCCTATAAGTAACATTATGTCAGGTTTAATAATGAATCACTAAAAAAGTTAATTTGGCTCATTAAAGAATGTCCAGAAGCAATTAATTGCCCAATTAAAATTTTGGTCAATGCCATTCAAAGCACAAAGTGGTCTTTGTTCAGGATAAAAATATGCATTTGGGAAAGATTTTGACTGTCTTCTGGCCCTAGTGCAAAGGTGGTCTCTGTTGACAGGTGTATTATATAGTCTAATTGGATGGGAGGAATTGGAAGTGGTCTTTGTAGACAGGTGGTCTTTGTTCACAGGTAGTCTTTAAGACCGGTTTGTATGTACAATAGCTTTACCTTGTTGATGACCATGTGACTATCACTAATTAATACAAAATCCAGTTAATGGTTATTTATAGCCATGCTACTCTTGTTGCCGTGACTTTAGAGTGCTGTGAAAAGAGAAAACTGGATCATGTGCTGGGACATTGGCAAACAGTGTGGTCCCAGATCAGACACCCTTGTGAACAGGGTCTTCAATGTCTGCTAAAAAATAACTGAAGGGTTAAATAAAACAGTCCTAGTCTCCATTCAGAACCATTTTTCCTGCCTACACTCAGAGACGATCGAACCATGCAGCTCCCTGTCCTTCCTTTAATTTCTTTGCTGACCAGGACAGATCTTCTAGCAGCAGTAACTGAGTCCGAGAATGTGTAGCTTTCACATCACATATCAAGTGTTGTCCTGTTCATTTCCATCCGGTCCAAGTCTGTCAGTCGCAGTACTCAAGTGTTGTCCTCTTCATTTCCATCTCCCTGTCAAAACAAAGATCATTGCCTAGCTGTTCAAAACTAAAGATGGTGTTTAATTTTTCATAGCCTCAGATAGGAGGGGATAGCCACCCAACTTATTTTTCTTATTTCTGGTCAAAAACATGTGGGTACTCATTAGAAGCCCCTTGCCAAGGCGCTTCAAATGAGTACCCACACTATATGTTTTCATGCAGAAATAAGAAAAATATCAGTATTTTTGGAGGAAAAAAGCACCTTATCCGGAGCTGTGAGTTTTAATTAACGTAACTCGAACACGGAGAGTTTATTTAGCCGGCCTAATTCAAATTCATTCTGGAGTCACTCGGCAGTATTTTCCAAAGCTCCAGATATCTATATATCCATATATTTAACCCTTATCTTGCTGAATATTCGTCTAAGCCACACCGATTTCGTTATATCAACCAATCAAATTACTTGATAGAATTTATTGCTACAAATTCATAAACTGAATGCCAAACAGTGTAGATCCTGATCAGATGGCTTCTTCAGAAGCCATCTGATCTGGATCTACATTGTTTACAAAGATAGAGGTTGTCGTGAACAGCAAGATAAGGGTTGGTTTAAACATTATTTATTTTGATTTGTCAAACATTTACAAGTTCATACATAGACAGAATACAATAGTACATGCATACAGGATTTGAAAACAAGCAGTCATGCTTTTTTTAATCATCTCCTGCAATAAATATATAGTAAGAATGGAGTATATCGAACTAGGTTCAGTAAGTCAAATGGTACAGATGCAAGATAAAGATAAGGGTTCAGATAATATCTAGATGCTTTTCTTATTTTATCTTGAAAAGGTATGATGTGTGTATTGTACTCATTAGAATCTCCCCATTGAGCCGATTCTATTCAGTACACACAACATATTTTTATTTTATAGAAGATTGTAAAGATATCCTAAAGTGGTCTCCATTATGCTTCATGTCCTCTGACACTAGGAGTAAACCTCAGTAATTCAAACAACTCCTATCTCAAACTAATTTTCATGGTCCCAAAGGTGTTCGAGTTATCCAAGTTTGACTGTAGTTAAAACGTAAATCATTTGGGCCCCGTCAAGCGATTTTGGTACTTATCACCTATGCGAGCAGCGAAGGTTCAGACGAGCCTGCGCATTCGCGCAGTCTCACCAGAACCTTCGCTGCTCGCTCATTCAAGCAGTGAATCAAGAGGAACCTTCAGAGAGAAAGCCATATCCCTGGCCCCTCTGAATGGTTGGGCATGCGCAGTTAAAATTTGTCATGACGGAATGCTCGAAGACACAAATTCGCTTGGCGGGGCTCATTTATTAAGGCAAGTTGGCTATTATTTTTGCTGAAAAAATACCTATGTGTTTGATATTGTACTTGCAATTAAGCTAACAATGCTTAGAACAGTTGTGCCCAGTTGTTCAAATATCCCAAAACACTGTAATCTTAATGAACCTGTAAGTGGTCAAATGTTAAATGATCTAATGGGTATTTTTTGTTGAAAAAATTAAATTAGCATATCTGTCATATTAAGGACTTAAGGTTTTAAGGACATGTTAACTTACACATATCAATCAGGAGGTTCTAATGAGTACACACAACATGCCATTAAATTATAGAATATTGTAAAGATATCCTTAAGGGGAATGGATACAAATTTGGGGGGGGGGGGGGGGGGGGCAACTCTTGCAAAAGTATTTTAGTCTCCCATGTCAATAGGGGTCAACTTTTAAAGGAAAGAATTTGCTCCTGAGGAGAGGAGCAAATTCTTTCCTTTAAAGGCTGGCCCCTTTTCCCGTGGGACAGAGCTTATAGAAAAGCAAACAGGAAGTACTGAAAGTTGTTTCCCTTTGAAAAATGGCGGAAAAATCTGCCCAGTGTTCCGATGCCCCTTCAGTGATCCACATTATGCAACATTACTTGGTGCTATGATCAAACCTCAGTAGTTGGAACTACCCCCATCTCGAACAAATTTCCATCTTCCCAAAGCTATTTGAGTTATTGAAGTTCGACTGCATGTACAGTAAAATGCCATTATTAAGACCACCTAAAATTAAGACTAAATCTGCGTTCAAAAGCTTATTGAGAAGGTTTCAGTTATTTTTTCTTTGTCTACACCTAGTGTCTCCTATTTAGAGACCACCTTTGAGACTGTTCAAAAGTGGTCTTTAAGACCACTTTGAACAGTCCCAAAGGTGGTCTTAATATAGGAATTTTACTGTATATAACTACAATTCCATTGATAATGCAAATTCTCCCTGGTTCACACTACAGCAACAACTGACTGATTTGAACTGCTTTGTCTTTGACATTACCTCTTCCTGATTCACACTGAAGTATGTGTCCAGTAGTGCATTAGCCTTGGCTGCTATGGTTTCATTACTGTGGTATTCTAGACCCTCTAGTCTCTCAGCACCACCACACTGCTCAAATATTGTACAACCCTGAAAAGAATATAAGAATCTTATATGGGTGTGAGGGGTGCATGGAAAAATCCGTCCCGAGGGACACTGTCCGGCATCACGAGGCTTGCCGAGTGATGCCGGATAGTGATCCCGAGGGACGGATTTTTCTATCCACCCCTCACACCCATTTTGGATTCTTTTTCTTGCATACCTTCCATTTCTATTGCGAATTTTTAATGCTGCTGTCACTTCGGTTACCGACGTCCGCCATTTTGTGATGACACAACAGGAATGTTTAGTGACGTCACGCATGACGACGTCGCGCATGAGGTTGTAATCAACCAGTGCATTTATCAAACACCCGATTATTTTCGATTTGGGGTCGGAACACCAGGGTCAGAACATAAATTTCTATCCCAGGGTAAAATCACGGATTTCCTTGTCTGGTGTGCAAGAACATACATTCTTAGTGCATTTACAGAAAACCCTCATCATTAACCATTGGGATACAATGTTGTACATACCTGAATGAATACAATGAATCACATGATGTCACATCATCATTTAGTGATGTCAAAATAAACCATGATTCTCTCAAATATGATTGAACGATGGTGACATTATGACATCAATGGTGCCCTTCTGGTGTTGATGGGAAAATTGTGTGCATTTTTTTTCTTGAAAAAAAAAGAAAAATACAAGATTGATTGAAAGAACAGTCTTTTCAGCTGGTTTCTGATTTGCCAAATATAGACATATCTCTTGAATCATATGTGGAACCAATGGTGTCAAAATCTATTATATTGTTTATAAATCGCAACGCGCCAAGCAAAACCATGCTTCCAGCAGATGTGATCAGCAAAGACTCAGACCAGCCTATGCAGTCTGATCACAGCCTTTGGTGTTCGCACACATCAAGTAGAGACCTTGAGGAATCTGCAGGCACAAAATGAAGGTTCTGCATAGATTAACAGAGAGTTTGAGTCTTTGCTGTTTGCAAATGCATAAATAGAGAATCTTGCATTCGTGTTCATGTATTTTTGAATTTTTTAAATGAGTCGAGGAAAAGGAATATTATGCAAAGCTATGCCGAGCATTTTATCCCTTTTCCCTAAACGAGTTTAATAAATTCAATAATACATGAGCACGAATGCAAGATTCTATTTATCATATGACATTTAAAATGCATTTAATTCCTGATTTTTGTTCAAAAATGCCAATATTCCATTATTAAACGCGACATTGTTAAGGACACCGTGTGTTTTACATCATGCAACGTATCTAACTAATTTGCATATTTAATCCCCAAGTGGATTATTGAATTTATTACATAGAGGATCTTACATGAGTGCCCATGTATTATTGAATTTATTAAATGAGTTGAGGAAAAGGGATAAAATGTGAGGCTTTGGCGAGCATTTTATCACTTTTTCTCAATGAGTTTATTAAATTCAATAATACATGAGCACGAATGCAAGATTCTATTTATCATATGACATTTAAATCCCGATTTTTGTACAAAAATGTCAATATTCTGCCATTAGTAAATGCAACCTCGTTAAGGACGTCATACATGTAAAGTTACGGGGCATATCTAACTAATTTGCATATTTAATCCACTATGGATTATCAAATTTATTACATGGCATTATAACACTCTCAGATGCGGTTATATGATAAAAGGCACTATTTCATTCTCAGACGCGACATCTTATGATAAATAACATTTTCACTTACAAAGGCTCAACTGTTGCAGTGGGTAATGATTGTGGGCTCACGTATTATTCAGGCAGGTCAATTGACAGTTTAATCAATTACACAACAACCTCTTTATAACACTATGAATGGGGTCCAAAGCAGAAACTGTGTTAGTTAAACAACAGTTTTATATCCAAACAAAAATGTATAGGTTATATAGAAAAATGACCATTTATGGTCATTTTTCTATATAACCTATACATTTTTTGGATCCAGCTTGAAACTGTGTTCTATCCAAAACAGTGTAATAATGAACAGTGTTATAATGAGGTTGTGGTGTACAATGGAATAATTCCAAATAAAATGTGTAGATTATGTAGAAAAATGGCCATTTAGGGTCATTTTTTTCTATAATCTACACATTTTGGGATCCATCTTGAAACCGTGTTATATCCAAACCGTGTTAAAATGAAGCGTGTTATAACAAGGTTGTGGTGTATTTTCAACACTTATCTATGATATTTCAATCCACTAACGTGTATATTTTCTGAAAAATCTGCAACATGCCTGCTAGAGACAAAATGTGTGCAACATTTGGGTGAAAGTTCTAAAATTCAGGAATCCTGAAATCTATATTTTCAAAGCGTGAAAAGGCAATTTTCCCTATACATGTACTTAATATTGGGACAAAAAGTCTTGAAATCCTGGAATCAGGTATAATCCTGAAAATTTTTGCCCATATAGGAGGACTGTCCAAATATGAATGCAACTAAGCACATAAAAATGATTCTGTGATAGATTTCGATGAAAAATTTATTTTGTCCCCTCAAAGTATTCCCCTTTAACAGATATACAAACTTTCAGTCTTCTGATCCAATCATTGAATGCATTTTGGTAGTCTTTTCGAGGTATACTATGAAGGCACTGGAATATTGCAGAACCGAGGTGTTTGCGCTGTACAAATTTTCGACCAGAAAGGTATTTTTCAGCCCCGGGAACAAAAAAAAGTCACACGGGGCAAGGTCAAGGGAATACGGGGGGTGAGGGAGTTCAATAACCTTTTCCTGCTTCATACAGTCTTGCACAATGAACGCCTTGTGCGATGACGCATTGTCATGTAGCAATCTGAAATTGGTCAAACCAGTTGCGGGTCTTCGTTCTTTGAAATATTTCTTCAATTTTCGAAGAACTTTATTCTTGTAAAACTTCGCATTTACAGATTTGCCTTTAGGCACAGCAACCTGAATAGCAGGGCCCTGATTTGAAAAGAATATGGCATACATTACCTTCTTGACGCTCATGGTCCGCTTTGCAATGCATGGTCTTTTGCAATACTTTGTTGCCCATATTTTGTTCTGAATCTTTCGTTTTGGCTCAAAAAAGTCAACACGTCTCATCACCTGTGACGACATTAGCGAAAGACCGCGCATTGTAACTTGGAAACTTTTTAAGCAACTTCTTGGCGCACTGAACGCGTGTCTTTTTCTGCTCATCTGTCAACAGATGGGGAATCCATCTAGCACAGATCTTTCTCATTTTTAAATCCCGTTTCAGAATTGTATGAGCTGCTCCTAATGAGATGCCAACCATACTAGCTATTTGCCTATTGGTGTATTGTGCATCGGTAGCAACTATTTCTTTCACTCTAGCAACCATCTTGGCAGATGTTGGTCTTTTCGGCCGACGATCATGTGGTGCATCTTCTGTTGAGCCTAGCCCACAGCTGAATTTCTTACACCAACGAAAAACTGTCGGAAAAGACATTTCATTATGCCCATAAATCGATCATATTTCATCAAAAATGTCTTTGCACCGTATACCAAGAATACAACGATTCTTAATATTGGACCGTATTTCAACGGCGTACTCTGACCTTCTTCCAACCATGTTTTGTATTAGTATACAAGAGTAGACAGTGTTTATCGAACAATATACATGGCTAAAGTGCACGGATTTTAACAGGTTTGGTATCAATGTATAGGTAGAATGTTTTTCTACGCTGTGATATTTATTTTCAGGTGATTTTCGCATTAGTGCATGAGAAAACGTTCTACTTGCATTCATATTTGAACAGTCCTCGTAGGTAACGCAAACAAGAGGAAACTCACTGATTTCTTTGCAAATTCATCTTTAGACTGAAATGCAATGACTGTATCAGACTCCACTGGAATATGTACTGAGTATTATTTACTTAATTTATTGGATCAAACAGCAGCAGCTAGTTTATGTTTGTTTTCTTTTCTATTTAACACCAGAAATAACAAACAGTTTTTGTTGTTGTTGTTTTTCTTTGTTTTTGTTTAACAGCCTCTCAAGATTATTTCACTTATTTGCAGCTGATTATTAATCTGAGGTGGGCAAAACTGGAGAACCCAGAGAAAAAAACAGGAATTTTCGTTGCAGAACTTGGCTTCATGCAACGTGTGACCAGAGCAAGGCTGGAAAAAAAAGCTGTTGTTACATACCATTTCAGTATTCCTGAGTACCAGCTCACAAAAATCAAGGCTAAGATTCAGCATCTCAACATCTGAAGACTTGAGTATTGGAACAACACTTTCCAACACATGATGTTTTACGATGTAATTACAGGCCTCTGCACCATGCCATGCTATGTTCCCAACAACAAACAAAGCCTGCAGAATAAACAATTCAGTTCTGAAACATGGTCAATATTTACACAGAAACACAAGAAATGACCCATGTGAAAGAATCTTGGTCAATATTTACATAGAAACACAAGAAAAACCATATGAAGGATTTGGTTCATTTTTGGTTTGATGATAGATAAAGGTCCAAAAATGTCCCATGTGAAAGAATCACGGTCAATATTTACACTTTACAGTGTTGACGGGGACTTTAAACTTAAAATCAAACTAGAAATGTGTTTGTGAAACACTATGCCCCAATATGCTTGCCTAAAAGACACATAATTAAACAAGGTTTCCCCATAGCCACAATGCGTAAGTCCGAAAAAGAGTGTAACTCCATTAAATATTTTCGTAATTTCATCAAAAGTTAATCAGGTCATCTATACCTTAGACCCAAACTGACTACTACATATCATGAGCCTAGCTGAAGCAGTTCTCCGGATATTTTGCTCACAAGATTTCCCCATTGCCACAATGCATAAGTCCGAAAAGGGGTGTTACACTATTAAATATTTTCGGAATTTCATCAAAAACTAATCAGGTCATCTACACATTAGACCCAAACTCTCTACTAAATATCATGAGCCTAGCTCAAGCAGTTCTTCAGATAATTTGTTCACAAGGTTTCCCCATAGCCGCAAAAGGGGCATTACTCTGTTAAATATTTCGGAATTTCATCAAAAGTTAATCAGGTCATCTACACCTTAGACCCAAACTGTTTACTAAATACCATGCGCCTAGCTCAAGTGGTTCTCCAGATATCTTGCTCACAATGTTTCCCCATAGCCACAATGCATAAGTCCGAAGAGGTGCTTAACTCTGCAAAGACAAGTCCGGCGAAAAAAAAAAAAAAAATACGTGTCGGCTTATTTTTCATGCACATTCCATATATGAAATTTCGAGATCCTAGCTCAAACCATTCTTGAGTTTCCTAAAGGGTGAAAGCGTAACGGACAGAGGGATGTTCCAACATTTCGGGTTTAAGGGCTATTTCTTTTGTTATTTTCTTTTGTTTGGTTTAGGGGCTAACCTCCTAAACCTATTGTATATGGAATAAATCTATTATTTTCCAATCATTTTCTATTGTTATCTAATCCTAACCCTAGCCCCTAAACCCTGGATGTGCGCCCGGACAGACAGACAGCTGGACAAGACAGAACCAATATGCCCCATCAACTTCTTCGAAGTTGGGGCATAACAAACAAATCAATATTTACACAGAAACACAAGAAATGTCCCATGTAGAAGACGCATGGTCAATATATACATAGAAACACAAGGAATGTCCCATGTAGAAGACGCATGGTCAATATATACATAGAAACACAAGGAATGTCCCATGTAGAAGATGCATGGTCAATATATACATAGAAACACAAGGAATGTCCCATGTAGAAGATGCATGGTCAATATATACATAGAAACACAAGGAATGTCCCATGTAGAAGACGCATGGTCAATATATACATAGAAACACAAGGAATGTCCCATGTAGAAGAAGCATGGTCAATATTTACATAGAAATACAAGGAATGTCCCATGTGGAGCATTCCTTGTATTTCTATGTAAATATTGACCATGATTCTTTCACACTGTGGGACATTTTTGGACCTTTATCTATCATCATACCAAAAATGAACCAAATCCTTCATATGGTTTTTCTTGTGTTTCTATGTAAATATTGACCATGATTCTTTCACATGGGTCATTTCTTGTGTTTCTGTGTAAATATTGACCAGGATTCTTCTACATGGGACATTTCTTGTGTTTCTATGTAAACATGCATGGTCAATATTTACATAGAAACACAAGAAAAACCGTACGAAGGATTTGGTTCATTTTTGGTATGATGTGAGATAAAGGTCCAAAGCTTTATTCAGCAATATCTCCACCTATGCCCAATACCTTAATGGTCAGCCAGTCTTAAGGGTTAAGAGAAGCCCCATTCAAGAAAGGTTTTTGTTTGTTGGTTTGTTTGATTAGTTTAACGTCCCCGTAAACACTGTATAGGTCATTTTGGAGATGCTGCTTCCAATTTTGTGGGTCTTTTTACCCGACATTGAGATGAAATGACATCTTAAGCCCTGCCACCCAATGAAACCAATAGAGTTTATAAGCAAAGATGGTCCAAATCGCACTGCTTTGTCTGTGCAGGCTTAAATCTTCTAAGGGGTTTACCAGTAATCATGTGCAGTCGGTTTCAGCTATACGTGGAAGCATCATGCAGCCCATCTATTTCTTCAAGCCCCTATGGGCAGGACCGACATTCAATAAAGGTAATCAGATTACCAGGATAGGAACTGTCTATTTATAAAGATACCGTATTTACAGTATGTTTGTTTGTTTGAACTGAGACAACACTATTTAGGTGATTTTGGAGACGCTGCTTCCAATTTTGTGGGCCTTTTCCCATCATTGGGATGGGAGATGTGATTGCCATCACTATCAGAATAAAGAGAAACCAAACCAAAAGGCTTATATCCAATGGACGGTCTGAGTCACACCACTTTGCCTGGGCAGGCTTAGTCCTTCTAAGCAGTTTTGCCAGTACTTGTGTGGTCAGTTTCAGCTTGGCGTGGAAGCACCTTGCAGCGCAATCTATTTCTCCAAGCCCTGATGGGTTGGGTGGGTATTTACAAAATGTATTCAGACAGAGAGGCCTGAGCAAACAGTGCAGGTTGCAGCATCTCATCAGGGTATACACTGTTTGCCACTCATCCAGCTATTTTTAGACACAACATCAGGTAGTAAATTAAATTTGTTCAAATTCGAGAACAAGTATGGTAAGGAGTTGGGATGTCTGAATATTTAGGGTAAATGAAGTAGTAATAAACTTGTAAGAATTTACTTTGACCTTTCATTACCTCTTTCTTAATATCAAAAGCTGATGACAGCTTCTCAATAACTTTAATTAAAATTGGACCATAGGCTATTGATGTGGCAACACTGGGTTCCCCTGAAACACAGAAATTGCCATTACTATCAGAATAAAGAGGAAACAGCAATGTTTAGTGTGTATATTTTAAAATGTTTTTCAATCCTCAATAAAAACTTGCTTAATATTACTGAAGTCTTACAAAGTTGATACAAACAAGCGCCCACAATCATATGATTTAATGGTAAACAACATGCAAGAAATATTATGTCAAAAGTTCCCCCCAAAAGGGAAGTGGGGGTGGGTGGGGGTGGCAAAAGCTTCCTAATAATTTCAGCAAAGGAAAAGCTTTCCTGTTGATTTCAGCCAAGGAAAGGCTGGCAAGCTGGAGCTCATATCGTGAACAAGTCCGTGGAATGAATACCGCCCCCCTACACCCCACTTTATATAGGGAAAACTGGGGTTTAATGGGGTATAAATTATTTTTCTTACTTCTGCTCCAATACATAGGTTGTGGGTACTCGTTAGAACCGCCTCAACAAGGTGGTTCTAACGAGCACCCACAACCTATGTTTGCAGTATTTATAAGAAAACAATGACAGATTTTCATCAGAAAAGTAGCCATTTTGGAGATGTGAAAATATATTTGTGTTCCTTTCATTCATTGTTGGTTGACCCAAAATGATCCTAGTCTGGGACTGGCTGTGGGAGGAGGAGATGGGACAGAGGGAGGAGAAAGATTGGTAAGTTAAGGATAGAAATTTACTAAGCAGTGAATCAAAATGGCATATTTTGCTTCAAATATCATCAGGAGCTTCAATTTTACACTCAATACAGCTATATATAAAGGTGTATAAACAGATAAACCCTTTTGTACCAAATGGAATCTTCCTCCATATATAAAGCAGGAGTCCATGTCAACATTTAGGGGTATCAGGTCGTATTTTCATCAAAAACTGTTCAGAAAATGACTAAACTTTTTGCAAACAGTGTAGGCCCTGACCAGACCTGTATTGTTTAACAAATACCCGTTTTGGGGTTTCTGGTACTAAATGGGTTAACAACTGTGACCCTGTTAGGGAGTAAGGTGGGGGTAAGGGTATTGGTTGTGGATACACTTGGGCACTTGGTGTACATCATCTGGACCTTATACATATTCTTTAATACCAAGTTGGAAGACCCACAGAAGTGTTATATCTGGACACAAAAACATACAGACAGATAAACAGACAGGCAGACACTGAGGGTATGCTGAAAACTATAACCCCTAATATTCAAGTTGTATCAGTATAATGACTGTATTCCAAGTTCTTTCTCAGATATATGGTTTACACTGCAATACCATACTTCAAGTCAGGTACAAGTTCAAAGGGGCATATATAACTCTGCTAAAATTTGATCAATCATAATTCGAAAACAATATTTTATGCACAATATCATAGGCTTACTAATCAGAACTTTCAGTTACACTAGATTATGTTGGAGAAGTTTTCCAGAAACGAAGTCCATGTTTTTTTCAATTTTCAAAGGACAATAACTCCTACAGGGCCAGACTGACTGTAACCCTGAAAAGATGTGCACTGCTCCACATCCTAGGCTAACTATCAATGAAGTTTCAGCATCATCGGATGAGTTATCAAAAATTTCAAAGACGGACAGACCAATGGATGCCAAGGAAATAACATAATGTGTTTTTTTTTTTGTTTTTTTTTATATATGACATAACTGTTTAATTAACACTGTTCCTGAATAAGACCCAAACAATAATGTTATACAGAGGTTGTAGTGTAATTGGGAAGAACCTATGACTGATTTTAAGGGCCTCCGTGGCCTAGTGGATAAGAGCGCTGACTCTTAGTCATTAGGTCTCTCACCGCCGTAGGTTCGAGCCTCGCTTGGGCCACATGTGAGACGCCAAGTTCTGCAACGGAAGGTCAGGTGGTTTTTCTCCAGGTACTCCGGTTTTCGCCCACCTCTGATTAACGATCGGCTCGATATGAGTGAAATAATCTTGAAAGGGCCGTCAAACCCAAACCAAAAAAAAAAAAAAAAAATGACTGATTTTACTGCACACAGGTGCACATCTTGTCCTGTGTGTAAATGTTTTCGACAGTATATCGCAGTATATATCATCACAAATGTTTTATGTTATCCAATCAGACATCTTGTTACATTCATCTGACAGTATATTACAATATTTTTTAAATCCTTGCCAAAATTTAAGGACTTTCACATTGCTACTTACCTGCCAAATTTGATAAAACCCAGAGACTTTCTTTCACAATATGTCTAATTGTGGAATTTAAAAATGTCAACATAGTATGGAGAAGTCTTGGGTTCTCACAAGCCTGGATAGTGTATTCATCATCACCACTGAAGATGTTGCCTAGACAACGCAGTAATGGAGTCACGGTCTGTAAAGAATATACAATATTTACCATATGTATTCAGACACCTCAGTTCCTTACCATACTTGTTCTAAAATTTGAACAAGTACAATTTATTACCTGATGTTGTGTCTTAAAATTGCTGGATCAGTGGTAAACAGTGGAGACCCAGATGAGATGCCACATTCTGTGGCATCTCATCTGGGTCTACACTGTTTGCTCAGGCCTGTCTGTCCACATACATACAGTATTTACGGTAGAAGACTTCAGCTGAGTAAAACACAAATGTGTTTTATAAAGTATGCATAGTGTCTTAAAATTGCTGGATCAGTGGTAAACAGTGGAGACCCAGATGAGATGCCACATTCTGTGGCATCTCATCTGGGTCTACACTGTTTGCTCAGGCCTGTCTGTCCACATACATACAGTATTTACGGTAGAAGACTTCAGCTGAGTAAAACACAAATGCAATGATGCACAGGCTTTGCTAGGTATTATACAGAAGACCAATGTTATAACGACAGTATTTGTTCCCTATTATTGTGCCGTTATAATGAATTTGCCATAATATATAGAATCCCAGTGGACCAGGGAAGCCCATGTCGCTCAGAATCGAGGCTAAGCCTTGAGTTAAGAATTCATTCCACTGAAATTGTCCTTATAATGAGTTTTGCCATTTTATCATATGACGTCGCGTCTGAGAGTGTAATAACGTCATGTAATATTTTCGAAAATCCACTAGTGGATTAAATATGCGAATTAGCTAGATACGTCCCGTAACGTTACATGTACGACGTCCTTAACGACGTCGCATTTACTTATGGCGGAAAATTGACATTTTTGTAAACAATCGTGAATAAAATGCGTTGAACTGTGATATGATAAATAGAATCTTGCATTCGTGCTCGTGTATTATTCAATTTATTAAACTCGTTGAGGAAAAGGGATAAAATGCTCGGCAAAGCCTCGCATTTTATCCTTTTTCCTCAACTCGTTTAATAAATTCAATAATACATGAGCACTCATGTAAGATCCTCTATATAAAGAATGTCGGTATAAAGAGGGTTAACTATAATAACTACTGACCCAATTTAAGAGAAAGAGGATAAAGTCAACCTTTTGAGTAAAACCCAGGAGCACCAATAGATTCAGCTGGTCAGTTTAACCTAGCCACTCTTTTCCTGAGGTTTCTTAGACAAAGAAGATAACCAATGGTCTTCCTTCTTTCACCAGTAACTAGAGACAAACCGGCCCCTATAGCTCAGGAGGTAGAGTGTCCGCTCTGGGGAACGGGAGGTCACGGGTTCTATCCCGGGCCGCGACATACCAAAGTTGTTAAAAATGGTACTAGCTGCTCTTCGCTTGGCATTCAGATTTACGGGGTAGAGCTAGGACTGGTCAACCCAGTGTCAGGATAATGTGACTGGGTGTGGTATCATGTCATGTGTCTGGGACATGACACTTCAGTGAGGCAGCACTAGAAAAGTGAGCATTGAGCTCCCTGTCGCAACCAGACACCATCGTGATATGACTGAAAAATTGTTGAAAGCGACGTTAAACCCGAATTCACACACACACTACAGACAAACTTCAATGGCTCGAACACTTTTGGGACCACTAAAATATGTTATAGACGGGGGTAGTTCGAGCCAATGAGGGCTACTGCAAGGGGCATAAAGTGGATAATTTTGGGCTTCTTTTTGGTTTTCTATAAAATAAATGTATGCTGTGTATACTCATTAGAATCACCTCATTGAGGCGATTCTAATGAGTGTACACAGCATACATCTGAAACATAAAAGACCAAAATATCCTCAATTTTCACCTCACTATTTCTGATGTAGAGAAATTCCCAAGGGACTCAAGAATGGGTTTGACTTAGCCTTTGTAAATAAGCCATCGGTGTTCGAGCCACTGAAGTTCTACTTTTGTACACTCAAATTACCTTCTTTCACCAGTAACTAACAAATGCTATTCTTGAATCTGTATATGGAAGAGAATGATCACAGAATTTTTTTGTGATCAGTCACCATGTAGGAATGTTGCCAGACCAATGATTGAAACTATGATTTCAGTTAATACTGTAATGCCATTAATCAAGTAATTTCGTATTAGCCCTGTTACAGGTCCGAGGTCTGCTGTATTGGCCCAAGGCCGAAGCCGATGCCAATACAGCTGACCAAGGACCTGTAACTGGGCCAATACGAAATTTGGCCTCGGGCCAATACACAAGACCTCTGACCTGTAAGTGGGCCAATACGAAATTACTTGATTAATGACAATTTTATTAATTGACTCAATTACAGATAAAAACATGATAATTGATTTTTGACCTCAGCTTATATCACTTGACCTCCCATCAGTACAGGGTAGTCAATTAATAAGATAAGACTGTAGATGCAGGGTTATGTGGCAAGAACATATTTTATCCTCAAATAATGAGCCATCACCGAGTTATGTAATATTTTCAACAGAAAAGCATAACATAAACCATGTTATATCTGTATTCGGTCAAGAGTCCTGTATAAAATACTACAAGTTAAACTGATACCTGTCCGTCTAAGGGCTCTTCCCCTGCCAGCCTAACTAGTAAGGTGACTATTGTAGTTAAAATACCTGCCTCTACCATAGCTGCTGTGTGTTCACCACTGCAATACAGAACATACTTTTTATATTAATAGCAACAATATAGTCTAGGTAAGCAGCTGACAGAGATCGCAGAGAATGGAAGCTCTCGACTATCAACTCTCATGATAAAACATACCTGGAGATCTAGTGTGAGATCTGCCATGCGTGCAGCAAGACAGCTACCTGGAAGGAGGCCCACTTATGTGGATGTTGCCACTGTATCTGCATGTTAATCAAAAAGCCGATGATGATGATGTTTAACATCCTCCTCAACACTATTTAGATCATTTTGGAGACCTTGCTTCCAATTGTGTGGGACTTTTGTCCGGCACTGAGATGAAATGACATCTCGAGTCCTGTCAACCAATGAAACAATAAGGGTTTATATGCATGGATGGTCCGACTCGCACTTCACCTGGGCAGGCTTCAACCTAAGCAGTTAACCAGAACCCATGTGTGATCAGTTTCAGCTCTGGCTGGCAGCATCATGCAGCCCAATCTATTTCTCTAAATCACAATGGGTGGGGGCTCCGATGTGTGGATAGTAAAATAGATTTTATATCTAGAATTTCAAGACTCTTGATAGTCTGTGCAGCTGAGTGGGCCAGCTTTGTCATCTGTTCACATACTCTGAAGACAGGCATTACTTTCACATATCAGTCTTACACACAGAGGATTTGACATGAGTGTTCATGTATTATTGAATTTATCAAATGAGTAGAGGAATAGGGATAAAATGTGAGGCTTTGCCAAGCATTTTATCCCTTCTCCTCAACGAGTTTAATAAATTTAATAAAACATGAACACAAATGCAAGAGTCTATTTATCATACGACATTTAAAACACATTTTATTCACGATTTTTTAAAATAAAAATGTCAACATTCCGCCATAAGTAAAAGCAACGCTGTTAAAGATTCCGTACATGTAACCTTACATATAACTATCGTATCTAACTAATTTGCATATTTAATCCACTAGTGGATTATGGAATTTTTTATATGGCATTATAACATTCTCAGACGCAATTTCATATGATAAAGCCCTTTCTTGTTAATCACCAGATGGGCTAAATTTTCTGATAAAAATTGGTGATAGTTTTCTGATTTATTCTCCAAACACAGGTTGTGGGTGCCTGTTAGAACTGCCTCATTGAGGCAATTCTAAAGCGTGCCCAGAATCTATGTATTGGAGCAGAAATAGGAAAAATAAAGTATAGCCCCTGTAAACTCCAGTTTTCTCTATATAAAGTGGGGTTTTTGTTACATGGACTTGTTAACATGCTGCTTTCTTGTGATGGCACTTTCATAGCTCCAGATAAGGCGGCTTTTTCATCCTTTTTCATCCGAAAAGTACTGATATTTTTCTTATTTCCGCATAAAAACATATGTTGTGGCTACTCATTAGAAGCGCCTTGGCAAGCCGCTTCTAATGAGTACCACAACTTAAGTTTTCATGCAGAAATAAGAAAAATAATATTTGGATACCCCTTGTTATCTGGGACATGAGCTTAAATATAAAACAGAATTGTCAGAGGATCTACCATTTAAGCCCAGTTTACAGTAACAGCCAGTTGTTCAAAACTAACAATGCCTTTAGTCAAGATATTGTTTCTGCAAAAATACCACAGTATTAGATAACATACTAACTAGAAAGCCAGCCTCGGTAGCTCTGTCGAACGCGCGTCTGACTGGTGATCAGTTCGATACCTGCCGCGGTCGGCAACATTCTTTCGTGGGAATTGATCATGAAATCTTTTCTATGATCATTATCTCCCTTCCGCTGATTCAAGAAGGGCAGTTGTCACTTTCTGGCGAAAGAATCTGCACTGTACTGGTTAACCGCTTAGGTATAAGCCTGCCCAGGAAAAGTGTAGATAGGTATACTGACCGGCTCAAAAATTACCCTAAATAGGGTTGACTGGGCTGTTAAACTCCAATACAAACAAACAAACTAACTAGAACATTTAATATTATGGACACTGGCAAGCTCAGTAAACTAACGATGCTTTGAACAACTGGGAAAAAGCTGCCTATATCTGGATGTTTATCAGTGAATGGATACGCCTTCAGGTGGCAACTCTTTTCAAAATATTTTTGTCTCAACTGTGAATGGAGGTTTACTCTTAAACTGGCACTTGCGGTAGCAGCTACCACCAGAAATGTAGGCGGGGCTTACTGATTACTGATCAGCTGTAAATATATTTACTTGGGGTCTGCTAGATCAGGCTACTGTAGAATATGTAATGCATATACTCACACATTCTGAGTAGTTTCTGCCCCAGTGTGGATGCTTGATTAAACCACCTCATCAAGTTAACAAGTCAATGATTGTGATTCTATCTTTAACCCTTTACCACTCAGGGATTTTGGGAATTTCGCTGATTTTCACAGTGTTGCACCTGACAGCAACTTCAACTAGCCATTGTTTCATAATGGATGGTCTGTTTTACACCAAACTCGATATGAATGTTCATTGGGCAGTAGCCTTTCAAATGCAACCTTTCATGACTTGATCATTGTTGTCATGGTAAAGATAAGGCATCTCAAAGTTGGCAAAAAGTGTGTTTTCACATGAATTGTTGATCACATTTTAATCTTCACACAGCTGTCAAGGCAACAATTAAGGTGTTTGGCACTGGCCATTTTCACTGTTTGCAGCATGTTTTATCAGCATCAATTTTCAGACATTTTTTACCCCAGACACCCTCAGATATAAATTTTAGCGGCCGGTTGGGCCATACACCCAAAATTTTTCGGGATGTGAGGGGGGGGTTGCCCCCCTTCAATCCCCCCTAGAATATTTTTAGTGGGGAGGAGCGCGAAAAAACAGGTCACTTTTTTGCCCAACAAATCCTTAAGCAAACATAACTATCCAGGGGTAGAAATTCAGATTTTAGGTGCTTCTGGGGCTTAAAATGGGGGGGGGGGGGTGCAGACACGTAAAAACACGTATCTGAGTGGTAAAGGGTTAAGATATGTTTCTAATTGATCAAAACTAATCAGTTTAGCCACAGGAAACTTCCAGCATTTCTATACAAGTATGTTTATTTTGGGTCTTATCAGGCTTTGTTTATAAACATTCTCCATGCTAAAGCAATTAAACTGGACCAGTTTATTATTTCAGCCAGGGCAACCTTGGCAAAATTATAATTATTTTAGTTAATCCAGTCCCTTTTCCCAGCTTGATTTTGAGTTACAATACAAAGTATTTAATATTTTTAAACAATTTCCAACTGTATTACCTTTGTAAATAAGACTTTTAATGGAAAAACAAACAAACAAAAAACAAAACTGTGATGATATTCCTTTACCGAAGCACCTATTTTGAAATGGATCAAGCTACTTAATAAGGTAGGTGCAATTTTTTATACAGTGCTGGAAAAATCGCAGAGAATTCTGACAAAGAGAAATCATATAAAAATTTACAAAAGAACCGTTTTGGATTTACAAGTCTCAATGGGCATTTTATGAAGACTAAACTATCCTAGCAGCAGCTGAGACAATAACAACAACTGATAACAATGATGATGGTGATAATGATAATCAAAATTCTTTGAACAATCATCTGCAGGACAATTTTCCTGGCAATTATGAGCATAATCATGGATATAATTATGATAATGATTATCCCATTTTGTACCAGAAACCTAAAAACGGGTATTAATATTTGACAAACAATGCAGACTCAGATCAGATGCCACAGAATGGGCATCTGATCAGGGCCTACACTGTTTGCAAAAGGTTCAGCCATTTTCCATATAAATTTTGAAGAAAAACACAACCTGTCACCCCTAAATTTTGAAGCGGGCTCCTGCTATACATAAGGAGGAATATTCCATTTGGTACAAAAAAGGGTTATACATGTACACATGATCAGGAAAAAGCTCAAGAACAGCAATGACAGCATTAGCTACCTTTAATGTGCCTATAAACTGGAATGTATCATGGAATATGAATAGATGACTCTGAGGTAGGATTATTTATCTGCTTTTACTAAGCTTGCCATCTTGCAAGTGGAAAGTGTTTGGACTCCACACTAATGGTTGTTTTGTTTATATCACATGACCAAGGTTCAAAGGTTATATCTAGTTTGAATTTCTGAGCACTTTCCAGTAATTTCATTCACAATATTCAATTAATATTGGTGTCTGAGACAATATTTTGGTGTTGATGTATAAAATAGATATATGCCTCCGTACAGAACAAGTTTTGTTTCTGCAGGTTTTCTAACTGATAAAGCTTCTGCAATCAACAAAATGTAAAAGTTAGGCACCATTTTGAAATAAGCCCTGCCTACATCCTTTCATAGAGCAGGTGGGTGTTAAACCCATAAAATGCCAATCTCAACAAATGTTGTCTGTTGTGTCATCTGCTGGTAACTTTAAAAAAAAATTCTTCAAACAGTGTGGATCCAGATCAGACTGCAGTCTGATCATGGTCTACACTGTTTACCTGTATGCAAAAATGTGTTTGAAAATTTTGCAAGAAGCTGCGGCAGACGACATTTACAGACGACATTTTCAGATGCAGCTTTTCATGGCATCTTCAGGGTCAAATGAAAGAATTTGCTCCTTAGGACCAAAACTTATTTCCTTTTAGGTTAGCCCCTTTTTAAGCACAGGAAAGTAAAAAGGGAGTCACAAAAATTGTCTCCCTTGCAAAATATGGCAGATCTTAAAATGTCAGGTACATCAATTTCCATTAGTCAGAGCTAATATTATTATTCATAACATTACACTTACGAGGTTGTAAGATATGTTAATATCCAGGAAACTTCCGACAAGATGTTCCGACCATCTGAACTGGCCACTAGATATTGAGGTAAGACTTTAATCACACCAGCTTTAACAATGTCCCTGAAAAAACAAAAAGATTAAAACATTCAAATATGTAGAGCAAATAACTCTAGTTAAACAAAAAGTTTTGTTTCCTTTGCAATAACACCAAGTGTATAAGTTGATGAAATTAATGACTAAAACAAATGATCATTTCATATAGAAATTACATCACAACCTCTTTACAACACTATTAATGGGGTCCAATGCAGAAACTGTGTTAGTGAAACAACCATGTTATATCCAAACAAAAATGTGTATATTATATAGAAAAACTAGAATTTGTTTTTCTACAAAAACACAGATGTCTCCCCCGTTTTTGACTGCTAAGTATAACCTTGACATTGGAGGTATTGAGCTGGGTCTTGTGTGCAACACATCATCTAATGAAGATGAACATTTCTGCATAGTAACTTTAAAAATATTCATAGAAAAATAAAAAAGTTATTGGCCGTAAACAAACAAAAGCACTTTTTTACCTTTGACCTCTAAGTATGGCCTTGACCTTTGAGGTACAACACATCGTCTCATGATGGTTATCATTTCTGCCAAGTAATTTCATAATCCATCAAAGAATAAGGAAGTTATTGACTGTCCCTTTTTTTACCTTTGACCTCTATTTAAGACCTAGACATTGGAGGTATGGACCTTGGTCTTGCACATGACCCATGGTCTAATGACGGTGAACATTTCTGGATGGTTACTTTATAAAGTCCATCCAGAAATAAAAAAGTTAATGACTGGACACAAAAAAAAAACAAAACTTTTTTTACCTCTGACCTCTAAGTATGACCTTGATCTTGGAGGTACCAACCTGGGTCTAGCGTGCACCACATCATCTCATGATGGTTAACATTTCTGCCCAAGTAATTTCACAATCTATCTAGGAAGAAGAAAGTTATTGACTGAACACTAAAAAAGGCCCCTTTTTGTCCTTTGACCTCTTGTCCTTTGACCTTTTGCCCTTGACATTTGAGGTACCAACTTGGGTCATGCACACAACATTTCTGCCTAGCAATTTCAAAATCCATCTAAAAATAAGAAAGTTGTTGACCAAACACGAAAAAAGGCCCCCTTTTTACCTTTGACCTCTATGTATGACCTTGACATTTTAGGTACCAAACTGAATCATGCATGCAACACATCGTCTCATGATAGTTTACATGTTTGCCAAGTAACTTCAAATTATATCTAAAAATAAGCAAGTTATTGACAAAACCCGAAAAGAAGGCCCCTTTTTTACCTTTGACCACTAAGTATGACCTTGACCTTTAAGGTACCAACCTGGGTCATGCACGCAACACATCGTCTTATATTGGTTAACATTTCTGCCAAGTGATTTCAAAATCCATCTCAAAATAAGAAAGTTATTGACCAAATACGAAAAAAAGGCCCCTTTTTTGACCTTTGACCTCTAAGTATGACCTTGACCTTTGAGGTACCCATTTGCCTCATGCGCACCAGACATCGTCTTATGGTTATTAATATTTCTGCCGAGTAATTTCAAAATCCATCAGAAAATGAGAAAGTTATTGACCAGACTTGATTTGCCCATACATACCGACAAACTTCCAGGGGAGATAATTAAAAAAATATAAATGTGAGAGTTATAGTTCTTGCGCACTGCACGTCGTCTAATGCTGATTAATATTTATACAAAGTTTCGTGATGATAGCTCTAACGGTTTTCAAGTTATAGAGCGGACACGAATGTGTGAGACGGACAGACAGACGCCCGTGGGAGAAACAATGTCTCTCCGAAAAAAAATTTTTCGGGGGAGACATAATGACCATTTATGGTCATTTTTCTATATAATCTACACATTCTTTGGATCCATCTTGAAACCATGTTACATCCGAACCGTGTTATAATGAACTGTGTTTTAGCAAGGTTATGGTGTACTAAGAATGCTGTGTCAATTGGAGTATTTACAGCAAAACTTTGATAATTCGAACACCAGCGGTTTTGAACTCTATTTTGAGTTCCTAGCAAAAACTCCCATCAATACAGATAATGACACATTTGGGATTATTTTCTTTTAAAAATATTATGTTGTATGTAATCATTAGAATTGCCTCCTTGTGGAGGCAATTCTAATGAGTGCATACAACATAAACATATATTTAATTTGAAGAAAATTGAAAAGATATCCCTTCTATGCCTTCTGAACTTGTGATAACTTCAGTGGCTTGATCTACCAGTTTTGAACACATTACTATAACACAACCATTTTTCACATCTCCAAAATGGCTACTTTTCTGATGAAAATCTGTGATATTTGTGTTATTTTTACTGCAAAAATAGGTTGTGGTGGTTCTAACGAGTACCCACAACCTATGTCTTGGAGCATAAATAACAAAATAATGTATACCCCCATAAACCCCAGTTTTCTCTGTATAAAGTGGGGTTTAAGGGGTGTTCATTTCACTGGCTTGTTCATGTGATAAAATTTTCACGTCCAAAAGGAATTTGAGCCATTGAAGCTTTGATAACTCAAACATGGATAGTTTGTTTACCATGACTAATTTGAACTCGTTCTGGACAATTGTTTGTTTGTTTGTATTGGAGTTTTACGGCCCAGTCAACACTATTTAGGTCATTTTTTAGCCGTCAGTTTACTTATCAACACTTTCCTGGGCAGGCTTATACGTAAGCGGTTAACCAGCACAGTGCACATTCTTTCGCCAGAAACTGACAACTGCCCTTCTTGAATCAGCGGAAGGGAGAGAATGACCGTAGAAAAGATTTCATGATCAATCTCCACGAAAGAATGTTGCCGACCCCGGCGGGACTCGAACCCGCATCCTCCTGATCACCAGTCAGACGCGCATCCAACTGAGCCACTGAGGCCGGCTCGTTCTGGACAAGAGTCCCTTGAGAATTCTTCCCAAAGTTCACGATATCCATATATTTTAATAGGATAATAAATGGAGGGTTTTTTTATCTGGTTTTGTCTTGAAAAGTTATGCTCTGTGTGGGGACTACACACACACTAGTCCAATCAAAAATATATTTTCACTTGTTTTGTCCAATATGACTCCCACCATCATCAGTACCATGTCATTTCATAAAATCATATGATCAGAGAGCAAAGACTTGTACAAATATTATACGTAGATCCCCAGTACCTGCATGCAAGAATGTGTATTTTGATCAAAGCCCCAGCAATAATTGTTCTATTGCAGTGGTCTGATTTTACTTTTCATGTAGTTTTGTGGCTTTGACTGGTTTTGTTAGTTATCATTTTTTTTTTTTTTTTTTTTTTTTTTGTGTGTGTGTTTTTTTCTTGATATAAAGTGACTTCTTCCAATGTGTTAATTTCAAGGATTGTTTACATGATGACAGTACCCCATTAGCCAATGACTGGTTTGTTTGTTTGTTTGATTGTCCCCGTCAACACTATTTAGGTCATTTTGGAGACGTTGCTTCCAATTTTGTGGGACTTTTATCCAACATTGAGATGAAATGACACCTCAAGCCCTGCCGCCAAATGAAACCAATAGGGCCTATATGCACGGGACAGTCTGACTCACACCATTTGCCTGGGCAGGCTTAGTCTGTCTAAGCAGTACTCATGTGCGGTCAGTTTCAGCTCTGTGTGGGAGCATTGTTCAGCCCAATCTATTTCTCTGAGCCTAGAAAGGTGAGGGCCCAACCAATGTCTGGACTTTACCTGGTGATATCTGTTGATTCCCTGGCTATATTTGACAAAGCAAAAGCTGAGGACTGAACCACTGCAGGAACTGGAGACTGAAATGATCAAAACACCTACTTTAGTACAGTCATCCCTCTTTATACCAACATTCTTTATAATGGCAAAACTCGTTATAACAATTTCAATGGAATGAATTCTTAGCTCAAGGCTTAGCCTCGATTCCGAGTGACATGGGCTTCCCTCGGGTTGGAAATGCCCAAATCGAATCCATAGTCATGAAGGATTCCTAATATTCCAAGAAGCAAATGTTATAGATATTTGTTAGAATCGCCTCAATCACCTCAATCCAAACAATCCAACATAACCTCTTTATAAAATTACCACTAAAACACACAGATCAAACTTGCCACCTTCTGATCACAAGTCAGATGCTTATCAGAGCTATTAGGTCTGGATCATAGAGTGAACACACAGAGTAGCATGGTAGAATACTCATAAACCCTGAGTAATCCAGCAAGCTTACAGCTTAATCTTTACTACTCTCTGAGCTAATCAGCAGATGACAAAATGTTATTTTACTTATTTTTCCAGAAACCAGGATATGACATCTCATGCAAATCGGGAGTCAATTTGCATAAAATGTCAAATCCTGTTTTCTGGGAAAAATATTTCAAAATGTCGTCTGCTGAAAACAATACCCAGCATGCAAAGTGTTAACTGTTCCAGGCATCTTGGGTTATACGTTTCTCAGTAGAAACATGTTAGCTTTATCAAAAGTGAAAATATGCCTTCAAATAAACCCCAACATTTGCTCCTACCTGAACCTACCTCAATTCCGAGCGACGTGGGCTACCCTCGGGTAGGAAATGAACTGGACCTACCTGAAGTAACTTGACTAGAGGATCAACCGCCCCTTGAGCATGTAGAAGAGTCCTACATTCAGGACTATCACCAGCCAAATTACCAGCAGCCCAGGCACACTGATCCTGTAGAATAATGCAGAAATGTGAACAAATACACAGATGCCCCTGCCTTCTGTTTTGCCTGCTAGACTTAGCCAAAGTCTGGAATCAGAAGTCAGTGTTATAAATGTAGTATACTGCTACTTGTAGAATACTGCTGCTGTAATGACGGACATAAACAAAATGAAAACTGCTTAAGTAACCCATTTTAACTAAATGGAATCTTCCACCTTATATAATACAGCAGGAGTCCATCTCAAATTTTAGGAGTACCAGGTTGAGTTGACTTTAGAAACAGGTTTAAAAGTGGCTGAAAACAGTGAATGCCCTGATCAGATGCAGCATTCTGTGACATCTGATCTGGATCTGCACTGTTTGCCAGTATCCCATTATGGGGTTTCCAACACAAAATCGTTTAAAATTACCTCATGTCTGAGTGTACAGCAGCAATATACTCAAACATCATGCTAATGGCAAGGGCATTAACCCATAAGATGCCAATCACTACAATTGTCGCCCATTTTGTTGTCTGCCGCTTACTTTAAAAGTCATTTTGGCAAACAGTGTGGACCCAGATCAGACTGCTCCTCCTCTAGGAGCAGTCTGATCTGGGTCCAAACTGTTTGCCTGTATGCAAAAATATTTTTAAAGTTTGTAAAAAGATTCAGCAGACGACATAAGCAGACGACACTTTCAGATGTAGTTTTCTCAATGTCTTAAGGGTTAATATGGAATAATTTGCAAAATTTTCAAATTGGCCAAATTAAAATTTATGTTTTATTCCTGAAAATGTTCATCTCAGAGAAAGAGCTGTCAGAGCAAAGTATGGCTCACCAACTCTCATACAGTCTGTTAACTATATCAAGATACTGAACTAACATAAAAGTTTAAATCTTATGTCCTCGACTTCAATACCCTAGGCAAGAATACCAGTAGTCCTACACATTTTCACATTATCCTAAACACAGTCCAACCTATGTTGAGCAAGCAACTCGGGGATATTCACATGTGCTTGCTTAATACAAGTGAATTTTGATGCAGATAGCTTGTTTGTTTTGTTTGTTTGATATGAGGTTTAACATCCCTATCAACACTGTATAGGTCATTTTGGAGGCGTTGCTTCCATTTTGTGGCACTTTTACCCAACACTGAGATGAAATGACATCTCAAGCCCTGTCGCCCAATGAAACAAATAGGGTTTATAAGCATGGGCAGTCCGACTTGTACCGCTCGCAAGCAGGCTTAGATGCTCTAAGAGGTTTACTAGTACTTGTGTGCTGTCGGTTTCAGCTCTGCGTGGAAGCATTATGCAGCCCATATATTTCTTCAAGCCCTGAACAGTTTTATATTGTGAATGTATGTTGTGTGTACTCATTAGAATTGCCTCAATGAGGCGATTCTAATGAGTACAAACAGCATACCTTTATTTTACAGAATAAAGAACAGATATGTTGAGACATTCCCATTTTGTCTCGTGCACAGGAGCTAGAAATTCTGTCAGAAATATATGTCAAAATAGTCCAAATCGAGTACCCTATATAACTTTGCCATATTTGGGCTATTCTGACATGAATTTGGGCTATTTTGACATGAATTTCTGACAGAACTTCAAGCTCCTATGATCTCACGGCATGGCACTTTGTTTTACCACTAGAGAAAGCGACCAGTGTGTCACGAATATCCTCGGCCAGCGACACCCTCTGATATATCTTTTGAGCTTAATTGTATCTAATATGAATGAAGAAGTCAAGAAGCTGTAAGAATCTATAAATGTGCTTGTAAAAGCTAAACCAAACATAAAATTTCTATATGGACCAAGGGGTTGAGGGCATCAAAGTTACTGAAGGGGTTGGGGCATCAATGTTACTGAAGCAGCAGGGTGGAGTATGCATCAATGAAATCTTTGGACTGGTATGCAAGATCTATGCAAGTATCAATTGAATTTATCTTTGAGTTTAGAACATACAGGGATCTACAAACTTTATCATGAAACTTTAACCAAATGTAAAATTTCTAAGTCTGTGACCTTGACCTCAAGGTCACTGGGGGGGACATGCATCAATGAAATCTTTAGACCAGTATGTAACTTCAGTGTAAGTATCAACTAAATCTATCAAAGGGTTCAGAAGATACAATGTCTTAGAAACTTTGACCTAAAACTTTAGCCAAATGTAAAATTGTTAATATGTTCTAGAAGGGTTATCCTTTGGAATACACAACAGAACTGGAAAATATTGAGTGCACATGTTTTCTGGGCCAGACTAGCTAGTTTTGGCCAATTAGGCCTCATCAGTGACCCTCAAATATTTCAAAGTCTGTGACCTCAAGGTCACTGTGGGGGGGGGGGGGGTGGAACATGCATCAATGAAATCTTTAAACCAGTATGTAACGTCAGTGTAAGTATCAACTAAATCTATCAAAGGGTAGATACAATCTCTTAGCAACTTTGACAAAAAACTTTAAACCAAAATGTTAACAGATTGATGGACGGATGGATGCACAGACGGATGCCAGGACGGACGGAGGAATGGCAGGATGAAAACTATATACCCCCAAAGCATACTTTGTATGCCGGGGGTATAAAAAGCACACTTCATATGTCGGGGATATAAAAAGCATACTTGGTATGCCTGGGGTATAATCAGGGGTTCATTTACTTTGCACGCAACCTGCTGCGTTCATACTTTCATACACAGCAGAAAAATAAATTTCATTTCTTAAATGAGTGTCTGAATTATGAAATTCATTTCAGAAACTAGAGAAAGTGCCCAGTGGGGCACATATACCCCCGACCAGTGCCATCCCCATTTAGTGGAAATAAAAATTTGATTGTAGCATTGAACTTTTCCATATAAACTTTCCATTTAGTCACTGTCAGAGAATAACTATTGCATTTCAACAAATATAGTATAATTTATCATATCCAAAGATGAAACTGCTTGTCTTTGCTGAATAATAAAAATTCAAAGTTTGTTGCAATTTGGAACAATTTTACCTGGAAACAACAAACATAGAATAGGCTGTCATAGAACATTTGCTGAATTAAAGTAGCTGTATAATGACATAATAAAGTAATGCATTTTTTTATTATTACTTGCATTTATTATTGTCTGCATTTCAAGGGAAAATATTATGCAAAATTTAACAGTTCTAGTCGCTGTAGTTTCTAAGATCACAAGGACCAATATATAAGCTGACAAATCTGACAAGGGTCACAGCATAAAGAAAGAACAAACTAACTAATAATGAACAGATGGAAAGACAAAAACTATAACCTTTGATATTCTTTGTATGCAAGGAGTATAATGAAAACAGTTATCAAATCCTGTACATATACTTTTATGCGATGTATACATGTGAATTTATTCAAATAAATATTGTTTAAACCAAAACAGTTAACACAAAACTTGGACGTAATTAAATGTGTAAGTCCTAATTATTGACCCCTAGCCCCACCCAGAGGCTTGACTCAGGAGTTTAGATATTTCATATGAAAGTTAATACTATAGCTATAATCTGTACCAAATAAGAAGAGAATCTAACATAAGGTTACAGAGATTATAAGCAATCAAAAAGATTTAACACAAAACTTTGACGTAAAAGTTGACAAACTGACAGACAGCCACCCAAGGGCTTGACCAAGGGGCTAAGATATTCCATATGGAAGGTTATGCTATAGAGATATCCTTTACCAAATATAAAGATAATCTAACATGTAGTTACAGAGATATGAGCAATCAAAAAGGTTTAAGACAAGACATTGACGTAAATATTGATGAACGGACTGACGAGTGGACAGCCCACCCAGGGGCTTGACCCGCGAGCTTAGATATTTCAAATGAAAGGTAATGCTATAGAGATATCCTGTACCAAATATGAAGAGAATCAAACATGTGGTGACAGAGATATGAGCAATCAAAAAGGTTTAACTCAAAACTTTGACGTAAAAGTTGACAAACGGACGGATATCCGACCCAGGGGCTTAGATATTTCATATGAAAGGTAATGCTATAGAGCTATCCTGTTCCAAATATGAAGAGAATCCAACATGTGGCGACAGAGATATGAGCAATCAAAAAGGTTTAACACAAAACTTTGACATAAAAGTTGACAAAAGGACGGACAGCCCATCCAGGGGCTTGACCCAGGGGCTTAGATATTCCATATGAAAGGTAATGCTATAGAGATATCCTTTACCAAATATGAAGAGAATCTAACATGTGGTTACCGAGATATAAGCAATCAAAAAGGTTTAACCCAAAACTTTGACGTAAAGGTTGACGAACGGCGGGACAGACGGAAGTACAAACAAACGAACGAACTAACCAACGAACGAACGAACCAACGAACGGACGGAAAGACGAAAACTATATACCCCCTAACATACTTCGTATGTCGGGGGTATAATGAGTGTAATTATTTAACAACCACTGAAGTATGAACAACATCAGGTCACAAGCAAAGAAAGTGAACCCTGAAGGTGTTCAATTTAACTTTGCCTGTGACCCGACGTTGTTCATACTTCAATGAACGTTTAATAAATTAACTTTATTATTTATCTTTACATTATTTTCCATCCATTATGTGACAAAATATGGTTTGAGGGCCTAAATTGAAAGAAGACAACAACTGCATGCAGTTAAATTTCTATAAACAGCGCAAGAGCTATGTTGACGTAATAATGCTGCCATTGTCCAATCATATTGGAGAGAAGTTGAACCATGTTTTATTTTGACATCACTATATCACGCGAGTCAATGTTTTTGGTGAGATACAAACAACATGTGTCCAAATAGGGCTTATAGGGAAAATGACAACTTTAAAACTTGTTCACCTTAGCCCTCTGAATTTCAAACATTTTGTTACCTCTATAAATCTAAGAAATACTGAAAATTTAAAGTACGAATTCCAGAGTTACAGCCACCCAAAAATACATTGAATATATAACAAAATAATGCATAGCTTGTACCTAGGTAAAAAAGAGCAATTTATCATACTTCCCTGTATTAAAAGTGCATAACATTCATATTTCTTACCTAAATGTGTTGATATTTGGCAGACATGTGCCTAGATAATATACCTATACAATGATGCCGTTACATTACAATTTTATTGTTGTTTATGAAATACTAACATTTTTTTTTCAAATGACCATATTTGGAAATATCCAAATTTAAACTGTCATATCTCCGAAACCCATGTAGATATTTTATTCTTATTTTGAGGATTTTCTGAACATGTTGATTACTATTACCGTATTCGACCTATTTACCCCACATGCTCCTATAAGCGCACACCAAAGCTTTTTCTGGAAAAAATACACAAGCGCACACTTTACAGTAACCTCCCGACAAATTCATATTGAGTTTTGCTGCATCTTTGACCCGGACAATCTTATGTATATATGGTGAACATGGTGAACCCCTATGCTGAAATTCAACTGTATAAAACAATCATATCAGAAGCTTTTTTTCGTATTTTTTTCGTATTGAGTGTGCGCTTATTAGGTAGATTTTTCACCACAATATTTTCATACAATTTTGAAAAAAATAAGCGCACGGTGCGGTAAATAGGTCGAATACGGTAATTGATGACAGATTAAAGGTAAAGGTAACAAATTTTGCGTTTTCCAGAGTAGGCCTATTGTAGGCTATAGGAGGTTCCTATAAATGCACTGAGAATGTAAATTTTCTTTAGGATGTCTATCTTCAGTGTTGTAAAAAGACATCAGTGGCAAATTGTTCAAAACTAATGACATCATTAGTTAATATATCGTTAAAACTTTGATCTTTTATTATGGCAAATATGCTAATATTTTTGCTGAAAAAATGTGCAAATGCAAAAGCTGCTCACAAGTTTTCAGCAAAAATACCAAAATTTTAGATATTGAACTTGTTAGAAGAGTTAACAATTTGACCACTTACGAGCTTGTTAAGCTAACGAGGCTTTAAACAACTGGTCCCTGAAAGTCTTTCTCTTGAAATAAGGTTTAGTTTATACTAATTTATTTTAGTTCGATTGCGATGAAAGCTACAAGCTTATTGAATCGCTCTCGAACACTCATTCCGGGTGTTTTCACGCGCGCGCGAGAGAGAGGCAGTGGCTTTTACACCACTGCTACCCATTTGCACCTGGGTGGAGTGGGGCAGTGTCATTACGTGTCTTGCCCAAGAACACACCTCGATACCGGTGGCGAATTCGAACGCACAACCTCTCGATCGTAAGTCGAACGCGCTAACCACTGCGCTATCGAGGCTGAAATAAGGTTTCACATCAATGATACCTGTAACAGATGATTACTTCCTGTTAGGAAAGTGACAAGATATGGAGCGGCTGCCTTGGCAACCTGGAGGGCATGGTCATGAGTTCCTGCTGATATGTTTGTAAGACACCATGCAGCTTCCTGTTGAAGATCGACATCATTTCCTGTCAGTAATCCCACAATGCACTGCATGCTGTTGTTAACTCTGAAATATCAACAGGAATGATTGTGACTCGAAATATGTACATGTACTCATCCTCCTGTGCATTAACCCATTGTGTACCTGAAACCCCAAAATGGGTAACTGGCAAACAGTGCAGGCCCAGATCAGACGCCGCAGAACACAGCGTCTGATCAGGGCGACTGTTTGCAAAAAGCCCAGCCATTTTCCACAAGATTTTGAAGTAAACATCACCTGACACCGCTAAATTCTGAAATGGACTTGTGCTACATATAAGGTGGAAGATTCTATTCAGTACAAAATGGGTTAATGCTTGTCAGAGAGCTTATGTCAAAAGATACCTTTGCCTTATCCTATATTCTCATAGGATGGCCCTGTCTAACACAACATATGAGGCCCTACTTTGTGATTTTTTTTCATAGATACATTGTATAGTCTCATAGTTGGTACATGTAGGTATAGGTACTCTGCGATCCCAAAGTACTGTAGATTATCATCCTTTGCTCATATATTTACATGCCATTGTATTGCACAAAGCATTATTCATATAAGCTCATATCGTGTGAATACTGTAATCAAAACTAGAGAAAGCGACCAGTGGGTCATGTACACCCCAAGCAAATGCCACCCTCTGATATATCTTTCGAGCTTGTATGTAATATGAATGAAGAAGTCAAGAAGCTGTAAGAATCTATAAATGTGCTTGTAAAAGCTAAACAAAACATAAAATTTCTAAATGGACCAAGGGAGTGAGGGCATCATAGTTACTGAAGGGGTGGGGGCATCAATGTTAATGAAGCAGCAGAGTGGGGGAATGCATCAATGAAATCTTTGGACTGGTATGCAACATCGATGCAAGTATCAATTGAATTTGTCTTAAGAGTTTAGAACATACAGGCATCTATAAACTTTGTCATAAAACTTTAACCAAATTTCCAAGTCTGTGACTTCAAGTCACTGTGGAGGGTGGGACATGCATCAATAAAATCTTTAGACCAATATGTAACTTCAGTGTAACTATCATCTAAATCTATCAAAGGGTTCAGAAGATACAATCTCTTAGAAACTTTGCCGCAAAACTTTTACCAAAATGGTAACAGACAGATGGAAGGATGGAAGGAAGGACAGACAGATGAAGGGCAGGACAAAATCTATATACCCCCATAGCATACTTCGTATTCCAGGGGTATCATAAATATATACCGTATTCGCCCTAATTACTGCACCGCACGCTTAGTTTTTTCAAAATCGTGTCATAAAACCATGGTGAAAAATCTACCTAATTAGCGCACACTTGATACGAAAACAACAGCTTCCAAGATGATGCATACTGATATTTGATGGGACGGAAAAAGATACTTAAGCATTGCCTTCACTATTGGAAGAAATAATGGTAAGTTTTTATAGATTTACTATGAGAGCTTCAAGGGGAGATTGCTGTAAAGTGTGCGCTTATGCATTTCCTTTTCAAAAAAAGCTTTGGTGTGCGCTTATAGGAGCATGTGCGGTAATTAGGGCGAATACGGTAAGTTTACATCCTTTTCATGTGCATACCGGTATGTATCATTGTTCATTTCATACAATGCCTGTTGTAATTTCTGATTATTTTATCATAAGCATTGTGTTATTTTTGCTGCCAGGTAAACATAAATGTGTACCATTTATCATAACGCTATGATCATGTAAATGATTGCTTTTTATTTTATGCTTAAAAGTGAAATCAATGCCTATCTGAAACAAATAACCCTTTGTATACTAGTTGAACCTTCCATTGCTATATGTTGGACAAGTCCAATTGTCATATAAGGGGTGTCAGGCCTATTTTTTTCGTTTTTACTCTATTTTTGAAATAAAATTCTGTAAGCAAATAGTACAGGCCCTGATCAGATGCTGAATTCTGCGGCATCTGATCTGGGCCTGAACTGTTTGCAAAGGCACCCCTTTAGGAGTTTCCCGCATACAATGGGATAAAAGTGATATGTTCACATTGTGAAAAGATATGATATGGCCATGTTTTTTTTTTTCAAAGCAGCCCAGACTATTTTTTTTATTTGAAATATAAAATAGAAATTATATCTGCTTTTTTTGGATAAACACATATCTTCTTGTGCGTTGAAAACATCAGAATTTTCACGAGTGCAAAGCATTTTTCGATAAATACATTGTAGCAAACAGAGTTTTCACGAGTGCTAAAATTTTGATGTTTTCAACACACTCAAGGAAATATTTTTGGTATTCACCTCAAAAAAGTAAATGTCCTCTATTTATACATATTTTATGCCATTTTATCATATGACGTCGCGTCTGAAAGTGTAATAATGCCATGTAATATTTTCGATAATCCACTAGTGGATTAAATATGCAAATTAGCTAGATGCGTCCCGTAACGTTACATGTACGACGTCCTTAATGACGTCGCATTTACTATCGGCGGAATAGTGACATTTTTGTAAACAATCGTGAATAAAATGAGCTTGAAATGTAATATGATAAATAGAATCTTGCATTCGTACTCATGTGTTATTGAATTTATTAAACTCGTTCAGGAAAAGGGATAAAGTGCTCGGCAAAGCCTCGCATTTTATCCCTTTTCCTCAACTCGTTTATTAAATTCAATAATACATGAGCACTCATGTAAGATCCTCTATTTATTGTACAATATTAGCTTATATAACTTGGATATTGCTGTTTACCCTTAAGACGCCGAGAAAAACCACATCTGAAAATGTTGTCTGCTTATGTCCTCGGCTGGAATGAAGCTTCGTTCTCTAGTTTAAGTGGAATGAGAACACCTTCAGGGGAGGCAACTCCTGCAAAAGTATTTTTGTCTCCCATGTCAACTCTTAAAGGAAAGAATTTGCTCCTTAGGACCAAATTCTTTCCTTTAAGAGTAGACCCCTTTTTCAGTGGGACAGGGCTTATAGAAAAGTGAATAGGAAGTCCCAAAAGTGATCTCCCTTTGAAAAATGGTGAAAAAAATCTGCCAGGTGTTACCATTCCCCATAAAGTTCATCATACTTCCAGACAAAGGAGTTCTTGGTCCTCCTGTTTTTAAATGTTAGTACAAGTACTGTACAGTTGTTGACCATTGAGTCACATGACACAACAAATTAACGATTAATTTCATGAAATCATGAAACATTGTTGTTCAAAACTAATAACATCTTTAGTCAACGAATCATTAAAACTTTGATTATCTAATGTGGCAAATATGCTAATATTTTTGCTGAAAAAATGTGAGTAGCTTTTGCTTATGCAAAAGCTACTCACATTTTTTTCAGCAAAAATAACAAAATTTTGGATATTGTACTTGCTAGAGTACTGTAGTTAACAATTTGACCACAAATGAGCTCATTAAGCTAATGATGCTTCAAACAACCGGCCCCTGTTTCATAGATATTAACTGTTTCGTTTACTTACTGAAGCACTGCATCAATATAGAGTGTTCCTTGAGAGCAAGCCTTTCTTATCAGTTGTAAGTCTGCCAGTCTGTGGGGACCATGTTGCAACAACCTTGTAGTAGCCTCCCTTGCCTACAAGAGTTCAACATGAACAAGATGAAATAAAATGCTCAGGAACAGTTCAGTCTGTTTTTTTAATACTATGCCATCTCCATAACAAATTTGTGTAATAAAGGTACATGTACAAATATTTACCTCCACAACCCAGAACCAAATTCGTTTCTCTCCACATTAAGTTATAAACCAAATCCTTACAGAACAGGCTTTAATCCCATAACTAGAAATTGTGTTTGTAAAATGCTATGCCCCAGCCATGCTTGCCTCTAAAGATACTATAAAATACAATAGGGATAATAAAGAACATGGCAAAAGCTTTAAATAGTTTATGAAATATACAGTGTAAGGTTATAAGTATAAAATGCCAAAATTTACAAAAAGTCATAAGATATATACCCGGTACACTGTAAGGTTATAGGTTATACGAGGACTGTTCAAATATGAATGCAATTAAGCACATAAAAATGATTCCGTGATAGATTTCGATGAAAAATTTATTTTGTCCCCTCAAAGTATTCCCCTTTAACAGCTATACAAACTTTCAGTCTTCTGATCCAATAATTGAATGCATTTTGGTAGTATTTTCGAGGTATACTATGAAGGCACTGGAATATTGCTGAACCAAGGTGTTTGCGTTGTACAAATTTTCAAACCAGAAAGGTATTTTTTCAGCCGCGGGAACAAAAAAAGTCACATGGGGCAAGTTCAGGGGAATATGGGGGGGTGAGGGAGTTCAACAACCTTTTCCTGCTTCAGATAGTCTTGCACAATGAACGCCTTGTGCGATGGTGCATTGTCATGAAGCAATCCGACATTGGCCAAACCAGTTGCGGGTCTTTGTTCTTTGAAATATTTCTTCAATTTTCGAAGAACTTTATTCTTGTAAAACTTCGCATTGACAGATTTGCCTTTAGGCACAGCAACCTGAATAGCAGGGCCCTGATTTGAAAAGAATATGGCATACATTACCTTCTTGACGCTCAGGGTCCGCTTTGCAATGCATGGTCTTTTGCAATACTTTGTTGCCCATATTTTGTTCTGCATCTTTCGTTTTGGCTCAAAAAAGTGAACCCATGTCTTGTCACCTGTGACGACATTAGCAAAAGACCATGCATTGTAATTTGGAAATTTTAAGCAACTTCTTGGTGCACTGAACGCGTGTCTTTCTCTGCTCATCTGTCAACAGATGGGGAATCCATCTAGCACAGATCTTTCTCATTTTTCAAATCCCGTTTCAGAATTGTATGAGCTGCTCCTAATGAGATGCCAACCATACTAGCTATTTGCCTAGTGGTGTATCGTGCATCGGTAAAACTATTTCTTTCACTCCAGCAACCATCTTGGCAGATGTTGCTCTTTTCGGCTGACAATCATGTGGTGCATCTTCTGTTGAGCCTAGCGCACAGCTGAATTTCTTACACCAACGAAAAACTGTCGGAAAAGACATTTCATTATGCCCATAAACCGAACATATTTCATCAAAATGTCTTTGCACCATATACCCAGAATACAACGATTCTTAATATAGGACCGTATTTCAACGGCGTACTCTGACCTTCTTCCAACCATGTTTTGTATTAGTATACAAGAGTAGACAGTGTTTATGGAACGATATACATGGATAAAGTGTAAGGATTTTAACAGGTTTGGTATCAATGTATAGGTAAAATGTTTTTCTACGCTGTGATATTTATTTCCAGGTGATTTTCACATTAGTGCATGAGAAAACGTTCTACTTGCATTCATATTTGAACAGTTTAAGTTTAAAATGCAAAAATTTTCAAAAAGCCATAGTTTAAGAAAAACAAGAGGGCCATGATGGCCCTGGATTGCTCACCTGATCCATACTGCACGAATGAAATGGTTGGTAGTAAAATAAGGTGAAATGGAGGGTTTGAGCTATTTTGATTGACAGTGAGTGACCCAAGGAACATTTCTGGGAAATTCTATCAAAATCTATTTTGCTTATTATGACAAGGTCATAGGTCATTTTAGCATTTGGATATTTTAAGCTCTGGTGGCTATCATGTTCATTTGAGAAAAATCCATCCATAATCACCACAAGGTTTTTCTACAAGAGGGCCCAGAGGGCCCTGGTTCGCTCACCTGATCCAATGTATAACAAGTGGGCCCCGGGCAGGGTCAATTTGGGCCCCAGGGCTATAATTTGAACAATCTTGGTAGAGGTCCACAAGATGAAGCTTCATATCGAATATGAAAGACCTGGGCTTTCTGGTTTCAGAGTAGAAGATTCTAAAGGTTTACCCTGCATATAGAAGTCTATGTAAAACAAGATTTTCCCTATATAAGTCTATGTTAAACCAAAGGGCCCCGGAGCAGGGGCATTTTTGGCCCCAGGGCTATAATTTGAACAATCTTGGTAGAGGTCCACTAGCTGAAGCTTCATAACAAATATCAAAGACCTAAGCCTTGTGTTTCAGAGAAGATGATTTTTAAAGATTTCCCTATATAAGTCTATGTAAAACCAAAGGGCCACATGGCGGAGGCATTTTTGGTCTCAGGGCTATAATTTGAACAATCTTTATAGAGGTCCACTCGCTGAAGCTTCATAAGAAATATCGAAGACCTAAGCCTAGTGGTTTCAAAGGAGAAGATTTTTCAAGATTTTCCCTATATACGTCTATCTAAAACCAAAGGGCCCCGGAGCGGGGGCATTTTTGGCCCCAGGGTTATAATTTGAACAATCTTGGTAGAGGTCCACAAGATGAAGCTTCATACCAAATATCAAAGACCTGGGCCTTGCAGTTTCAGAGAAGAAGATTTTTCAAGATTTTCCCTATATAAGCCTATGTAAAACAAAAGGGCCCTGGTGCGGGGGCATTTTTGGCCCCAGCACTATAATTTGAATATTCTTGGTAGGGGTCCACTAGATGAAGCTTCATACCAAATATCAAAGACCTGGGCCTTGCGGTTTCAGAGAAGAAGATTTTTTCAAGATTTTCCTTATATAAGCCCATGTAAAACCAAAGGGCCCCCGTGCGGGAGCATTTTTAGCTCCAGCACTATAATTTAAACAATCTTGGTAGGGGTCCACTAGATGAAGCTTCATACCAAATATCAAAGACCTGGGCCTTGCGGTTTCAGAGAAGAAGATTTTTAAAGATTTTCCCTAAATAAGCCTATGTAAAACAAAAGGGCCCTGGTGCGGAGGCATTTTTGGCCCCAGCACTATAATTTGAACAATCTTGGTAGGGGTCCACTAGAGGAAGCTTCATACCAAATATCAAAGACCTAGGCCTTGCGGTTTCAGAGAAGAAGATTTTTAAAGATTATCCCTATATAAGCCCATGTAAAACCAAAGGGCCCCCGTGCGGGGGCATTTGTAGATCCAGCACTATAATTTGAACAATCTTCGTAGGGGTCCACCAGATAAAGCTTCATACCAAATATCAAAGACCTGGGCCTTGTGGTTTCAGAGAAGAAGATTTTTAAATATTTTCCCTATATAAGCCCATGTAAAACCAAAGGGCCCCCGTGCGGGGGCATTTTTGGCCCCAGCACTATAATTTGAACAATCTTGGTAGGGGTCCACTAGATGAAGCTTCATACCAAATATCAAAGACCTGGGCCTTGCGGTTTCAGAGAAGAAGATTTTTCAAGATTTTCCCTATATAAGCCCATGTAAAACCAAAGGGCCCCCGTGCGGGGGCATTTTTAGCTCCAGCACTACAATTTGAACAATCTTGGTAGGGGTCCACTAGATGAAGCTTCATACCAAATATCAAAGACCTGGGCCTTGCGGTTTCAGAGAAGAAGATTTTTTAAGTTAGCGGTGAAAAAAATCTATTTTTGGCTACTGTGACCTATATGTGCAACGGACCGGAACCATTTGAACAACTTTGAAAGGGGACCACCTAAGGATCATTCCTGTGAAGTTTGGTCAAAATACGATCAGTGGTTTAGGAGGAGATGTCGTTTGAAGAAAAGTTTACGGACGCACGCACGCACGGACGCACGCACGGACGCACGACGGACAAAAGTGATCCCAAAAGCTCACCTTGTCACTACGTGACAGGTGAGCTAAAAAACAGTTACATTGACTGACCTTGACCTTCAACTCATAACCCTGAATGTTGATCTTGCTTGAGAATATTATCATACCTAACATTTGTGTGAAGTTAAACCCATACCTAACATTTGTGTGAAGTTACACCAAAATGCATTGATAAATTTAGTTGCTAGCTAGAGTCAATGCCTTCAAAATCTAATCAAATCTTTAGTCGATTGCAATGATATATTGTACCAAGTAAAACCACATTTCATTGATGTGTTCATGAGACTGGGTGAAACAAGCCATCTTTGGCTCAAAATTGACAGTTTTGGGGGGCCTGTGCCCTTGAAAATAAGGTCAAGGTCATAAAAAACCAATGGCTGTTTTCCCCCCATCCTAGTGATGTAACCATGTGAGTTTGTTCAGAATCAAGCATTAGGTTCAGGAGATATAGTGCTTCAAACAGACTACATGGTAGAAATGGTCAAGGGGTGATATCTCCAAAAGCAGACCAAGAATTCCGCCGAAGGCTATGTCGCGCCTGTGTGGGCACAAAGTCATCAAACCATGATATGTAGGTCAAGGTCAAACGTAGATGCTTGCAGAAAAGATTCCATTCTCAAATGCAAGCTTGTACTAAGAATCATAAAGGAAGCTCTAATAATTCTTGAGAAATGAACTTAACCATTAGGGTGAACGCCAGGGTGGTCGCAATATTTTAAAAAGTCAGTGAACCATGAAATTTAGGTCAAGGTCAAATATGGATGCTTGCATTTAAGTTGCCATTCCCAGATTCAAGTTTGCACCAAATATCATTAATAAAGCTCTTATAAATCTTGAGAAATAAACTTGACCATTAGGTTGAACGCTAGGGTGGTCGCAATATTTTACAAAGTCAGTGAACCATGAAATATAGGTCAAGGTTAAATATGGATGCTTGCATTTAAGTTACCATCCCCAGATACAAGTTTGTACCAAGTATCATTAATAAAGGTCTTATAGTCCTTGAGAAATAAACTTGACCATTAGGGTGAACGCTAGGGTGGTCGCAATAGTTTACAAAGTCAGTGAACCATGAAATGTAGGTCAATGTCAAATATGGATGCTTGTATTCAGGTTGCCATCCACAGATACAAGTTTGTACCACATATCATTAATGAAGCTCTTATAGTTCTTGAGAAATAAACTTGACCATTAGGGTGAACGCTAGGGTGGTCTCAATATTTTACAAAGTCAGTGAACCATGAAATGTAGGTCAAGGTCAAATATAGATGCTTGCATGTAAGTTGCCATCCCCAGACACAAGTTTGTACCCAGTATCAATAATGAAGCTCTTATAGTTCTTGACAAATTAACATTGAACCTCAGGGTGAACGCTAGGGTGGTCGCAATATTTTACAAAGTCAGTGAACCATGAAATGTAGGTCAAGGTCAAATATGGATGCTTGCATGTAAGCCGTCATCCCAAGATACAAGTTTGTACCAAGTATCATTAATGAAGCTCTTATAGTTCTTGATAAATAAACTTGAACCTCAGGGTGAACGCTAGGGTGGTCGCAAATGTTGACGCCTTGACAAACGGACGGACGGAAGAACGGACGGAAAACCGGGCGCCTATATCGCGCCATGCTAATAGCAGGCGCGACAAAAATCAGAGTTATGGTTCATATGTGCTGCATGTCATCTCAAGGTGCTCTACATATCTCTGAAGTTTCGTGAAAATATCTCAAATAGCATCAGAGTTATGGAGCGGACATAAACTGAAAGCAAAAGCTATATTCAAAGTTCAAAGGGTAATAACTCCTAAAGTAGGAAAATCGACGTTACGGTTAACATGTCTGCACATTGTCTCATGCTCTACATGTATGTGAAGTTTCTGGGAACTATCTCAAATGGCATCGAAGTCAGGGAGCAGACATGAAACTAATACAGAAATGGTTATGTTCAATGTCCAAAGGGCAACAACTCCAAAAGTAGGAAAATCAGAGTTACGGTTCATACATTCTGCACGTCGTCTCATAATGCTCTGCATATCTCTGAAGTTACATGAAAATATCTCAAATGGTATCAGAGTTATGGAGCGGACACGAACCTATGAGATGCTGACGGACAGACAGTACATTTTTACGGACACTCAAAACTTTGGAGGGTATAACATCATACCTCCTCCCTTTGCCATTTTTGGAATGGCGGGCATAAAAATGTTGTGGTGCACCTGATTAGCAGTATATATGTTTAAATCTACCTGATCAGCGGTAATATTTTCAGTTTCACCTTCTGTCTCATCGTATCTAAATCTTTTGGAACTGATTAGCTTTTCCCTTTTTTCTTTCCTCAAAGCTGAAAGAAAAGAATAACAAGAAATATCATTAACCAATTGCATGCGGAAAACCCCTAAAGGGGTATAGTAGTCGCAGATAAAAATGACTAGGCGGAGCTATCGTTTGAACCTGCCTTCGGAATGTGCCCTTAGCAAAAACGTAAACCAAGTCATCCGATTGTGTGAATTCAACTGTAACACAAACAAAGCTGTGGTGTATATTGCCTATTTGGTCCGCTTGCAGAAAGCATGCGAAAGGCACTCTACCGAATCTTCTGGTGGACTCAGCGATTTTAACATTTATTGACAACACCTGAATAGCTCCGCCTAGTCAATTGTATCTGCGACTACTATACCTTGGCAAACAATGCAGGCCCAGATCAAACGCCAGAGAATGTGGCGTCTGATCAGTGCCTGCACTATTTACTAACAGAATTTTCAAAAATAGTTCAAAACGAAACAAGAGGCTCATGGGCCACTACGCTCACCAGAGGTGATGTTGTTTATACCATATCAGGGTTCGCGCTAGCGGTTGCCAGATGCCAAATGCGAAAAGAAAATAAATCTAGCGCAAATCTGTGTCATTTGGCGAAAACTAGTGGCGAAAAAAAGACCAATAAAAAAAAAAAACAAAAAAAAAAACGTCCCATCCCGGTTATTGCCGACTTAAGCTGTTTACTGACACGTGTATTTCGCACCTTTTCTTCCACTCACTCAATAATCAACACCTTTGACTATTGATCAAATTAGCATAATAGTTGTTACGTTCTTTGGTTATGCCTGTTTTATATAAATGTGGGCTTGAATATTAAGACATATGAGCGGGCTAATTCAGAATATAAAAGTATAAATGTTGTCCTTTTCTATCTACCCGGCGGGAAATAATCGGTTGATTCAACGTTGAGTCAACGTTGAAGGCAAACGTTGAATAAACGATGGTTTCAGGTTGAATATGAAATTTTAATCAACGTTGCACAGTCAACGTTGACTCAAAGTTGACCATCCAACAGTGAATCAACGTTGATATTTCAGTGTTGATTCAACGTTAATATATTCATGTTGAATAAACGTTGATATTCGGTTGAATATGAAAGTTGAATCAACGTTGAGCAGTCATCTTTGAACCATAGCCCAATTTTCAACCTTACATCAACGTTGAAATATCAATCATTAAACGAAACTGATATAATGACAGAAGCAGCGTCTAAGAAACAAAGATTTATTAAAGAAACGAAACTAACATGTAAATTTGCAAACTGTAAATATTTCATACGCACGCAGGACCGCCCGTTTTTATTTTACTTAAATTTGCTTTAAAAGTATGTTATTACGAGCCACAAACACTGTTGTACTTCAAGTTTGTAGAACTGATCACTGTTCTTTTTGTTGTTAGACATTTGCTGCCGCCTGTTCTGTAAGCTGTCTATTTTAGTCGGACGCTAATTTCTTTTCATTTTTTTAATTATATCGGGGTCGAGGCTTTGATGCTATTCATAACACTATCTGAAAAACAAGAAAGGCAATTCTTCAAATTACACCACAGATGTATTTTCTCCTAAAAATGCATGTTAAGTTTCTGGAAGGAATTATTGTGTATTGTGTAGAAATTCCGTACACTTTAGAAATGAATTTTATCTTTCTGCTGTTTAAGTTTATGTAAGTATGAACGCAGTGGGCCGCATGCGAAATTAAATGAACCCCGAAGGGGCTCGTGTAAACTTTGCAAGCGATCCGCTGTCGTTAAAATTTTCAGAAAAAGTATGTATGTGTAAGTGCTGCATGCTTTGAAGTATCGATACCACCTTTCCATGCATGCATGGCACGATGATCGTTTTCTAAAAAGCCATCTCTCCTCAACAGACTGGTATGAGGATCGATCGAAAATTGAAAAAAAGCATGAACATAGAGAAGTTTAAATTCAGAATTAGTATTTCCTTACTTCATTTGCTAATTGCGCAAATAATGTAAGCATGCTTGTACACCGAAAGTATGTATGTGTAAGTGCTGTATGCTTTGAAGTATTGATACCACCTCGCCATGAATGCAAGGCATGAGGACAGTTTTCTAAAAAGCCACCTCTCCTCAACAGACTGGTATGAGGATCGATCGAAAATTGAAAAAAAGCATGAGCATAGAGAAGTTTTAATTCAGCATTAGTATTTCCTTACTTCATTTGCTAATTACGAAAATAATGGAAGCATGCTTGTAAATCGAAAGTATGTATGTGTAAGTGCTGTATGCTTTGAAGTTTCCATACCACCTCACCATGAATGCAAGGCATGAGGATCGTTTTCTAAAAAGCCACCTCTCCTCAACAGACTGGTATGAGGATCGATCAAAATTGCAAAAAGCACGAGCATAGAGAAGTTTAAATTCTGAATTAGTATTTCCTTACTTCATGTGCTTATTACGTAAATAATGAAATCATGCTTGTACACTGAAAGTATGTATATGTAAGTGCTGTGTGCTTTGAGGTATCGATACCACCTCACCGTGAATGCAAAGCATGAGGATCGTTTTCTAAAAAGCAACCTCTCCTCAACAGAATGGTATGAGGATCGATCGAAAATTGAAAGAAACTCATGAGCATAGAGAAGTTTAAATCTTAATTAGATATTTATTGTGTTTAATTCCTTAACTAATGTGCTACTTAAATAGTGAAATCATGAGTTCTGTATGCTTTGCAGTATCGATACCACCTCACCATAACTGCTCGGTATGAGGATGGTTTTTTATGTTGTAAGCCACATCTCCACAACAGACTGGCTTGAGGATCGACCGATAATATAAATATATATGCAGCAGGAGTTTTCATTATGAATTAAAGTCAACGTTGACGTGGCATCTGATCAGGGCCTACACTATTAATTTAAAATGCATAAATTAAAGGGTCACATGGCCGACAAGGAAAATTTAGCGAAACTTTTTATCTATTGAGTCTTTTTATGAATATGTCCAAACTTCCGAAGGAACTGAGATCAGTCTTTTTAACAGAGGGGGGGAACAGAACAGTACTTTAAATAACCAACTGCTTCTCAGGCCATTCACAGGTGGCGTAAAGTTGAGCTTTTATCTCAAATTTAGGGTATTAGCATGCAAAAATGAACAGGCTCATTTGTGTTTATTTACTTATGTTTGCTTTTTCTCTGTCGGATTTGATATGTCTCCCTTTTCGACTTAGCCGTTTTAACCCTTAGGGATCTGGAGATCTGCTCTCTCTCTCTCTCTCTCTCTCTCTCTCTCTCTCTCTCTCTCTCTCTCTCTCAGTATTTTTATTTTATTTGGAAACAAAGTTGTAAAAATGAAGTTTGCTCCAGCTCAGTGATCTCACACAGTAGAATACGAGTGTGTTGAAAACATCAGTATTATCACGAGTGAAATTTCTTATGTTTTCAACCCACAGGACGTTAAGTTGTAGGTGGACCTAAAAAGATATGTGATAGTCAGCAAAGTCAGAGGAAATTAATTCAGATACAGGAAGGTGATACATGTAAATAAACAAAAAACTAGACATGTGTCCAAAGTACACAGATGCCCCCGCCATATATCTTTGTCGATATGGCTTGTACCCATTCTCTAGAATGGCACAGGGGTGTCCGGAGGGACCCGGAGCTGTCCACAGGGACCCAAGGTCTGTGTCAGTGAATGCATCTGATCATAAGGAACAATAATATATATGGTTAAGTGGTGGGGATATGAATTGTTTCTGAGATATAAGGCCTTTTATGAATTGAAGGGGGCAGGGCATGGTCCGGGGTTGACCAGAGGGAGACAAAGTCTGTGTCTTAGAATGAGTCATATCATAAGGAACAATAATATGTATGGTTTAGGTGTTCGAATCTGATTAAGTCTGTGTCAGTCAATGCATCTTATCATAAGGAACAATAATATATATGGTTAAGGGGTGGTGAGATGGATAGTTTCTGAGATATAACGAAGGGGGCGGTGCATGGCCCAGGGGGGACCCAAAGTCTGCGTCTTGGAATGTGTCATATCATAAGGAACGATAATATATATGGTTTAGGTGTTCGAATCTGATTAATTTTCAAGATAATTAGGCGGGGCATGGGCCGGGGGTGACCGGAGGGACCCAAATTCTTTGTCTTGGAATGTGTCATATCATAAGCAACAATAAAATATATGGTTTAGGTGGGGGGGGGGGGGGTCGGGATGAACCCAATGTCTGTATCAGTCAAAGCATCTTATCATAAGGAACAATAATATATATGGTTAAGGGGTGGGGATATGGATAGTTTCTGAGATATAAAGACTTTAATGAAGCAAAGGGGGCGGGGCATGGCCCAGGGGTGACTGTAGGGACCCAAAGTCTGTATCATGGAATGTGTCATATCATAAGGAACAATAATATATATGGTTTAGGTGTTCGAATCTGATTAATTTTCAAGATAATTAGGCATTTTGACAGTTTTGCATACAAATTTCTATATAAATGGGGGGGGGAGGAGTCGGGATGGACCCAATGTCTGTATCAGTCAATGCATCTTATCATAAAGAACAATAATATATATGGTTAAGGGGTGGGGATATGGATAGTTTCTGTGATATAAAGACTTTAATGAAGCAAAGGGGGCGGGGCATGGCCCAGGGGTGACCGTAGGGATCCAAAGTCTGTGTCATGGAATGTGTCAAATCATAAGGAACAATATATATGGTTTAGGGGTTCGACGAATCCGATTAATTTTCAAGACATTTAGACATTTTGACAGTTTTGCATACAAATTTCTATATAACGGGGGGGGGGGGGGGGGATGGGTGGGTCGGGATGGACCCAATGTCTGTATCAGTCAATGCATATTATCATAAGGAACAATAATATATATGGTTAAGGGGTGGGAATATGGATAGTTTCTAAGATATAAAGACTTTAATGAAGCAAAGAGGGCGGGGCATGGCCCAGGGGTGACTGTAGGGACCCAAAAATCTGTGTCATGGAATGTGTCATATCATAAGGAACAATAATATATATGGTTTAGGTGTTCGAATCTGATAAATTTTCAAGATAATTAGACATTTTGACAGTTTTGCATGCAAATTCCTATATGACAATTTTGACCTGTTACGCAATCTGACCCCTAGGCCCACCCAGGGGCTCGACTTTGGGTCAACTTGAACATGAACTGACAGGTCTTGGTCTGAGTAGATGTCATACCAAATTTCAACTTTGTAGCACAACAGGTAAAAAAATTATATGCAAGTCCGAGGTTTCAGCTCGACATTTCAGCCCGAGGTGTCCGAGGTTTCAGCTCGACATTTCAGCCCGAGGTGGTTACGAACGTGACATACGCACGAACGCACGTACGCACGTACGGACGTAACATCACGGCGAAACGCTATATGCCCCACTCCTGCCAAGGCAGGCGGGTGCATAAAAACAAGAGGGCCATGATGGCCCTGGATCGCTCACCTCATCCTATTGTACAAACGGAATTGTGGGTAATATATGGTGAAGTGGCGGGTTTGAGCAATTTTGGTTGGACCCAAAGACAATTTCTGTAAAATTAATTCGAAATTAGTCTGCCTGTTTAGGAGTAGAAGTCACTTTAAGAAGCAGAAGTCATTTTTGATGAAATGAGATCTCAAGCCCTGCCACTCAATGAAACCAATGGGGTTTAAATGCATTGATGGTTCCACTCGCACCACTTTGCCCAGACAGGCTAAAACCTTCAAAGTGGTTTACCAATACTCCTGTAGAAGCACCTTGCAGCCAAGGTGGCTGGGGGCCAAAACTTTCAAAAGACATCTGTCTCTAAAAGGAAGCAATTTTAAAGGAATGTTCCATGTGTGACCCTCTAACAAAATTGCTCAAAATATTTTGCTTAACTGAGCATGATGGCCACCAGAGCTAAAAACCCCAAACCTCATTCCTGTCAAATAATTTCAGAATCCATCCACTGGTTAAGGAGAAGAAGTTGTTTAAAGGTTTTTCTATTTTTAGCTCTCGCAGCCATTTTGTTCACCAGAGCGGAACAGTTTGGGCAATTAAGGTAGAGGGTCACCCAAGGAACATTCCTACGATCTAATTTCAAAATCCATCCACTTGTTAAGGAGAAGAAGTCGTTTAAAGGTTTTTCTATTTTTAGCTTTGGTGGCCATTTTGTTAACCTGAGCTAAATGTTTTGAGCAATTTTATTAGAGGGTCACCCAATGAACATTCTGGTGAAATAATTTCAAAATCCATCCTCTGGTTAAGGAGAAAAGTGCGTTTACAAGTTATTCTATTTTTAGCTCTGGCGACCATTTTGTTCACCCGAGCTGAACGGTTTGAGCAATTTTGGTAGAGGATCACCCAAGGAACATTCCTGTGAAGTAATTTCAAAATCAATCCACTGGTTAAGGAGAAGAAGTCGTTTACAGGTTTTTCTATTTTAAGCTCTGGTGGCCATTTTGTTCACCCGAGCGGAACAGTGAGTGAGCGTTTGAGTTTTACGTCCCACCAACAGCTAAGGTCAAAGGGAGACGGGACCTCATCCGAAAGTCTGCCGAGCGGAACAGTATGAACAATTTTGGTAGAGGGTCACCAAACAAACATTCCTGTGAAATAATTTCAAAATCCATTCAATGTTTAAGGAGAAGATTTGTTTGTTTGATTTGAGGTTTAACGTCCCCGTCAACACTGTAAAGGTCATTTTGGAGACGTTGCTTCCAATTTTGTGGGACTTTTACCCGACATTGAGATGAAATGACATCTCAAGCCCTGTCGCCCAATGAAACCAATAGGGTTTATTAGCATGGGCGGTCTGCCTCTCACCGCGGTTCCTGGACAGGCTTAGATCCTCTAAGAGGTTTACCAGTACTAGTGTGCGGGCCAGATTCAGCTCTGCATGGAAGCATCGTGCAGCCCATATATTTCTTCAAGCCCCTATGGGGGGCGCGTAATTAAGGAGAAGAAGTAGTTTAAAGGTTTTTTTTTTCTATTTTTAGCTCTGGCGGCAATTTTGTTCACCCGAGCAGAACGGTATGAGCAATTTTGGTAGAAGTTCACCATAGGAACATTCCTGTGAAATATATCAAAATCCATCCACTGGTTAAGGAGAAGAAGTCATTTAAAGGTTTTTTTTCTATTTTTAGCTCTGGCGGCCATTTAGTTCACCCGAGCAATGTTGGAAGAGGGTCACCCAAGAAATATACCAGTGAAATAATTTCAAAATCCATCCACTGGTAAAGGACAAAAAGTTGTTAAAAGGTTATTCTATTTTTAGCTCTGGTGACCATCTTGTTCACCCGAGCGGAACAGTTTGAGCAATTTTGGTAGAGGGTCACCAAAGGAACATTCCTGTGAAGTAATTTCAAAATCCATCCACTAGTTAAGGAGAAGAAGTAGTTTAAAGGTTTTTCTATTTTAAGCTCTGGCGGCCATCTTGTTCACCCGAGCAGAACGGTTTGAGCAATTTTGGTAGAGGAAGAAGGAACATTCCTGGCAAGTAATTTCGAAATCCATCCACTGGTTAAGGAGAAGTAGTCCTTTAAAGGTTTTTTTTTTTTTTTAGCTCTGGCAGCCATTTTGTTCACCCAAGCGGAACAGTATAAGCAATTTTAGTAGAGGGGCACCCAAGGAACATTCCTGTGCAATAATTTTAACAACAGGCCCATGGGCCACTATGCTCACCAGAGCTCAGGTGGGCACTGCCAAATTGCAGCCATGTATTTTAACATGATATCATTTTAATCTGCCAAATGAACCCCCATATCCAAATGAGCATCCATGTTGCCTCAGTATATGAAACATTAGGCCTTTTATGAAGTAGAGGGGGTGGGGCATGGACCCAATGGAGCCCTGGTTGGTATCACTAAATGTGTCTTATCACAAAGAACAAGAATATATATGGTTTAGCAGTGGGGATCTGCATGCCTGGAGATATAAGTGGAGGGGTTGGAGCATGCCCTGTCGTTCCCAGGAAAGCCCAAGATTGTTATCCCTAAATGTGTCTCATCATAAGGACCAAGTATATATGGTTTAGGGGTGGGAATCTGAACGGTTTCCAAGATATCCTTTCATGAAGTGGAAAGGAGAGGACTGGCCCCTGCGGACACACCTACAGTAGGTGTGCTAATAATAAGGAACAAGAACATATATGAATATGGGGTGGGGATTTAATGGTTTCTGAAATATATGGCCTTTTATGAAGTGGAAGGGCGGGGCACATTGCCTCAGCACAAAGAGACCCCCAAGTTGGTGTGACTGAATGAGTCTTATCATAAGGAACAAGAATATATATGGTTTAGGGGTGGGGATCTGAACTATTTCTGAGATATGTGGCTTTTAATGAAGTCAAGCGGTGGAGCAAGGCCCGGGCATGCCCCGGGGACTCACCAGCTGGTGTCAATGAATGTGCCTTATCATAAGGAAGATGAATATATATGGTTTAGGGGTGGGGCTCTGAACAGTTTCTGAGATATAAGGCCTTTTGTGAAGTGCAGGGGTGGGGCAAGGCCCAGGGAGACCCCCAGGTTGGTGTCACTGAAAGTGTCTTATCATAAGGTACAAGAATATATATGGTTTAGGGGTGGGGATCTGTAAGGTTTCCGAGATATTGTGATATTATGAAATGGAGGGGGTGGGGCATGGCCCCAGCACATCCCTGGGGACCCCCAGGTTGGTGTCACTGAATGTGTCTCATCATAATGAAAAAGAACATATATGGTTTAGGGGATGGGATCTGAACAGTTTCTGAGATATATGGCCTTTTGTGAAGTGATGGGGTGGGGCATGGCTCCGGCGCACCCCGGAAGACCCCCAATTTGGGGTCAATGAATGCGTCTTATCATAAGGAGCAAGAATATATATGGTTTAGGGGTGGGGATCTGTAAGGTTTCCGAGATATTGGGCCTTTTATGAAATGGAGGGGCGGGACATGGCCCCGGTGCATGCCGGGGGACCCCCAGTTTGATGTCACTGAATGCGTCTTATCATAAGGAACAAGAGTATATAGGGTTCAGGGGTGGGGATCTGAATGGTTTCCGAGATATTGGGCCTTTTATGAAGTGGAGGGGGTGGAGAAGGCCTCGGCACATCCCGGAGGACCTCCAGGTTGGTGTCACTGAATGCGTCCTATCAATAGGAACAAGAATATATATGGTTTAGGGGTGGGGATCTGTAAGGTTTCCGAGATATAAGTCATTTTATGAAGTACTGGGGGCGGGGCATGGCCCCGGCACAACCTACTGGACCCCCAGGTTGACATAACAGCATATGGCTGAGAGAAGTTTTCTAAAGGAACATTTCTATGAAAGTTTTGTCAAAATCTCAAAGGCTTTGTAGTTAATGCCATTTTTCAATTTTCCCCATTATAAGTCTATGGAAAATCTAAGTTGCCATAGCAACCAAACTAAAGGGCCGAATTTCATAAAAAACACAAAACCTGTAAAGGCAAATATGGTGAATATTTCCATAAACTTTCAGCCTCATAGAGCATACGGTTTCTGAGGAGATGATTTTTTAAGTATTTTTTTTTTCTATTTTTTCATTTTGGTTTCCATGGCAACCAATACAAATGAGCAGTATGGCAGATAGTAGATTGCCTAAGGAATATTTCTATGAAAGTTTTGTCAAAATATCTGCAGTGGCTTGGCAGTAAATGCCATTTTTCAATTTTCCCCATTATAAGTCTATGGGAGCTCTAAGTTGCTATAGCAACCAAACTAATGGGCCAATTTTCATTAAAAACACAAACTTTCAATCCCCCAGCCCAAGGATGCTACAGATAAAATTTGGGCTGAATCGGTCCAGTGGCTTCAGAGAAGAAGATTTTTGAAAGTGTTGACGTCAGACGACGACGACGCCGCCGGACAACTGCCTATCCTATAAGCTCCCCCGGAGCCTTCGGCTCTGGTGAGCTAAAAATCCATCCACTGGTTAAGGAGAAGAAGTCATTTAAAGGTGTTTCTATTTTTAGCTCTGGCGGCCTTTTTGTTCACCCGAGCGGAACGGTTTGAGCAATTTTGGTAGAGGATCATCCAAGGAACATTCCTGTACAATAATTTCAAAATCCATCCACTGGTTAAGCAGGAGAAGTTGTTTAAAGGTTTTTCTGTTTTTAGCTGTGGCAGCCATCTTGTTCACCCCAGCAGAACAGTTTGAGCAATTTTGGTAGAGGATCACCCAAGGAGCATTCCTGTGAAATTAGATCAAAATCTGTTCAGCAGTTTTGGAGAAGTTGTTTAAAGCAAAAGTTGACGACGGACGCACGCACGGCCGAGGGACAAAGACTGATCCCAAAAGCTCACCTTGAGCACTTCCAGCTCAGGTGAGCTAAAAAACTGAAAAATGCCATTTGTGTCAAAGTCATGATTGGTGTTTTAACCCATTTTGTATGGAAACCCCAAAACGGGTACCATAGCAAACAGTGCAGGCCCAGATCAGACGCCGCAGAATGGGGTGTCTGATCTGGGCCTACACTGTTTGCAAACAGTTAAGCCATTTTCAAACAAATTTTGAAGGACCCTAAATTTCAAAATGAACTCCTGCCATATATAAGGAGGAAGATTCCATTTGGTACAAAAAGGGTTAAAGTTTAATCTATAACCCAGATTTGAAACTCTTTCAAGTCCATTCAAAGGTGGCAAAGTTAAGCACAACAGTAATGACTTGGCCCGTGTTTTTCTTTTTTTTTTTTTTTTTTTGGTTTTTATGGTACTTTCAAGATTATTTCAATACATCGAGCGGATGGTAAATCAGGTGGGCGAAAACCGAAGTACCCAGAGAAAATTCATCTGACCTTCTGTAGCATAACTTAGCGTCAGACAATTATGATGCCTCAGCTTGGTTCGAACCACAGCGGTGACGCCGGTGAGCCTGGTTTTTCAATGCAACGAATGGATGAAACTGTTTTTTCTCTGAAAACACAGACACAGATGGTTGCCACCTTCACAACAAACTGTTTGTTGATTTTGTTTGTTTGAATTGAAGTTTAATGTCCCCTTCAAGACAGTAAAGGTCATTTTGGAGACATTGCTCCCAACTTTGTCGGACTTTTACCTGACATTGAGAAGACATGACATCTCAAGCCCTGCAACCCAATGAAACCAATAGTGTTTTTAAGCTTGGACGGGCCGACTAGTACCACATTGCCTGGGCAGGCTTAGATCCTCTAGGCCGTTTACCAGTACTCATGTCCGGGTCAGTTTCAGTTCTGCGTGGAAGCATCTCGCAGCCCTGGCCATCTATTTCTTCAAGCCTCGATGGGCAAACTGTTTGTTGATGGAAAAAAAAAGAATACTTTTCATTATTTTGTAGACAGGTTTGAACAACACACAAAAAACAAGAAATAATAGTTTAACAAGAGGGCCATGATGGCCCTGGATCGCTCACCTGATCCTTATGGTAGGTAATATAAGGTGGAGTGGACGGTAAGAGCAATTTTGACTGACAGTGACTCAAGGAACTCTAGAGTGTAAACAAGGTTTTCCTATTATTTGACCTACTGACCTACTTTTTGACCCCACATGACCCATATTCCATCATGACCTAGATGTTGTAGAGATGATCATTCTGAGCAAGTTTGATGATGATTGGACCAAAACTGTGACCTCTAGAGTGTTAACAAGGTTTTTATATGGTTTGACCTATTGAACTACTTTTCGACCCCACATGACCCATATAAGAACTTGACCGAGACATTGTCAGGATGATCATTCTGAGCAAGTTTGAGGATGCTTGGACCAAAATTGTGGCCTCCAGAGTGTTAACAAGGTTTTTCTATGATTTGACCTAATGACCTACTTTTTCACCTGGCATATCCCATATTGGAATTCGAACCAAATATCATCAAGACAAACATTCTAGTATAGTTTCATGAAGATTGAAGCAAAATTGTGGTCTCTAGAGGATGAACAAGGTAAATGTTGACGACGCATGAAGCTGAAGCACGTCGCATGACGCACATACGATGGACAAAAGGTAATCACAAAAGCTCACCTTGAGCTTTGCTCAGGTGAGCTAAAAATTAGATGACAATGAGAAAGAAGAAGAAGAAGACAGAGAAGAAATAGACTAGAGTGTAAACAAGGTTTTTCTATGATTTGACCTACTATTGACCCCACATGACCCATATTCGAATTTGATCTAGATATTGTAGAGATGATCATTCTGAGCAAGTTTGATGATGATTTGACCAAAACTGTGCCCTCTAGAGTGTTAACAAGGTTTTCTATGATTTGACCTACTGACCTACTTTTTGACCCGACATGACACACATTAGATCTTGACCGAGATATTGTCAGGATGATCATTTTGAGCAAGTTTGAGGATGATTGGACCAAAACTGTGGCCTCTAGAGTGTTAACAAGGTTTTTCTATGATTTGACCTACTGACCATTTTTTTTGGCAGACATGACCCATAATCGAACTTGACCGAGATATTGTCAGGATGAACATTCTGAGCAAGTCTGAGGATGACTGGACCAAAACTGTGGCCTCTAGAGTGCTAACGAGGTTTATCTGTGGTTTGACCTACTGACCTACTTTTTGACCCAAAATAACCCATATTCGAACTTGACCGAGATATTGTCAGGATGATCATTCTAAGCAAGTTTGAGGATTACTGGACCAAAACTGTGGCCTCTAGAGTGCTAACGAGGTTTTTCTGTGGTTTGACCTACTGACCTACTTTTGACCAAAAATAACCCATATTCGAACTTGACCGAGATATTGTCAGGATGATCATTCTGAGCAAGTTTGAGGATTACTGGACCAAAACTGTGGCCTCTAGAGTGCTAACGAGGTTTTTCTGTGGTTTGACCTACTGACCTACTTTTTGACTCGAGATGACCCATATTCGAACTTGACCGAGATATTGTCAGGATGATCATTCTGAGCAAGTTTGAAGATGATTGGACCAAAACTGTGGCCTCTAGAGTGCTAAGAAGGGTTTCCTGTGATTTGACCTACTTTTTGACCCGACATGATCTATGTTCAAATTTGACCGAGATATTATCAAGATGATCACCCTGAGCAAGTTTGAGGATGATTGGACCAAAATTGTGGCCTCTAGAGTGTTAACAAGGTTTTCCTTTGATTTGACCTGGTGACCTACTTTTTGACCCGACATGACCCATATTCGAACTTGACCGACATATTGTCATGATGATCATTCTGACCAAGTTTGATGATGACTGGATCAAAACTGTGGCCTCTAGAGTGTTGACAAGAAAAGTTTACGCACGCACGACGACGCCGGACATCTCACAGTCACAAAAGCTCACCATGACTTTCGGTCCGGTGAGCTAATAAATAAATAGACAACAGTTTCTCCCAGCTATAAAAATTGGGGACATGTATCCTGTACATGTATGTGGTCTTTTATTAAAATAGCCTACGATAAATTCAAGAGCAATTACATGTACTAAAGAGATTGTACCCGGTAGTCATTTTTTTCCTCAAGTTTTATTTAGATACACCTGATATAAAGTTTCAAACGTTTGCTTCTTTTCAAGAGCGATGTAAAGAAATGACATAACTTGCCCGCATCTCAGTACTTCAGGGTCGTTCGTGAAAATTTCTCGTGAAAGACGGTACCCTACAGACCCACTCTCTCTCTCAAAATACATGTATATAAAACTATGATGTATAGTCTCAGACTTATGATCAGAATCAGAACTGTTTACTGGTGACACATCCTTAGACATTCCTTCGACCGACTGAACTACATGCAGTCCCTAAACCTCACAAGGATGGTGAATCTAAAGATGGAGTCATCTGCACTTTCTGCAGACATCAAGAGAGAGGATCGTTCCAATGAAACTAAGTTTGTAGATGTCAATGTTTTGGAGGGCTGATGTAAAGTCAAGCATCAAATTATCTAAGACAAAAATTATAGCAACTGTTGAATTCATGTAATAATTGGCAACAACACCCTACACTGCATAGTGACAGTGCATTTTGGTATTTCTATGGACGGTAACAAGACGTTTCGGCCCCAAGGCGTTTCCTTCCAGGTTATTTCCCCCACCCCCCGTTTTGGCCCCTAGTCCCATTGTTTAAAAAAATTATGAACCGAGAGAAAAAGAGAACATGTACATGTAGTTTGAATGGAAATGTAAACGAGGATTAATGATAAGTATTACCTGTTTTGATCAATACCATCGATCACATTGTTTATTTGGTTTGACTCAATTGACTCATTATTATCACGCAGATAATGCGATTAATGATGAGGTGTGAAAACATGTGCTCTTTGCAAAGTTAAACATCTTTAATGATCTCTTTAGCACCTTTTTTTCTAAATTGGTTGGTTCGTTCGTTAACAGTGTTGGCGGGCAACGATTAATGGTGAGGCTGAAAATTTATTGTCTTTTAACTCTTTATATCTTTTTCACATTATAAATTTGTTTATTTATAGTTAGTTTTGTCCATTCTATAGCATTTTAGGCATTTAATGTTTACTGATCACACAAGTTACCCGTGGCGCTAGACTTTCTTGATTATTTATGTTGGTGCTTTCCTTCTATCTTGTTTTTGTTAATAGTACTCTGTTTTGTTACTACCGTAAAAATCGGCTAGAAGACAAGGATTTCCACCCCACAAAATGACCCCCCCCCCCCCCCCCGCAAAAAAAAAAATGACCCCATCTTATAACCTATGTCATGGACTGCAAGCTTTTTCCAACAATGTCCGTCAAAGACCAGACATACGGAAAAAGCTGATCGGTGATTTTTGAAGTGATAAAAAATCACCGCCAACAAACCACCGCCACCATTTTTCTGCACGCAATCGGTAAATGACGTCATCCGACGCCAGCACCCCCACACGTGTTTAATGTTATTGTGTGTAACTCTTTCATAAAAAAATATTTGGAACCGGTAAAAAATATTTTCTAGATAGCTAAACGGTTGTGAATAGAGGTGGATAGAAAACCAGGGCTTTGCACATCTCCCGAATTATCCCCAGAAGCTCTGTGTCAATAACCAACAACAGTGTTCGACTTTTCCCGCCAAACGTCTGCTATTTGGTTTAAACTTTATTTTGATTGCTTCACATACAAGGATAAGAAAATAGACAAATACATATGGTCCAGGATTTGACAAAAAGCCAATGGCTTGTGCAAAGGTCATCTCCTGGCATACAGTAAAATGTACAGAGGTACTACGAATGGTCAGGAAGTGTAAGGAAGCAAAATATACGGAGAAACTAAACACCTATACTAAGAGAGAGAGAGAGAGAGAGAGAGAGAGAGAGAGAGAGACAGACAGAGACTATTCCAGCTTTATTTCATGATGACTATAACTGTTCTGTCTTAATATCTTAATAGTGTACAGACAAGCGCCCCCACACTAATTCAACCAAAACGTTTGGACTTTAAAATATATTCTTGTACATTAAGGAATAGAGTTTCATTTTCCAAATCAGAGACGGACTCTATACCAAACAGCAAGTCATGGGTAGAATAATTTGGTAAATAACTTTGCAGGTAGGTATGTCTAATTGCTGCATATCTATGACACTGAGTGAAGAAGTGGTATGGGCTTTCAAAGCCACCACATTCGCACGAAGGACTTGGAACAATGTTCTTTCGGTATAGGTCTGCTATTTGGCGCCAAAACATTTATATCCATTCATGCGATCGTATAATAGGCCGTTTTTATTATGCAAACATCTACCGCTAGATGTAGCTAATTGTCTGAGGAGCAATTAAATCATTTTCACATTGATTGTGGATTAAATTGTGGATTTTTAGGATAAACAAAAATTGGAGACATAATTTGACCATATTTTCACACCTTATCGACACGCACCGCAAGGTGGCAATTATATGACAGGGATTAACAATAGCGTCATACTTGAACCGTAATAAATACACAGACGATCTGTCTCTGAATTGACAGTGCAGCAATTATTGCGATTTACATGTACTTACGGGTCTTGTTTTACCGTATGTAAGGACTCAAAGAGACAGACAGTTGTAGACGATTTGTTTTTTCACTTGCCCGACCGGGCGTCATAAGGTCAAAGTGCACCTGTCCGGCACGAGTTTGGTCTTGTTCCGGGCGGCCGGGAAATGGATTTGTCAGCCCCTGTCGCCTTTTAAATACAACAGGTCTGAGAGTTTAGCTATTTCTATAGACTATCCATAAAAATAAAGCCAGTCTTTAAATTTATGGACTCACGTGTCTTCAAAAAGCATTGTAAATCGTAAGAATTTTGAAAAATTCGAAAATCGCAGAAAATGTTTTAAATAAACTTATTCGTTACATGATGAATTGCATACATAGAAAGATTTTTCTCGAATCTGTTGTCTAATTTTCGAGTATTTATATAAAACGGCTACGAAAGATATTCTTGTTCAGGTTTTCTCCCTTCATGTACTTTACAACAAGTGTGCCATACATCAGGTTACAGTTTTCATTGTTTATAGTGTAAGGGAGAAAACCTGATCTACACAGAATCAATTATTAAAGTTCTTGGATTATTAATCAATAAGACAACAGATCATACCCAGTTTTCAGCTACACACAGATTTTCATGTAATAAAGAAGGTTGCCTAACACATGTACTGCGATTTTTGAATTTTTGAAAATTCTTATGATATGCATTGCTCTCAATGGACACGGGAGTCCATAAATTTACAGACTGTATTTATTTTTTATGGACAGTCTTTAGAAATAGCTAAACACTCAGACCTGATAGAAGTCTGTGTAGCTGTCTAGCCTTAGCCAGCAAAGCATTACCGGGCCAACTTCGGGCTGACAGCGATATGACGTATCGGCCAGAAGTCTGCCCGCTATTTTGTGCTACCTGGGGCGTTGGTTCTGAATCTGAATAGCTAGGTGTTGTGTTCCCCGATAAAGAAAGTTCAGTTACTTATAGAAACGCTGCAACAAATATTTCTAAATTTTTTGGATGGAAATAAATTCCCCCCTTTTCCCAACGCTTAAGAGACCTACCTATTCAGATTCAATAAGAGTTGTCTCTCTTTGTAACTCTCACAAATGAAGACACAGAATGTCTACAGATATAAACAAGCCAAGTAGAGGGGTTTTCTGACGAAAAAAGGCCGATTTCTCACATCTAAACGGCATCTGGCGGTAGCAGATAGGCCCCGACAGATATGGCAAAAATTTGACCCGTCTTATAAAAGAATATAAGCAAAATCCCACCTTAGAAAAACTGAAAAAAGGGGCCCCGTCTTATTGCTGAATCGCCTTATAGCCGAATTTTTACAGTACATTCTTTTTCAGACAAGACAGTACCCTTGAAGCTTTAGATTGCAAACATAGTTTGTGGGTGTTCGTTACAACTGCCATATTGAGGCGGTTCTAACAATTGAGCATGTATGTCTTTGAATGTAAATAAGAAAAAAATAATGAATGCTCCCACAAACCCCAAAATTGAATAAAACAATGAATCCAGCAAGAGACGAGAAAATTTAAATCTTATTGTCGAAACACTTCCTTACGTTAACATGTCTATGCAATATTATGTGATATTTTTTACAATGATGAAAATTGTTTGAAGAAAACAACTTCAATAATTTTAGTGTAACAAGTCCTCGTCACAGCTCTCCGAGTAGCCATTTTTAAAGCACGGTGCCAGTCGGTAATTAAGGATAAGTTATCCCTAGGCTGACTTGACAGGGCGATGATGCTACTTAAATATTTGCCTCTTCTCAACTCTGTCCTGTTAAAGATGAAAAAAAGTTCTACAGTGGAAATAAGTTTGAGTTCTTTTACCTTGGAAAGAGGGCGAAACGACTAGGGGAACGAAACGACTAGGGAGTAAACAACCAGGGAGGAAACGTCTTGGGGGCAAAACGACTAGGGGAGGAATTGGTTTGGGGGCTTGAAGTTAATGTTTACAGTTTTTATTGTCTTCACGATTTTCGAAATCGTGAAATAAGATTTAAAAAAAATAAACAAGAAACAACTTCAAGCTCCTGTGGGCTTAACGACCCAGATTCATATTCACCATATTTGCATTTAATATTTGCTGGCTCCCAGCTTGCACATTGTCAATATTGGAAAAACAGATAATTAGACTCCCCTAACCTTTCAACACTTTCTTTTATTCTTTCTACTGATACTGCGTCAGTCACATTTGACCATTACCGCAGGTGTACATTATATGAAGAATACGGGTCAACTCGGCCCTGAGTCAAGTCGGCCTGGTCAAGTCGGACCCGAGTATGAATTTAGCTTTACGGACGTGTCCTTAATGAAATGATATGCTACTACATACTAGTTTATATCTGTGTCCTTCCGTTTTTCTGTCTGTTTATTCATATTGCATACATCTTTTACAGTAGACCTCGACGGCAAGGTTGGATTGTCACACAACATTAGCATTTCTAATCAATTAGTGGACAGCAGATTAATGTCATTTAGAATAAGTCATAACAAATACTTAAGATGTGGTGTGGTATTTTTACTAGAGTGGAAAATTACTCAAATTTAGAAACAAATGGACCCGAAATTAATGTTTACCTTTGATGTGAATGTATATTTTGATGTGAATAAATACCTATTTTGCCCCTATTTTATCAATGCAGCTCGAGCATGTGCAGTTAAGCACGATTCCCAACTGATAATTTTCAGAAAATATAACTTTGGTCAAAAAACGAAAAGAATTCTCTATTCACTAAAGTTTCTTACCATATATAATGCTTGACAAATGCAGGCCGAGTTGACCCGGCCGATTTGATTCGAGGCCGACTTGACAAAGGGGCCGAGTTGACCCGTTTCCCATTATATTCACTCCAGGTTTGCAGGATGAAAGCCTACACAGTAACCATTTAATTATGGTAGGGATCTTTAACCTGCACCGGGGATGATTCTCCCTCCAGTTAACGTCCCGATCCGAAGGACGGTGCACTTTATGTCATTCATCCCTGCAAATGATGCCAGTGGAGCGTGTTTGGACACCGAAATTTTATCGCCGCTGCTGGGGATCGAACCCGGGACCTCTAGCATCAGAGGCAAGTGCACTCACCACTGAGCCAACACGCTCAACACTGATAACGTTCAGACAAGGAACCAGCAAATAATGCAAACAAGGCAATATCCTGGTTCTCTCCCGTAAGGGATTGTAAGAATTGGGTTAGAAAAAAGTTTCGTTACAGCACTATATTTTTTAATCTGTTTCATTTAGACGCTTGCTAGTTAATTATGAAGTTTCTTTTTTATTCGGGAGAGATTGTATACGGGGTAGAATCAGGAATATGTACGGCCAAATCGTTCCAACATTCTTCCAATGCCTTTCAGGGGAGTTCTCCCCGAAAGTGTCTTACAGGGTCTATTTTGGGGACTTCCAGAAAAGAAAAAGGGGCTTGGTTTTACTTGTTGGGGTTATACAGTATTAAAGAAATACGAACTTACTGACAGTAATTGACGAAAATAGTGTCCCAATATTCGGGGGAGATTGTATACGGGGTAGAATCAGGACTAACATATACGGTCGAAAATTATCAAACACTCTTCCCATGTCTTGGAGGGGGAGTTCTCCCCCGGAGTGTCTCTATTGGGGACCTCCAGGAAAACAAAAAAAGGGGCTCGTTTTTCTTTTCTGGGGTTAAACGGTATTAAAGAAATACGAATTTACAGACAGTTATTGATGAAAATAGCGTTCCAATATTCGGGGGAGATTGTATACGGGGTAGAATCAGGACACATATATACGGCCTAAAATTATCAGACACTCTTTCCACGCCTTGCAGGGGGAATTCTTCCCGGGAGTGTCTATTTTGGGGACTTTCAGAAAAGAAAAAGGGGCTTGGTTTTCCTTTCTGGGTTATACAGCATTAAAGAAATACGAACTTACTGGTAGTAATTGACGAAAATAGCGTTCCAATATTCGGGGGAGATTGTATACGGGGTAAAATCAAGACTAATATATACGGCCGAAAATTACCAAACACTCTTCCCATGCCTTGCAGGGGGAATTCTCCACCGGAGTGTCTTAAAGGGTCTCTACTGGGGACCTCCAGGAAAAGAAAAGGGGCTCGGTTTTCTTTTCTGGGGTTATACGGTATTAAAGAAATACGAAATTACTGAAAATTGACGAAAATAGCTTTCCAATATTCGGGGGAGATTGTATACGGGGTAGAATCAGGACTAATATATACGGCCGAAAATTGTTCAACAATCTTTCTAAGCCTTGCAGGGGGTGTTCTTCCCCGAAGTGTCTTAAAGGGTCTATATTGGGGACTTCCAGGAAAAGAAAAGGGGCTCGGTTTTTCTTTTCTGGGGTAATACGATATTAAAGAAATACGAACTTACTGACAGTAATTGACGAAAATAGCGTCCCAATATTCGGGGGAGATTGTATACAGGGTAGAATCAGGACTAATATATACGGCCGAAAATAATCAAACACTCTTCCCATGCCTTGCAGGGGGAATTCTCCCCCCCCCCCCCCCCCCCGAGTGTCTTAAAGGGTCTCTTTTGGAGACCTCCAGGAAAAGAAAAGGGGCTCGGTTTTCTTTTCTAGGGTTATACAGTAATTATACGGTATTAAAGAAATACGAATTTACAGACAGTTATTGACGAAAATAGCGTTCCAATATTCGGGGGAGATTGTATACGGGGCAGAATCAAGACTAATACACACGGCCGAAAATTATCAGACACTCTTTGCATGCCTTGCAGGGGGAATTCTTCCGGGGAGTGTCTTAAAGAGTCTATATTAGGGACCTCCAGGAAAAGGGGCTCGGTTTTCTTTTCTGGGTCATACAGTATTAAAGAAATACGAAGTTACTGACAGTAATTGACGAAAATAGCTTTCCAATATTCGGGGGAGATTGTATACGGGGTAGAATCAGGACTAATATACATGTATACGGCTGAAAATTGTTCAACAATCTTTCTAAGCCTAGCAGGGGGAGCACTCCCCGAAAGTGTCTTAAGGGGTCTATATTGGGGACTTCCAGGAAAAGAAAAGGGGCTCGGATTTCTTTTCTGGGGTTATACGATATTGAAGAAATACGAACTTACTGACAGTATCATCAACGGATTTTTTATTAACGTGCAGGTACAGGGGCAGCGTCCACATAAGTGGGCCCCCTTCCAGGTAGCTGGCTTGCTGCACGCATGGCAGATCTTACACCAGATCTCCAGGCTTGTCTATCATGAGGATCGATAGCAGAGAGCTTCCATTCTCTGCAATCTCTTTCTGTTAGCTGCTTCCAGGTCATCTTGGGCCTTCCTGGCCCCCGCTTTCCACCTACCTGTATGTCACCGGCAGTCTTGACTGCACCGTTGGAGCGTTCCACATGTCCATACCAGCGAAGTCTTCTCTCTTTCAGGATGAGGCCCAGGTCCCCAATGCCAAGACGCTCAAGTAACTCACTGGACCTGATTGTGACGGTGTCATGTGGCTTGACATTGCAGATCAAAACAGTAATTGACGAAAATAGCGTCCCAATATTCGGGGGAGATTGTATACAGGGTAGAATCAGGACTAATATATACGGCCGAAAATATTCAAACACTCTTCCCATGCCTTGCAGGGGGAATTCTCCCCTGGAGTGTCTTAAAGGGTCTCTATTGGGGACCTCCAGGAAAAGAAAAGGGGCTCGGTTTTCTTTTCTGGGGTTATACGGTATTAAAGAAATACGAATTTACTGACAGTTATTGACGAAAATAGCGTTCCAATATTAGTGGGAGATTGTATACCGGGTAGAATCAGGACTAATATATACGGCCGAAAATTATCAGACACTCTTTCCATGCCTTGCAGGAGGAATTCTTCCCGGGAGTGTCTTAAAGGGTCTATATTGGGGACCTCCAGAAAAAGAAAAGGGGCTCAGTTTTCTTTTCTGTGGTTATACGGTATTTAAGAAATACGAAATTACTGACAGTAATTGACGAAAATAGCTTTCCAATATTCGGGAGAGATTGTATACGGGGTAGAATCAGGACTAATATATACGGCCGAAAGTTGTTCAACAATCTTTCTAAGCCTTGCAGGGGGAGTTCTCCCCGAAAGTGTCTTAAAGGGTCTATATTGGGGACTTCCTGGAAAAGAAAAGGGGCTCTGTTTTCTTTTCTGGGGTTATACAGTATTAAAGAAATACGAACTTACTGACAGTAATTGACGAAAACAGCGTTCCAATATTCGGGGGGAGATTGTATACGGGGTAGAATCAGGACAAATATACAGCTGAATTGATACAACCAAAAGTAATATTTAGGGGTATTTCTTCTCGTGAAATTTACCTGTATAAGCAGAAATTTACCGTTATATTTTACCAAAGGAATCGCCAGTACTTTGGTTATTTACAGGTTAATCTACCTGAGTGAGCCATTATAACGTAATAAACAGGTAAGCTTATTCTGGTATCTGAAAAGTTTTTGAGTGAAAATCTTGATAATACGCCATAGTTAAGGTGTGTCTATGTTGGAAATATCATATGTCAGGATGGATGCAAAATCTAGAAAAAAAAAAACACTTGGAGAAGGAAATTTTCACCCGAAAAAATTTGATATTGACACAATAAAAATTGAGGATTTTCAAAATCCGTGGACATTCCAAACCTTATTTATGTCATCAGATGCGGATTTGTTTAGATGGTTGAGGCAGCATGGATTGCTTACCTCTGAAGTTCATTGTAATAAGTGTGATATGATCTGTAAATTGTACAGAAGGCAACGGATTCAGGATGGCTTTTCATTTCGATGTACCAAGCATTCTGGTGTGGAAATTGGAATGAGAAAATATTCTTTTTTTGAAGGGTCATCTTAAGACTTATAACATCCGCGATTTAATGATGTTTGTGAAATCATATTTAGAGGGACACAGTCTCCATCAGTGTGCACTATCTACGGGGATGGACTACAAGCATACAGCTGTAGATTGGGCTAGTTATGTTAGAGAATGTTCTGTCAGTATACCTTTGACATGTACAACATGACACAGTTTGAAGGAGATGTCGAGATAGATGAAAGTTTATTTGGCAGAAAGATCAAATATAACACGGGTGAACCAAAGGGCCACAGAATATGGATATTTGGTATTATTGACAGGGCTTCAAATAAACTAATAATCTACCCAGTAGATAAAAAGAGATGCAGACACTTTGGTCCCTATAATACAAAAGCATTTAGCAGTGGGGTCGAGAATTTTCAGTGATTCGTGGGGTGCATATATAGGCCTGAATGAACTTGGCTATCGACACTTTACAGTCTGTCATAAGACTACATTCAAACAAATATATAGAAGTGTTGATACTGGCGCGGTCATAGAATGCGGCATTGCCAAACAAACCAGATCGAAGGAGCATGGAAGCACTGCAAAGATCATTTTCTGAAGATAAATGGCGCAAATGTGAAACTATTTGAGCAGCACTTAGCTGAAATTGTGTGGAGAAACCACATGCAGGGCAAAAACAAATATAGTGCATTCCTTGAGCTTGTAAAATCTGTTTATACGCTTGATATGCCTCGCCATTATACGTACACAAAGCCACTGTTTAATACTTGGACACAGCCTTCCTCTGTCGTTGAAAGACAACATCACATAACCATAGTACAGTGCAGTAGTGGCAGTGAGGATTAGGGATGTAACGATAGTCAAAAAATGACTATTGCGATAGTATTGACATTGCAGGAAGAACCATTGCTATACTATTACTATTGCTGACTACTATTGCAATACAATTGCGATACTATTGCCTGAAACAAATTGTCTTGCTTTAGAAGGAAATAAAAACAATTCAAACCTTCAAACTGTTTTTCTTTATGTATTAACTGCACAAGATAATTTACACAGAGGGATAGCTTTTGTAAACTCCTGTTTGCTTTTCTGTTTGCCCCTACAAGAGGAAACAGCTCCCCAGGGGCATCTAGTTCCTTTAAGTGTAAATCCTCCTGGAAGAGCCGGGTGACTCATTTTAATATAAGTTGCCAAGTACAAGTATCAATTCACAGTGAGAATGTAACACCAGTTTCTAAATCAAAATAAACGTCAACTCTCCACGAAGGCAATGAAATCTTTGCCGGTCTTCAAAAACAATTCAGACTTGATATTAACTAAACAGTATATAACTGAAAAATTAGGTCAGCAATGCATACGGTTCAGAATCAGAATTGTTACTGGTGGCATATCAAAAGACATTCATACACCAGGACCAGTGATATGGGAAGTAAGATTTGAATCTTCTGACCGAAAATCTGAGGAAATTCTTAATATTAGTCTTAGTGTTACGGTACACATTTGATCGAATGCGTTTGTTAAAAGGAATAGCATAGAGGTCAGGGCTAAGAATGTTTTAAATCCAAATCGGCCCTGGCCGACCGATGACGTCATCAGTAACGTGCCGAACATGCCTTACAATGGCAACCCCCAATCATCTAATTTCCCATCATTTTCACTATGTAATGATTTTCCAAAAATCATGTGTATGTTTATTTTGTTGTTTGGTAAAATCTTCTAAATATATATTATTACACACGGTAGAAAATACTGTAGTTAAGGCCAATGACGGTACTTTTCAAATTAATTGCAGTCATGTTATCCAGTTAGCATATATAAACTCTTTAGCTTGACACGCATGATTAACACGAGCTGCAGCTAATATACTGAAAAGATCAAATATGTTGCTTAGCGAGATGAGGGAACAAAGAATGCATTTTAATTTAAAATTAAATGATCCAGCAACAAGACGAGGATCCCTCCATCCAAAACGAGCCTAAACATTCACACCCGCCCTACAAGCAAGTTCAAGGCAAACATCAATACCGTCCACATACCACAACTACCATTTTTCTGCACGCAATCGGTAACTACCCCGACAATCCCAGACGTGTTTAATGTCATTGTTTTATTTTAAGGTGCGTATTTCTTTCATAAAAAAAATGCTTGGAACTGGTAAAAATATTTCTCGGTAGCTAAACGTCTGGGGATAGATGTGGATAGACAATGGCGCCTTGCACCAATCCCGTCTTATTCCCGGAAGCTCTGAGTCAATCACCAACAACAGCATATATGTTTACAAAATTTAAAGCGTTCAACTTTTCCCGCGAAGCGTTTACTATTTGGCGCCAAACATAACCATTCACGAGACAGTAGAATAGTCCGTTTTTATTATGCATATATCTACCGTTAGATGTAGTTATTCGTCTTAGGAGCGATTAAATCATTTTCACAGTGATTGTGAATTAAATTTTATGATTGAGGGATAAACTCAAATTAGAGACATAACTTCGACTTTATTATCACACCTTTTCAAGCGGAACTCTGCAGCCCCTATCGATAGCGCCTGGGGCATGTGTTTACAGTGTAAAAGTAGAAAAGAATGATCCGTGACAAATACGGTCGGCGTTTATAAAACGATTCGGTTAACTAACACAGCCCGTTGTTTGGACCCCGAGTATCGTGTTATAATAAGGTTTAAAGGTTGTGGTGTATTACAAATAAACAGAAAATCCTACCATATTTATATTTTCTTTAATTGTTTTCTCGTGCGGTATTTGCGTCCAAGATTTAAAATTAATTTCTCGGCTGTATAAACATATCTGGATGGCCAAATTATAAACGTTCTTTGCAATGAACCTAGAGATTGACCTACCTTCATATACTCATACCATACCAACATAGCTGTTTTACAGCAAGCTAATCAATGATGCACCGAACTACACAAACGTACACACACGTAAAAAATACGCATTTTAGTAAAAGAATACAATGTATTTGTGTTTGTTTGATTTGAGGTTTAAGGCCCCCGTCAACACAATAAAGGTCATTTTGGAGACGTTGCTCCCATTTTGTGGACTTTTATCCGACATTGAGGTTGGTTTGGCATCTCAGCCCTTGGCTCTCAGTGGGGTCGATGGGGTTTATAAGCATGGACGATCTGACATGTGCTGCTTTGCCTAGACAGGCTCGAATCCTCTAAACATTTATCAGTACCCGTGCACCATTGGATTTCAATTCTGCGCGGAAACATCAAGCGGTCCATCTGTTTCTTCAAGTACCTAATGACGGAGACCGAACATAATGTACATAAATTACACGGTATGTAAAAAAGATGGGGTCGGATGGGGAAGGAGGCGCCAACCAAAAAAACAAAAACAAAAAAAAAACGTTCTTTGCAGGGCGACACGTATTTCATTTCCTTTGATGTCTGCTATTGAGAAAATAAGAATCCTCTAAAATATCATTCAAAGTAATTTTTGCTACTTTTGAAACGGTAGTGATACGTGCGTAATTTCCATGCTTCATGTGCTAATGCGGGCGGCACCCTTTGATAATAAATACCGCTGTGTAAAAATACGCATTAATAATCGGTTTTCTTATCACTGGCTAACAAACAGCTTGCAGATTAGCGTAATCAAAATATGCGTGGTCATCCGTATCAATTATTTTGAAATGAATTAACATCAAAGTGTTAACTGTTGAAATGTTCTTCAGAAAGTTCAATGAAGGAATTTTCGGCGTACTGACTCTATAACGACATTGTATGTAAAGTGGATAATGTATACCAAATAGGATGCATAAACGCGTGTACTTGGAGGCTACCGCCAAATGGCGTTTCAGCTATAATTTTATTGCCTTTATCTCACGACAATAGGCCCTTGACCCCCACTGACACAAGAAATTATTGGATTATAATTAGGACAATATACAGTTTGACGCTTGACCGGGTGCAAGACGCAGATAGATTAAAGAATGAGAACAACTTTGTGAATTATCTGAAAAACGTGTGTGATACAGAAAACTATCGAAACTATTGATAGTTCAGTACACTATCGGCATGTGTCATCGATGTTTAACTTTACCATGTATGCAGTACTATCGGCCCAGTGCCTATCGCAATGCATCGATGGTCCGATGCATCGTTACACTCCTAGTGAGGATGAGCCTGATGACGTTGATGTCGTATTGCCGGTAGTCTCTTTTGAAACCCCTAGAGATACTGATATCCCACAGGCTTCCTCTACTCCAGTCGCTAAAAGTCAAGATGAGCAAAATTGTCTTCTGCCGTGTCTACATCTCCTCGTGATTCCCCCCAACCCAGTTCTGTACATACATATCATTCACCACAATCTTCCACATCAAAAGAACATGACACCGGTTTGAACAATAGCTTCAAAACAGTTAGATGACAGATTCTTAACACAAAGAAAAAAATCAACAGCAGCGACAAAAGCAAACCCCATATTTGCACTTTCAAGTGGTGACAGCGATAATTGGGAAGAAGAAAAAACAAAAAGTTATACCACCCGAAACAATTTCAGCCAATTAAGAAAAAGAGCAAGAATCCAAAAGGTACCAAAGTAGAAGTAAAACAAAGATCAGGAATTGATACAATTAACTTACTCCATCCATAAAAGACACCAAAGGGAAAGAAATACAAACATTAAGCGACCAGACCATAATGGAAACCTAAACAAAGGAAGGCCATATGGACAGTTACTTTCCCACAAAATGGCCATATGGCCATCCAAAATTAAAAGACACAAGTGATACACACAGTAAGTAACAAACAACAACATAAATAAATCGCCACATAAGAGCCGCCTTGGAACGGTCAGTGGAAGATTTCCACTGGGGGGCTTAAATCGATTTTACGTGGCCACAATCCTCGCCCTTACGTCAAAGCAGGCAAAAAGGGCGTTTGTAATCCATATTCCAAGAGTGCATATCGATATGAATTCTCCAGTTCAGACAGTGATTTTGTGTAACAGTGACATTGATAACAGGTGTAAAAAGTTTAAAATAAATCTCATAAAACAAAGTAAAAAAGTCTAAAAGTGAAAATGGCAAAAAAAATAGAACATTTGTAAAATAAAACTAAAGTAATACAGACATGAAAACAAGTACAGTGAACGGCTTGCCCGGTGAAGATCTGGTCCGCATAAGCTGTAAGGTAGGTTTGTTTCTTTTATGTTCATTCGTGTAAAGTAGAAGTAAAACAAAGATCAGGAATTGATACAATTAACTTACTCCACCCATAAAAGACACCACATATTTGATAAGACTTTTACGGAATAAAGCAAGGTTGGGCGGAAAATTCCACCCCCAGCATTTACCAGTGGCATTTACCGGTATTTACCGGACTGGAAAATACTCATCAAGTGGCAAATACTGGCAAATTGAATTTTTTTGCCTTAAAACACTGCAGAAATCTTAACAAATTGACTTTAAAGTAGTATAATGAAACTCAATGAGTTGAAAATGTTAAAATTTAATATTTATGTAAGGTTATCAACCTACAGAATATAATATTTCTCAATTTAAAATAAGTATGTTGAACTAGCCAAAATGTGGATCTAAGACTAAAGGTTTTGAAATTATTTGAACAAAAAAAATATCTTTTTAAATCAATAGTAGAAAAATACAGGTAGAAATTCCCCGTGCACCTGGTTATTGTCTCTTACCATAATGGTCCTAAGTGATCAAGATAAGACTGAGCACTGTTAGCCAATCCATCTGCATCTTTTGAACACACTTTGTATGGTAAAACTATGTGTCAAATTTTAGGATACTTAATACATTGTAGCATTTTAATATTGTCCAGCACTTTAGTTTAAGAGTGAATCAACAACTCTCGAGGCATTGTTTGTTTAAGAGCACAAGATAGCCAGGGGTCAACAGGGCCTGTAACCAACTCGGACCCTGAGTCAAATCGACCTGCATTTGTCAAGCATTATATATGACAAGAAACTTTAGTGAATACATGTATAGAATTCTTTTCGTTTTTTGACCAAAGTTATATTTTCTGAAAATTATCAGTTGGGAATCGTGCTTAACTGCATATGTTCGAGCTGCATTTATAAAACAGGGGCAAAATAGGTATTTATTTCACAATTCGAGGGCTTAGCGCAAAACTATTGTATCTGCATTTTCAAGATTTTTCAGGAGAAGCAAATAACGTTCCTATTTTCTTGATATTATGGCTATACTTTACATCTTTACATATTTTGAAGGCTAAAAGGTGTTTATTTGAACCAATGCAGTTTTAAACAAATCTATCGCTTAATGAAGGAGACCTTGACCTATTTTTCAGTTACAATAGTTTTGCATGCAAAAACCTAACTTTTGTATACAGATTTTTGGTGCAAAACTATTGTATCTGCAGTTACAATAGTTTTGCACTGAAAATGTTAAGATTGTTATGTAAATATTGTGTAAATAATGTAGATACAATAGTTTTGCACCAATTCAGAAGCATAGGGATGCAACAATAAAGCCTTCAGAACCATGGAATTTTTATAGAAACATGTTGAAACTTAATACATAGGACTTGTAGAAGACTGGTCCAATCAGTAACATTGACTAAATCCTGGCTGTCATTGATATGTGGCTTTAAAAATTCTGTTATATATATAATAACTATGCATATAACAAGTATAGCTTTTACCAAAAGCTAGGTCTATGCTAATGAGAATGTCTACAGTTATATAACAGTTGAAAGGGGAGGAGGAGCCGACAAAAAAATCCCAGAAATGTGTTTTATGCAATTAACCGTCTGTACCAATATTCTAATTGCCAGTCTGCACCCAGGATCCTGTGGATTGAAGATTTAATAATGTCAAAGCTGCAAATGCTGTAATTTTGTCAAAAAGTTTTTTTTATCTTTCAAAAGGCACATGTGCAATTCAATCAATATGCTTGTAACATAAATTGTTGGAGAAGTTATAAAAGTAATCAACTTTCCTACACTTTACAGAAGACTAATTGAAGATTAACCCGAAAATTTTGCTAATGACAAGGCAAGTTTTTATAGATCGCCAGACCTGAAGGCTCCTGAGGAGATTATAGGATAGGTAATAGTCCATTGTGGTCGAGAGTTTGTAGATGTATATTTACAAAAATGACAGCAAATATGGGCTTGTACAAATGTGATAGCAATTCTGGGCCAGGGGCATCTTTTTGTGTGAAAGGTTATACTTGTTATGGACCGCTTTCTTCTTTTTGTGAAAGCTTATACTGGTTAAAGGTCAACCAGCATTGTGGTTGACTAATGGCTGTACTTCCATGATAAACCGAACATATACAATGTCTCGCCCATGTGCGTAGACAATAAGTTTAAGCAATACAATCACAGAAAATGGACCATTCAGAATAATATTTTGTGACCGTATCCTACCATATTTAACACTAACCTGTCTACCTAATGCTGGGTATGCTTAGCCTACCTTACCATACCCTACCCTAAAGTAGGACCTACCCTAGTGTACAACAGGGCATTTTAGGCTATGGAGGGATACCCCTCCCCACCCCATTACCATAAGTAAGAGAATGATATTACTTTACCTATCCTATTCTAGCTACTGGGGTAGGGTATGGGAGGAGAGCCTTACTTAACCCTTACCTAGCAGTGCCTAAACTAGCCTACTATATCTTATCTATCCCACCCTAAGGTAGAGACTACCATACCTACTTTGCCATACCTTACTGGTTTGTGAAGTGTTCCCTACCCCTACCCTCACCAGTAGGGTGACCATACACCACCCCACTTTACCCTACCCTACTAGTTACCTACCCTTACCAAGCCTAAGGTAGTGTAGGATGGCTAGTCTAGGTTACCCTACATCCTACACTAACCAGTAGGGTGACTGACTATACCCTACCCTTTTCAACACCATCCTGCCTACCAGCTACTCTCCAATGCTCTCTTGCGTTAATTTTATAACAAAAATAAAGATGTGCATCTAGATTATTACCATAATGATATCTTTTAGTTTCAGTAATTTTCCAAATTATCAGGCTAGCAATTTATTGATATTTACTGATACAGTTTTTTGTATCAAACAAATATTCAACATGGCAGTGTTTTTTTTTTTTTTTTTTTTTTGTATGTGTGTCTTGTTACTTTGCTACGTCACAGTTGCGAGATCAATATGACGTCAGACCTAGCCCAGTAAGTGATGTCACATTGACACATGCTATATTTTCTGTAGGCGACGTCACAGAGCGCTGCCGAATAAAAATGGCCGATGAGTGAGTATTTATTAGAACTGTTTGCTTGATGGTCTTATGACTAGGGTAGACCAGCCTACCCTTAGCCTATCCTTCCCTACCCAACCTCCATCTATGAATATACCCTACCTTTTTCAACATTAATCTGCCTACCAGGAAGGGTAGGCTAGCTTATCATTAGCCTATCATGCCAAAGTAACCCTACTCTACCCTACCTTACCCTACCCCTAATTAGGGTAGGGTGTACCATATGGTACCATAGTGTAGGTGGGATAGGGAAGAGTATCCTACCTGGAGGATGACTGTACCAACTCTATCGAACAACACACTGCCTATCAGGCTAGCCTGGCCTGGCTAGAACAGCCTTGCCTACCATATCCCGCCTTAAACCATCCTACCCTAAGATAGGTTAAGGTAATGGTAGGGTACTCTTCCTTACCCTATTGGCTTACCCTATGCTTCCCTAGGTTGGGTGGGGAAAGGCTATGCCAGCTAAGCCTACCCTACCCTGGGGTTTGGTACAGTCTGCCTACTTGTTAGGGTAGGGTACAGTCCCTAACCAGTTGGTATGCCCTATCCTAGGGTAGGATATGTGTAGGCTAGGCAAAGCTAGGGTTAAGTGACCTACCCTATCCTACCCTACCCTAAGCAGGGTTGTGTTTGATGGAGTAGGTATAGTAATTCTTTGCGTTAGAGTAGTGGAAGTCTACCCTTCCTTAGCCTACCCTACACTATGGTACCCTGGGGTATGTTAGTGTTGGTGGTTGGCACTTCCATGGTTAGGGTAGGGTAAGGTAGGGTCCTTCTATGAAAGGGTCAACTATACCCTACCCTATCAGTTAGGACAGCCTGCCTTACCTTGTAGACAGGATGGACTGCTCTACACTAAGGTACCACTGGGCAGGCTAGGGTATGGAAGGGTATCCTACCACTAGCCTAACTGGAAGGATGAATATCCCTATCCCACACGACACTACATACACATGTACCCCTTAGCATACCCTATCCCGACCAAGGGTAGGGACTACCCTATCCTATGGTGCCATAGTGTAGGCTCAGTAATGGAAGGGTACTAGGAGAAATACTACCTGTTAGGGTAGGGTAGCCTAACCTCAATGTTTTACCTAGCCAACCATATCCTACCTTACCTACCCTACCCTAAGATAGATGTATTTGTGTGTTTGTATTGGAGTTTAACGGCCCAGTCAAGATTATTTTAAGTCATTTTTGAGCGGGTCAGTTTACCTATCCACACTTTTCCTGGGCAGGCTTATTCCATTGTGGAATTTTGAAAGTATCTGAGGGTCACTGATAGGGCCTAATTGGCCTAAACTAGCTAGTCTGGCCCAGAAAAACATGTGCATTCCATATTTTCAAGTTCTGTGGTGTATTCCTTGCTTCCAAAGGATAACCCTTTTGTAGAACATATTTAACGTCACTGCAGCTGATGTTTGGGAATGTGTGGCAGCCGTAAAATGTCTCCCTTCCCTACATCATAGTGTAGTTTATATTTTCTTGTCCTTTGGGATCATTGATTCCATTGTGGAATTTTGAAAGTATTTTAGGGTCACTGATGGGGCCTAATTGGCCGAAACTAGCTAGTCTGGCCCAGAAAAACATGTACATTCCATATTTTCCAGTTCTGTGGTGTATTCCTTGCTTCCAAAGGATAACCCTTTTGAAGAATCTAATATACGTAAGCGGCTAACCAGTACAGTGCACATTCTTTCACCAGAAACTGACAACTGCCCTTCTTGAATCAGCGGAAGGTTGAGAATGATGGTAGAAAAGGTTTCATGATAAATCTCCACGAAAGAATGTTGACGACCCCGGCAGGTATCAAACCCGCGTCTTCCTGATCACCAGTCAGACGCGCATCCGACTGAGCTACCGAGGCCGGCACCCTAAGGTAGAGCCTACCGTGTATACTTTACTATACTCTGTTGGTTAGGGAAGGGTACCGTACCCTCACCAGTAGGGTGATCCACCTTACACTAACCTAGGGTAGGTCCTACCCTACCAAATCTTAGTTACCTACCCTAACCTAGCCTAAGGTAGGGTAGACTAGGCTAGGGTACTTTACACTCTACACTAACCAGTACAGCGACCATATACCTTACCTTTTTCAATACCATCCTGCCTACCCTTAGTGTATCATACCCTACTTCAAACTAGGTAGCATAGTGTAGGCTAGCCTAGACTAGTCTAAGGAAGGGTACCCTACAACTACCCTAATAGAAGGACAACTGAATTTATCCCACACCACCCTGCCTTCCAGGTAGACTATACTAGCCAAGAAACGCTTAACCCTAGCCTAACCCACCTTGCCTACCATATCTTACCCTAGCCTATTCTACCCTACGATAGGCCCTACTTAACTGGTTAGGGTAGGGTACCCTAAAAATCAAAGATGGTTGACAGCGGCCATGTGATCTCAAAGGAGCTATGATATTAATTGCTACCATATTTGTCAACAAACTGGAACCAGACTTGTTGGCTTACAAAGTATGTAACAGGTATGCTGAACACAGTCCTGTTTCAGATATGCCCCAGTGGAGTGGCAAAGTCCCAACTAATTTTAGAACTGACATAAGTAAACTTATAAATAACCACTGTTCCATTATTTTCCTTTTTACCTTTCTGTTCCTTTAATTATTTGAGTAGTGTATTTGCTTAAAATGACAGAATTTCAAGCCAATGACCACAATTTCTTGAAATAAATACAGAAAACTTAAATTGTTGTATACTACAGCTTATTTGTATCCATTAATTTGGCTTAAATCAGACTTTTGTAACTTTTAATGGTGCAGCCATGTGCTTTTCATTTGGTGCAAAACTATTGTATCTGCAGGTTTTGCTTGAGAAACCTGGCATTGTTAGGTATTTTTCGTGCAAAACTATTGTAACTGCAGTTACAATAGTTTTGCGCCAACTTCTTACGGCCTTCGCAGATACAATATTTTGAAAATATTTAATAACTCCAGAATGGAATGGAATATGTATACAACTCTTTGGTGGAAGATGCAAATCAATATATGCAACCAAAGTATAGGAAAAACAGAAAATGGCCAAAATGTCAGTTACAATAGTTTTGCGCTCAGCCCTCAAAATGTATACATTCACATCAAAGGTTAACATTCATTTTGGGTCCATTTGTTTCTAAATTTGAGTAATTTTCCAGTCTAGTAAAAATACCACACCACATCCTAAGTATTTGTTATGACTTATTCTAAATGATATTAATCTTCTGTCCACTAATTGATTAGAAATGTTAATGTTGTGTGACAATCCAACCTTGCCGTCGAGGTCTACTGTAAAAGATGTATGCAATATGAATAAACAGACAGAAAAACGGAAGGACACAGATATAAAATAGTATGTAGTACTTAGAATATCATTTCATTAAGGACACGTCCGTCAAGCTAAATTCATACTCGGGTCCGACTTGACTAGGCCCGAGTTGACTCAGGGCCATGTTGACCTGGATTCATAGCCAGGGGCAAATGTCATTAATAGTGACATGTTTTGTGTGATCAATCAGTCTAGGTAGAAGTAAACAGATGAGTACAGTGGCAGATACTAAATAGACCTTTTTTATTCTAACATTATATTAAATTAGATAGTACTAACAAATAAAATAATATCAGAGTAAAACTATATCAGTATTATTAAATACATGTATTAAGTCAACTGAAACCTCTATTATTGAAATTATCTATATTTAACTGTCAAGTGTAGGGTTTTGTTTTACTCCCAAGGTGACAAGTTCAGTTTTCCAGTATTTGCCGGTATATTCCAGTATTTGCCTGTATTTACCAGTAAATGCCACTGGCATGGAAAATACTCATATTTGCCGGCATTTTGCCAACCTTGGAATAAAGTGCATTTAAAAGTGGTAAGCAATTTGCGAACACGAGGCTAAAATATGTAGATTTGCCCTATTCCGTAAATTTAAATTTAAGAAATAGAAGCCAATGAAATGGTCGGGTATAAAAGCCAAGGCCGCACCGGGCCGGGCCACCAGGCCAAAAATGCTGATCCCAAGACTTTATATTTCGTCTCTTGTTATAATTACGATATATATTGCAGTCCGTTGGGTTATCAAATTATTATAAATAACATTTTTGATAACTGCAGGAAGGTTTATCACTCTACATTGTTCAATTTTCTTGTAATAACCGTTTTTTTCCGAAATCGAGGGGTATAAAAGCCAAGGCCTGGAAAAATGATAATATTTCTTAATTTCTTGCAAATTGACAGGTTAAAGTACTTCTTTTTGTCCTGCAAAATATTTCAATTTGATTATTGTCATCAAATTTAAATATCTTCAGGGCAAAATTAATTTCTTTAACCGATAAAAGCTTAAGAAATATTTTCATTTTTTCTCGGCCTTGGCTTTTATTCCCCTCGATTTCTGAAAAATAGTTATTTCAAGAAAATAAAACAATGTAGAGAGCTGAACCTTCGTACAGTTAACAAATATGTTATTCATAAAAATTTTATACCAAACTGACTACAATATATATCTTCATTGTGACAAGAGACGAAATATAAAATCTTTGGATCGGCATTTTTGGCTTGGCGGCTCGGCGCGGCCTTGGCTTTTATACCCGACCCAATGAAATGCATTACATTTTTAAGTATTATATTTGAATTTAATAAGGCAAGTGATTTATGTAACACTTACGGAATAAAGTGCATTTAAGAGAGTATAGCATTTTGGTCGGCTATAAAAGCCAAGGCCGCGCTCGGCCGAGCTTCTGAGCCAAAAAATGCCGATCCAAAAATTTTATATTTCGTCTTTTGGCACAATGAAGCTATATATTGCAGTCAGTTTGGTATAAAATTATTATGAATAACATATTTGATAACTACACGAAGGTTCATCTCTCTACATTTTTTTATTTTCTTGTAATAACATTTTTTTTCGAAATCGAGGGGTATAAAAGCCAAGGCCGGTAAAAATGGAATTATTTCTTAATTTCTTACGATTTTATCGGCTACAGAAATTCTTTTTGCCCTGATGTTATTTAAATTTGACAATTTTTATCATGTGTACGTAGAAAATATAATAAACATATCAAAATCACCTTAAATGACCTTATTTCTTATTTTCTAATGGTTTCTATTTTTAGATTAACTTTACTGAAGGAAACGACCGAAATGTACCGAAAAGATAAAAAAGTATTGTTACTGCTAGCTGTAATTAAAGAAATATAAAAATTGATTGTTATATTTGCTAACATGTATGTGTATATTAAAATGATAAAGAACAAATTGTTATTTTTATTTTTCTTTAATTCCAGCTAGCAGTAAACAAAACTTTCTTCCCTTTCGGTCCTTTTCCGTCGTTTTCTTTAATTAAGTCAATCTAAAAACAGAAACAATTAAAAAGTAAGAAAATTGATAATTTAAGGTAGTCTTTTATGGGGTTCGTAGAAATACCGGAAAACACCGGAACACACTGGTAATTACCGGAACACACTTGAATTTTTTATATTTCTTTTATTAGAAATGTTATTTTTGACTTATTTGCATTGCTTTATTGTGTATGGTGTTGTTGAAAACATTTCTGAAACAAAAAGCATAAATAAATTTATCTTAGTTCAGTGTTTTATCAAATGTGTTCCGGTCCTGTGGGTCTAACTATATACATTGTACAAGTAATTATACTGAGCAGTTTATGTTTAGATTTGCTCTCTCTGACATAACTCATTTGATGACCAAAAGAATACAGTTGGACAATTCTTCTAGCCACAAAAAAGCTTGACATTTCCAGCATAATGTCGTCATTGGGAAGAAAAACATGAAATGTCAAAAACCTTAGCTCGTAAAAATTTCATTTTTTTATATCAGCTTTTTACCAAGTTTGCTAAGTGGCAACTCTGTCTGTGTCATTTTATTGTTTTTATATTATTATTATTATTATTAGAATTTCTGGCCCAGTCAACAGCTTAGATCATTCTGGTCCATAGTGCATTATTTCAAAATTCATCAATTCATTGTATGATGTTATATAACTCTCTCTAAAAACAACATAAGTATATAAAAACACAATGTACAATGTATATTCAAAGCACCCTGCCCCCTGGGCTTGGGGAGACCGATCGTGCTGCATGGTGCTCCCGCACTGAGCTGAAACTGTTTGCATTAGAGAAATGATAAACGACTTAGAATTACTAAGCCTTTCCAGTCAGTGTTGCGAATGGGACTGCCAAATTTGGTTTCGAAACATCTCCAATATAACCTGCGTGGTGTTGACGGGATTATTCCTTTTACCCCGTCGTCCGTTCTGCACTATTTGATTAGACTTGCCTGCCGGGACCGGCAACATTCTTTCGTGGATATTGACCATGAAATATATTCTACTTTCATTCTCTCCCTTCCGCTGATTCAAGAAGGGAAGCTTTTTTCTTACTGTACTGGTAACCAAAATAATATGGACTGGGCCGTTAAACTCCAACACAAAGAACCAAACAGATTACAACAAAATATCGATAAAATTATTATCATTATAACAGACCTATATATTATTAATCCCCTTTAACCCCACTTTTCTGTAGTAAAAACGGAGTTGACTGGGGTATTTTTTTTTCTGCTCAAAAACATAGATTGTGGGTACTCGTTATATACCCCTCAAGGGAGGCGGTTCTAACGAATACTCACAATCTATGTTTGTATCAAAAATATGAAAATTGTCACATTTTCTAATCTGAAATTTTTCATTCTTTTTTTTTCACTAAATTTAAAAAGGCATGTTTTTTTTGTTGTTTTTTTCTCAAAGATCTTGTTATATTTTTTTTTTACTATTGTCTGATCTGATTATTGGTTTATTGGTAAGTTTATACATCAAATAATTCAATTTTAATTTTAAGACCTTAAATCTGAAGCGAATTAAGAAATTAGGACCAACTAAAATCTCAAGTGAAGGAATAAAACAGGATTTGGACAGGCACGGACATATAACGAAAAGAGCGGACATCATGCAGTCTGATCATAATCTTGCTTCACGATTAATGGAATCGTGTTTATTAGCGCGTGCAGTTATTATTGCATTATACACTAATCCCCAGGTAGCAAACGGGTAACTGGCGGAGCTTAAGGGGATTATATGGTTTGTTAATCGTAACTATGTTGATTAGATCACTGATGTCATTTCTTGAGTACATTGACTCAATCAATGTCAGAAAGGCGCTAAATAATAATAATAAAAAAAACACACAAACGTTTTCTTCCACAGAATAAGATGGCACATTTTTTTTATTTTTTTTCTTATTTCTGCGCAAATGATAAATTACGAGGACTCTATAGAAACACCTCATCGTACTCTGTCGATACCCACAATCTCTATTTTTGAGCAGAAATAAGAAAAATAATGTTGACCCTTAAACACTCAGTTTTACATGTACTATATAAAAGTGGGGTTTCAGGAAGGGGGCTGGGACTTGTATAGGCGGGTTCTCGTGATGACATTGATCATTCTGATCATTGATATTCCCTTTCAGGGTTTAATGCAAACAAAAACTATAACTTGAGCCCCCGCCCATCGGGGCTTGGGGACGTAGGCAGAGGTGCAAGTCGGGCCATCCTTGTATATAAAACTTCGGTTTCATTGGCCGGTAGGGCTTGAGAATACATCTCAAGTGAATGTAGGTAAAAATCACCCAGAATTGAAAGAAACGTCTCCAAAATGACACATAAAGTGTTCTGAATCAGTGTCGATGGGACGTAAATCCTACAATAAAAAATGAAATCCCATAACTTATTACCATCGTAACAGTTATTCTAGGTTTAAATAACATTTTCTGACGTTTAATATATTTCTTATAACTTTCTTATGCCTAACGCATCATGACCAAAATATACCGGATCACATTGCCATAAATTATTTGATGCGTAACTGGGCTAGGGTTTATAAAGTATGTTTTTTGTGTCACATTTGGTCAATATAAGGCATATAAAATATATATTATAGTATATTCCTCCAAAATACATTTATTAAGCCAAATAAAAAAGCTTTTTTTGAGTGTGTTCCGGTAATTACCAGTGTGTTCTGGTATTTCTACGAACCAGTCTTATATGTTTGTTACATTATTCGATAGACAAGTGATGACAATAATCAAATTTGAATATTTTCAGGACAAAAAAGAAGTACTTTAACCTGTAGATTTGCAAGAAATTAAGAAATATTATCATTTTTCCCGGCCCTGGCTTTTATACCCCTCGATTTCGGAAAACCGTTATCTCAAGAAAATTAAATAATGTAGAGAGATAAACTTTCGTGCAGTTATCAAATATGTAATTTATAATAATTTGATACCCAACTGACCTAGATATATATCTTAATTATAACAAGAGACGAAATATAAAATCTTCAGATCTGCATTTTTGGCTTGGCGGCTCGGCCCGGCCATGGCTGTTATACCCGACCTAGTATTTTATGGAAATAAGGCTTTAATATGCAAAATCGCTTTATTCCGTAAATTCCAATTTCAGAAATACATGTTGAAGCCAAAGATTAACTTAAGTTGTTGTTGTTAGCTAATCGTTGGCTTATATTTCTGATATATGAAGTTACGGAATAAAGCGAATTTGCAAATTTTAGCCTTATTTCCATAAAAGGGAACAAGACAGTTCCCCGACACGGTTTTTGGAGGCAGTTCCCCCGACACATTTGAAGACAGTTCCCTGACACTTTTGAAGACAGTTCCCCCGACATTATTGTTCATAGTTAAATGACCTGTGACTGATAATTACAATTGGCAATTAATTCTCAGACACTTTTGAAGACAGTTCCCCCGACACTATCGTTTATTAGTCTTAATGACCTAATTGACAATTAGGGATAAGATATATTAGTTATAATTTGGACATTTCTTGCTATGGCAACTATGTTAATGAGTTGCCTGAAATTTCCTCGTTGATTTCAAGACAGTTCGCCGACATTTGTTCTGACGATGATCTGACTGGAAGTCTAAGACAGAGGAGAGGTAATGTGGAATTTCTTTGTCAGTCAGCATTCGTCAAGATGCAATTCAAATGTTTATTATATGAAAAATGACAATTAGAAATATACTATTGCGTTTCCTAGAAGACATTTTTGTTTTGTTTAAATGTGTGCATGTTCATACTGAACATGCTACATGTAGTTCGCTTAATTTCAGGTGTATTCATCAAACTTATTAATAATGGTATCAAGTATAAGCTTTTATTTTATACATGTAACAGTCTGTCGGGAAACTGTCTTCAAAAATGTCGATGAACACAAAATTTAATACTTTTAAACGTCTGTCGGTGAATTGTTTTCAAAATATTGATGAACACATAATAACTAGGGAGCGTGATAGCTCAGTGGTTAGTGCACTTGCCTCTGATGCTAGAGGTCCCGGGTTCGATCCCCGGCAGCGGTGTGAAAATTTCGGTGTCCGAACACGCTCCTCTGGCATCATTTGCAGGGATGAATGTCATAAAGTGCACCGTCCTTCGGATAGGGACGTTAACTGGAGGCCCCCTGTGCAGGGAGAACCATCCCCTGTGCAGGTTAAAGAACCCTACCGTAATTACATGATTACTGTGCAGACTTTCATCCTGCAAAACTGGAGTGTATGTAACATACACCGTCTGTGTCCCCTACTGGGGTTAAGCCGAAACCAGAAGAAGAACTATCAATTATGATAATCATCATGACCAGTCACAGGTCAGTGTTTTTTTTCCCTATAAAACCGGGTCCGGAAAACGGACCCGTTCCCAATCGCCAAAAGTATGTTTTTTTCCCAATTCAAAGGTTAAAAATTCCCAAAATCATGATGCAGCATCCTTTTTTTTCTCTCTCTTTTTCGTCGCGAGAAAGCGGTTGTTTTATCGCTCGTATTGTTTACCTTCCGGAAATCCGAAGTAACGTCCCTTTGAAGAAACGGCTATTGACATAATTCGCGTACTATTGCAACGATTTGCCGAAATTCGGGTAAGTTCAAAGTCGTAGGAAAGTCCAATATGTAACTCTTCCGTCTGCAATCTGCATTGTTTAATTAGAATTCTGTTACATGTTTATTAAATTGAGTTTGTTTTGACATACTTATTAAAATAACAACCTTTTTCCCAATTTGAGTAAAAACGACGCTATTTTTCCCAATTTGAGAAGAAAATTTTCCCAATTCCACCGGTACCGGTCCCAAAAATGTGAAAAAAAACACTGCAGGTCATTTGACTTTGAACAATAGTGTCGGGGAACTGTCTTCAAAGTGTCGGGGAACTTTCTTCAAATGTGTCGGGGAACTGTCTCCAAGAACCGTGTCGGGGAACTGTCTTGTCGGGGAACTGTCTCGATTCCCCATAAAAAGCAACATTCTCTTAAATGCACTTTATTCCGCTGTTGTTGTTGCAACCTTCATGCAAGTGGCTGAATAAACCAGATCAATATTTTTACAGCTATACGCACATTACGAAGTACGCTTGATATTCTCTCCCGAATTCATAATATACGGGAGAAAATCAGGATATTGCCGCAAACAAGGTGAATAGACCGGTGCGAATCTATGTACCATCTGACATGCGGGATATTAAAACGTAATCAGATGGTCAAACAAACAGGGAAATAATCATCTAAAACATGCATCTTGTGCACACAATCACAGACCAATGTCCTCTTGTCGTCGTTTGCTTCTTAGTGTCTCTACAGCGTCTGATTTGTGCTTAAATTTGTCACGACGGTCCATTACGGGAGTAAGAGTGATTTCCCTTAGCGCGTGTTCGATTGACGCGCGACGGGTTGGCGGTCCGTTGGGTCGCGGGTCATTTCGCCCGTGAGTCGTTTCGCCCATGGGTCGTTTCGCCCGTGGGTCGTTTCGGCGTGAATCGTTTCGCCCGCGGGTCGTTTTGCCCTGATTTGGTGGGTCGTTTCGCCCTTATTTTTTCAAGCCCGATGGATTGAGGTTAGATATGTTGGTATAATATGAAATAAAGGCACTGCCTTTTGAGCAAACACTCATTTACACCCCTAACTATCTTCATATACTGAGTCGGTCATATTTGGCTAAACGAAAAAGGGGAGGGGTTGGGTGTGGGTTGTTGGATGGGTCCTTAAAACTATTTACAATCTGATTGGCATAGGTATACAAAAAGGCATTATCTCCGAGTCCCAATCTATACTGTACGGTCTTTGCTCCTCTGCGGGTCTTTGAAACTCTCTGCGGTCTTGGCATCTACCGCAGGCGCGGGAATAGTATTCCAGTGAGGAATAGTTCTGGGGGAAAATGCTTAAGGGCATCATTATAGGCCTGGTGCCTATGGTGTTGTGTGTTATTTACTTTTGATGCCCTTGTTTGAATTGAAACTGTAACCATGGTCGAGTATTTATCTTTATCGAGAGTGTATCCTATGGCGGACTTAGGTAGTTAATATTGGTGTAGAACATCAAAAATACCGGTAGTGGCAGCTCAGTGGTTAGTGCACCTGCCTCTGATGCTCGAAACCCCCGGTTCGATTCCAGGCAGTGAAATAAAGTTTGGTATCCGAACATGTTCCATTGGCAATTTAGTTGTAAGGATGAATGCCACAAAGTGCAACATCCTTCGGCTCGGGAGGTTAACCGGAGACTCCCTGAGCAGAAAGAATCATCCCCTCTGCAGGTTAAAGATCCTTAACGTAATGCCATAAATACCAAGTAGGCATGTGTCTTGCAAATCACAATTGTCTGTATACCTGCAAGTAATAGTCAAGTGTGACATAATGCAGAGAGAGAGAGAGAGAATAACTGTAGCTTACTAAATAGGCTTTTTAAAGCAGAATACGACTTAATTTTAGGTGATCTTAATGGCTGAATTTTACTGTATAAACCACTTGCAGTGGATCCAGAGCTTCCTGACCAACAGGGGCTATCCAGACCTGGTCACAGGCCTGATTGCCACGATTGCCCCAACTGTATCCGGTGTCCCTCAAGGTGCCATGCTCAGACCTTTGTTGTTCTGCCCATGCATAAATGACCTGCCACAGAAAGTTAGCCCTGGAGTTCACCTCTTTGCTAATGCCAGCCTTTTATATCACGAGGTCTAAAGCATGACTTATACTGAACACTTCAGAGGGATCTTGACAGACTACAGCAATGTTTATAATGGAATACGGACTAGCAAAAGTCTTCTCAATCCAACCAAATGTGCGACAGTCAGGGTAAAAAAAATGTAAGTGAAGGCCGAAGATTTGGAGAAACTTACATGTTAAAGATACACAACCATGAACTGTCAATAGTAAAGACTTTAAAGTACCTGGGCATCATTTATTTCAGAAACATGTCGTGGGAATCCATTTTGATGCACCTGTAAAAAGGCAAACAGCAGCCTGGCGTTTCTTTGGAAGGGAGATAACCAGCTTGTCTGAAGATGTTGAAGCATGATGGTAGAGACCATGATTAGACTTATCCTGGATTATGCCCATCAGTATGGGGCCCACATACAGTGTCCAGCAGCTCGATACGGTGCAAGGGCGAGCAACTTGGTTTGTCAGGGATGACTACCACACAACCAGCATTACCTCCCAAGTGATACAGCACCTTGGCCGGCAAACGCACCAGCATGGAGGGCATGGTCTACATGTATCTCTGGGCTAAACGGACATCCATGTTTGCCGGTTCTCCGACCCAAAAGCGGCGAACAGTAGGGGATACTCCCCGGAGTATATGGACCGACATCTTCAACTCTCCTTCATCGGCATGGGCATCACACTTAAGGGCCATCTTTCACAGAATATTGCCACTTCTGGGATCCTTGATGGCGTCAAAAGGGATCTTCCCTGAACTACATAAAAACTGTTTTTAAAAGTTTTGATATCCTCTGTTGTGAGGCAAAGGTGACGGGAGTCCAACTGATATTGACTTACAGTTGGGCAAGGCCTGCTGTCCTTGCAGCAGGTAGGGATAGAGGGGGGGGGGGGGGCGTTGTTACTGCTTCTGTTTGTACACTTTTATTCATTTTCCCCTTTCTCCCTCGTCCCCCACCTACCTATCTTCTCCTCTACTACCTCTTATATCTCTTTAGTCCCTTTCTCTGGGAGACGACTCAAAATGACCCACAAGGGTTGACGTGTCATTAAACCCAAAACTATCGTTTGTGTTTCACCGATATGCATATAACCTTAGTATGATGATGCTCCAGTGTTGGTCCTGTGTGCACTTCATGGGAAGAAAATTAGATAGGGTGACTCAGTAAGTTTGCAGCATGGACACATAAGTATCCTGAAGCACTAGCGTTATGCTATGGATTTGGAGCTCATCGCCATTTTGTAAATCTTAGGAAGATAGAAATCCACAGTTAGCCAGATAGCTCATTGTGTCTCTTACTATTCCCAGGGCTTTATTCTACACCCCTGAGTGTTTGTGAAAAGTTTCAATTGCTTGGCCCGACGAGAAGCGCTTTTCCTCCAAACCGAGAAGCTCCGGTAAATGCTCTGGTAACTCGTGTGACCAATCGCGGTACTGGATTTTACCGGCTATTTTTTTCGGCTGAGTATGGTACGTTTCATTTCATCTAAATGCGTGACGTAGTTTCGAAACTTTCTCTCGATAAAACTTCAGCGTTTGATGCAACGGTAGCCAAAAAATACTATTCCCAGGGCTTTATTTTATATCCAAGTAATAATTTGTGAATAGTTGTAATTGCTTGGCCAGACGAGAAGCGCTTTCCACTCCGGTAAATGCTTCGGTAAATGCTCCGGTAACTCGTTAGTCCAAGCGCGGTGCTTGATTTTAACCGGCTAACATTTTCGGCTCAGTGCGGTACGTTTCAGTTCATTTAAAACGCGCGACGTAGTTTCGAAACTTTCCCGCGATCAAACTTCAGCGTTTGATGCAGCAGTCATCGAAAAGAGCTTTTAAAAATAATTTCGACGCTTTTTGTGTTTCCTTTTGTAATGGGACTTGACTCCTTTTGATTTTGAGAAGCAGTATTTGGATGTGAATACAATTCTCATGAACTCTGTAAAGATGGCGGATTATCGCGAGAAATTGAACGAGATTCCAGGCGAGATTTGGGTGCCTAAGTATGTTGTTCCAGCCTCTCTACACTAAAGCAAACACTTCGTGTGTTTGCTATAAAGGGGTTGATGGGGGCATGGGTAGTCCCTGAAAATATTGTAAATGATGCCAACGGAGCGTGTCCGGACACCTATAATTTTATCGCAGCTGCCGGGGAACGAACCGGGGACCTCTATCATCAGAGGCAAGTGCACTAACCACTGAGCTATCACGCTCCACAAGGTTGCAGGCCCAGATAAATTAAAGCCCATTTTGCTTCAGACCCTGCATAAAGAGCTTTCCCCTAATCCTGCAGCTGATCTTCCAGAAATCCCCGAATAAGGGAAAATTACCAAATATTTGGAAAGGGGCTAATGCATCACCGATTTTCAAGAAAGGTGACAAAGCTAATCCTTCCAACTATAGGCGCATCTCACTGACCCGTGTCCTTTGTATAGTTCTAGAGCACATAGTTGCTTCTAGTCTTTCACTGACGGTACATTCTATTTGAACTCCAACATGGCTTCTGAGAAAAGAGATATTGTGAGACGCAGCTCATCATGTTGAATGACGAATTGTCTAAAACCATGCAGATGGGCAAACAGACCGATTTGATACTTTTAGATTTTAGCAAGGCTTTTGACAAAGTTGCCCACGAAAACTTATTCTAAAATTACATCATGGCATAAGAGGAGACACCCTAAAATGGATTAAGTAAAGTAGAAGTGGAGGCAATGATCAGGAATCGATACAATTAACCCACAGCTCCCATCAGAGACACCAAAGGGAAAGAAACACAAACACGAAACAACATACCCTAGTGGAAACATCAATAGCGGAAAGCCAAAAGGACAGTTACTTTCCCACAAAATGGCCAATAGGCTATCCAAATTAAAATAATATAAGCGACACAAACACCCAAAGACAAACCATAACAAAAATAAACCGGGACAGAAGAACCGCCTTGGAACGGTCAGCGGAAACGAATTCCACTGGGGGGCTTACATCGATTTTACGTGGCCACAATCCTCACCCGTACTTCCGTCACGATTAAGACAAATAATTTGTTCAGTCCGCATGAAGGCCTCTTAAACTCATCAGTGCAACATCTCCGTAAACACAAAAATCAAACAACCACAGAGATGAAACAACGGTGAGGACTCGACAGCAAGAACCACTGAAATGCTGGAGCAAAAGAAAACCAACAGTTAGACTCCGATGGGCCCGACCAGAGACAGCACATCAGGTACCAACCAACATAAGCCTTTACGTTGGAACCGTCATAGAATCTGAGGCCTGACCCACCGGCGTGCAATTAAAGAGGGAAGCAAAGTTGTCAACCGTGATTGGGTTAACTACCATGCATGGGGTCTGTCGTATAACATTTATGTTGTACCCAATCTTTTTATATCGGAGAATGATTTTACGAAATTGGGTGCTGAAGTCACAGCGGTTATATATTTTTTTGAATTTATAACAAGTCACCATTACATTCGGGTTCCGATAGACCTTGTTGCAGAAGAGATTTAAGTCCAATATTTAATTTTGAAATTAAATCAGAGTGGTGTCTCTAACATTTTGAAAAGGCTTTTCGTAGTTTATGGTACCGATAACCCTGATTAAGAAGTTTAGCCGTTAACAATTTATTACGAGTGTTGAAGTCAGTTACATGACTACACACTCTAGCAAATCGAATTAATTGCGAAATATAAATGCCATAGGATGGCGCACGAGGAACACCACCATCCAAAAAAGGAAAATTTACAATCTCAAAATCAAAATCATCGCGTTTATCATAAATTTTGCAAGAAACAAACCCATCTATAATAGATAGATGTAAATCCAAAAACGGGGCCTCGGTATCAGAAGAATTTGCTTTATTCAACTGAAGTTTTGGGGGACAAATTTGACTGATCAAACTATCGAAATAGGTATTATCAATATTTAATAAATCATCCAAATATCTAGAAGTGGACCAGCTAAAAGCTTCAATGATTTCAGACTGGTTTTCAGCAGAAACGGACATCATGAAGTCTCTCTCCTAACAGAAAAAAGCAGATCAGCCACAAGTGATGCGCAATTAGTACCCATCGGAATACCCACAACTTGTCTAAATAACTTAGTACCAAATCTTACGTAATTATTGTTAAGTAGAAAGGTGAGAGCTTCACACAATTTCTGACATGACCATAAAGTATAATTTTTATGCATTTCCCGCTCTAACTCCACTATCCAATCATCCGGTTTTCTCCCGTTGCTAAGTGGTCTGCGTCCACGGTTAAGGGATTTATCCTTAAACCCCTTCCTCCTTCAGCCATTATGCAAAGCTGCTTCTCAGGGTGTGCACCAAGTCCCAGAAGAACTAAAAAAAAACCTCTATTCTCGTCGCCAATGATGTATCGCTCGATTAATAACCAAAATCCATGAATAACGATTTAATCAGCCATTACTTTAACATTATCTAACTGACACGACGTTTGAAACGTCACTTGGCAACGACGTTATCTATAATTAGAAAAGCTATAAATATCACAATATCATAGTGACACCAACTTCAGAGATATTGTTTGGCCTGACAAGCTCCGCAAACAAGGCACAATGCTGAGTCAGTCCGAAGGACAGATATAAATTGACAGAACTTCCCCACTAGTGATAAGAACACATTAGGTTTGATCCTTACGATTTTGCCAGGACAGTTTGAAGATATTCAGACTCTGGATAAACTAAGTGATCATGATATTGTCTCCGGATATTTAGAAATTCTCATAAAGAAACCTCGGAAGAAGGTGTACTCGTATCAAAAAGGTGACTATGAAACTATGATTAAGGATGCGCTCAGATTTGCAAGGGAGAAATACTTCAATGGTCATTCAGATGTTCGGTCTTTCCAGGAGACCTTCGATTTGATAACTTCCTTCATTTATTCTTCGGCCGAAAAAATCATATCCCCTCAAAATCTAGTAGGTCTGTATCTTCGATTCCCTGTATCACACCAGAGATAAGTAGAAAAAAATCGCAGACGGAATAAGATTCATGCAAAGGCAAAAAGAACAGGAAGTGGTAAGCTCAGGACAAAATTTGAAATTTGAGACGTGAAATCAAGACTGATTTAAATCAAAGCACTGAGAGTACTGGTGGGTTGATTATCTCTGAGTGTAGATTTGGAAAATAGTTCTGAACTGAGAATCGATCTGTTTGTTTGACCCTTAAATTCCAGTATTTGAAGCAAACACATTATCCCCGATCAGACAGTTATGTGGCGTATGATTAGGTATACAGTGTTTGCCAATGCCCAAGTGCACGAACACAGACCAGATTTTACTTTTTAAGCAGCGCTCTGACGTCTTAGGGAGGCGACTATCGACGCTATAAACTAGATTTTGTTCAGTGTCGGCGGCAGTCAGATGGTCAGTGATATGCACGCGTACAATAGCAAGCCTTATGACGTAGACTGTGGGTATTTGTTACAACGCTTCATTATACGAAAAGGATTCAGTACAATTTTGTCTTAAAAAAAAATCAAAGTTTTCCAAATTATTTACTTGTTACTTGTTAATGTGTTTAATGATTTCCTTTCTGTATACACGTATATTCAATCAGGACAACAAATTCGTTTTTCTGAATTTACAATATTGATAATGCTTTACCTCATATCCAACACATCTGTACTGGAAAAGTTATTACATGTATAGCATTTTATCCAGCCGCAAACAGTGTAGATCCATCGAAGGTTTCTGATCAGAACCTACAACGTTTGTCATAGTTTCAACTATCTCTCTCTCTTCTCCTTGCTCAGTCCCACCCATGCATCCCCGCTAATGAATAACAGTGATCAGAAACAGAGCCCCATCAGCGATATGTTAAATAAAAGTTCATTCTACCGGTTCATGCAGACCCGCAAACAGGGTTGGGAGGGGTGCAAACGCACCCCCACCCCCACTTTTGTTTTGGAAAATTCTCAAAGTCAGGCAGTTTTTCACCCTCTGCACAATATATGAAACTCGCATCCCTCGCCTTTTTCTGAGACTGCGTACGGCCTGAATCATGTTCAAAACTTGCTGTATATATATGACGAACAGTGCCGGCCCTGATTAGAAGAAATGTACTGTCTATCCGATGTGGGTCTACGCTGTATGTCTAATAACGATACAACCTTTAAAAGTAGAAGTAAAACTAAGATCAGGAATCGTTACAATTAACTTACTCCACCCATCAATGACACCAAAGGGAAAGAAACACAAACATTAAGAGACCAGACCATAATGGAAACCTAAACAAAGGAAGGCCATAAGGACAGTTACTTTCCCACAAAATGGCCATATGGCCATCCAAAATAAAAAGACACAAGTGAAACACACAGTAAGTAACAAACAACAACATAAATAAATCGCCACAGAAGAACCGCCTTGGAACGGTCAGTGGAAAGATTTCCACTGGGGAGCTTAAATCGATTTTACGTGGCCACAATCCTCGCCCTTACTTCCGTCGCGATTTAGACAAATAATTTGTTCAGTCCGCATGAAGGCCTCCTAATTCATCAGTACAACATCTCCGTGAACACAAATAATCAAAGAACCACAGAGGTGAGACAACGGTGAGGACTCGACAGCAAGAAACCACTGAAATGCTGGCGTAAAAGAAAACCAACAGTTAGACTCCGATGGGGCCGACCAGAGACAGAGCATCAGACACCAACCAACATTACCTTGAATTAGATCTCTCTAATTCTCAATGAGCCTTCCCAGTAAACACAAAACATTATCGTAACGTTTATTATAGGTTTCAAAATGGTTACGCAGAACGTGACGTTTTGCAAACGTTTTTCTAACGTTTTTTTTTTCTGTGTCGAACTGCGATGACTGTTTTTGGCAATCAGATAAAAAAATACTTCCCTTCTACAAAACCTAGAGCGTATTCCTTAACATGTCAAATACTTTTCGAGGAAGTTATAAAAAGGCTACAGAAAAACCAAATTTTTACTAACGTTTTGAAAACGTTCTATAAATGTTGCAGAATTTGTTGATATAAATGTGCACTTTCTTTCCGCCAATATTCTTGGAACAAAGAACAAAGAAAATCGAACGCCTCACGGAATTAGTGTTTTTCCGGCTCATTTTGCTCCAGGTAACTTTGATTTGGTGATTTAATTGCATGTGGGTCTTGTTTTATTTGCACCGGATAATAATATAATGTATATGTAATGCGCGATTGTTTGAATTCGGTGGCTGTCATATGTTTTCGCGACCAATGAAGTAAACACACATCTGTTGCATGACAATATTCGTAAAAAGTGACATGTTTTCGGTTTACTGAAGGTGACGGCACGTTTTCTGACTGCATTTGATTAATTTTATGACCAAATATCTGTTATTTATTCAAAAGTAATTAATCAAAATGTTTCGTTTGAACAAAACGTCGTAAAAACGTTCTTGAAACGTTCAATCTACATCGATGCATTTGTTGAACATTTTCGTAAATCAAAAACAGCATTTTCATGATGAAAATTTGTAGAAGTTTTATCAAGACTGCTTTAAACAAAGGATGCGGATGCTCGTTCTAACGAGTGCCCACAACCTGTCTTCGAATAAAAATAAGAAAATAATGAATTTCCCAGTAAACCAAGTTTTCTTTATATAAAACAGGGTCTACAGGGACGTTCATTACATGGACTTGGTAAAGTAATTGACAGGGCTTCAGATAAAAAAGTAATATGGACATCATTTTATTTACACACTATTAAAGCATATATATTCTATATGGTTTACAGTTGTCAATTTTACAGAACACCCAGTATTTTTACATGAAATAACCACTTCTCCTTGCCTGAAACACGGTTATATGAGTTTGACCCCCTTGAACCCCACTTTAATACAGTAAAACTGGGGTTTACAGGGGTTATCATTATATTTTTCTTATTTTTGCTCAAAAACATAGATTGTGGGTACTCGTTAGAATCGCCTCGCCAAAGCGATTCTGACGAGTACCCACAATCTATGTTATGAGCCGAAATATGAAAAATATCAGACTTTTTCAATTTTTGGTGGTAAATTGTTCAATATATTTGAATAGGCGTGTTTTAGTAATGTCAGTGATCTTGTTTCACACTGTTCATCGCGTGAACAAGTCCGTGAAATAAACACCCCCTTACACCCCACTTTGTATAGAGAAAACTGGGGTTTACGGGGGTAAACATTATTTTTTTTCTTATTTTTACTCCAAGACATAGGTTGTGAGTACTCGTTAGAACCTCAATGAGGCGGTTCTAACGAGCACTCACAACCTATGGATTTTCACCAGAAAAAGTAGCCATTTTGGAGATGTTAAAATGCACTATGTCGCACGGTTGTGTTATCGTAATGTTTAATCAGTTAATATGATTTGATATATAGTGAATAGTAAACTTCACTGTTTACAACACCATGTCAAATTCCAATGCAATCTTCACTTTAGAAAAGTAAAGCACCGCCTGAGACCCGCCTACTACATCTGGACTTCAAGAATAACCGCTAGATGACTTCAAGGAAAAAACAACATAATTAAGTCATAAAAAACATATTAAGACAAAGGCTTTTAAAATAAATCTTCCTGGTTTATTTACCAGGTTGATATAAACCTTCCATATGAACGTTATTCAAATGTCCCCCAAAACGTTCTAAGAACTTCTTTTATAAACGTTTTCAATAGGTATATGTACTGCTGAGAATAACACATTTTAAACGTTTTTTGAACGTTTTATGAACGTTTTTCAAACGTCTATCAAAAACGTCCTTGCGACGTAAAAAAAACCTTTCCATATAAACGTTATTTAAACGTTCACAAAAAACGTTTTTAACGTTTTTGGAAACGTTTTTGAAACGTTCTAAAAACGTTTCTTTGTTAGCTGGGTTTACGTTGGAACCGTCATAGAATCTGAGGCCTGACCCACCGACGTGCAATTAAAGAGGGAAGCAAAGTTGCCAACCGTGATTGGGTTAATTACCATGCATGCAGTCTGTCGTATAATATCCATGTTGTACCCAATCTTTTTATATCGAAAAGTCTGGGCTGCTCATTTTTGCTCTTAAACAAATTTAAGTTCTTAGTATAAGTGCAAAAATGTTTTATTTACTTTTTTGTACAATCGACTCTATCTAGCAGTTTTATGAATGGAAGTTCCGAAAGTCGTCACATGATAGCGTGGCCTAGATCAAGATATTGTTATTGTTTTCCTTTCATTACTTGAGCAACCTGGTATTCTTATACTGTTTCATTTAACCCTTAAATGCCACTATTTAAGCAAACAGTGTAGTCCCTGTGCAACCGGTTGAGTAAACTCCACATTCCGCGGCGTCTGATCTGGTTATTTGGTGATTGCCAAATCCAGGACACGATTCCTGTCCAAACTCTATAAATAGCTCTGACCTGCATGTATCATCAATAGAAATAGCGAGACTTTTTCTTTTAATAACCTTAATATTGTTTTCCCAAATCAGTGACGGTCACGTGGACAACAGCATGATTTCGGATTTTGCCATTTAGTAAATTAGGATCGATTGTAAACGATCGACCCAAAAATTAGCATGATTTGTATGTGAATAACTTGGTAGGTGATGTTAAGGCAAATCCCAGAGACTTCTACGGATATATTAATAGCCAGAAGAAAGACAGACACGGTCTCTCGCCCTTTAATAAAAGAGGAAGGAACGGGGTTGCTGAATCACACTCTGAAAGGGCAGAGGAACTTGTTCGTCAATTCAATGATGCGTTTAATAAAACTGAGTTCACGGATGTTCCGTTGACTGGAAGATCGGCCACATTCATGCATAATATTGTTTTGTCAGCTGCAGGAGTGATCAAGTCAGTTCAAGGCTTAAACTCCAGTAAAGCTTTAGGGTCTGATTAACTTCATCCTAGAGTCCTGAAGGAACTAGCAAATGTGTTAGGTCCAGTTTTGAACACCATTTCAAGAGTCTCTTGATACGGGTGAAATCCCCAAAGAATGGCTCCTAGCGAACAGTTGTCCACTTTTCAAAAAGGAGATATGGCTCTTGCCCGTGATTATCGCCCTATGTGTCTGACTTGTGTTCTTTGTAAATTGCTTGAACATATAGTCTGCTCGAACATCATGGCCCATTTGGATGAGCATAAACTTTTGTCAGACAGACACCATGCATTTAGGAAAAGGCATAGTTGTGAAACTCAAATGAACACACTTATTAATGACTGGGCAAAAATCTTGGACAAAGGGGGACACGTGGACAAGTTTATTCTGAACTTCGTTAAGGCTTTTGACACCCAACCTCATGAACTACTTAAATCTAAGTTATTTGGTTACGGAATTGTGGGAGAAGACTTTTAGAATAGATTCCATTCTTTGCTACAGAAAACAGCGCGTTGTTGTTAATGGTGAATCTTCAGAGTGGTCTCCAGTTTTGTCTGGAGTCCAACAAGGGGCTGTTCTTGGCCCACTATTGTTCTCCCTGTACATCAATGATATTTCCACTGACATTGACTCAGAAATAAGACTGTTCGCAGACGACTGTATTTACTACCGGGAAATTAGAGATAGAGATGACTCACTGACACTTCAGATTAGGATGTTGGGCCCGAAAATGGGGCATGAGATTTCAGCCAGTTAAATGCAACAGTACGCAGATAATTAGGAAGAGAACAAATAAAATTGAGACTTCTTACACCTTAGAGGGAACAGTCCTCGAGAATGTGGACACCATTAAATACCTTGGTATGACAATCACACACAACTTGAGATGTAATACTCATATTAGCAACATGGGTACTAAGGCAAATAGAACACTTGGTTTCCTGAGGCGCAAATCTTCCTCAAGGCCCACCGGATGTAAAAGAGGCAGCATATAAAGGTCTAGTTCGCCCAATCTCGGAATATGGTTGTTGTATCTGGGACCCCAGTGGAGTGGTCCTTAACGTAGAAATTGAAAAAAGTTCAGAATAGAGCTGCTAGATTTGTAACAGGCAATTACTGCTTTGAAACTGGAGCATGACTGGAATACTTGGAAAATTAAAATAGGATTCTCTCAAGAAAAGGAGGAAAGACAGTAGGCTCATCCTTTTATACAAAGGTCTAAAGAGCGCTGCCAGCATCCCAACAGATGACCTTGTCCCCCAGCTAGGCACTGTAGAAATCACCATTCACTGGCGTTTCAGACCCTTGCTGCAAGAAATGATATTTATAAAGAATCGTTCTTCCCCACGAACCATTAGAGATTGGAATGCCCTTCCCGATTCGATTATTTCGACAGCTGAAGGTGCTGATGACTGTGTAACTAAGTTTATCTCTTTGGTTAGAGCTAGGGACTAATTCCAACATCACAGGTCCTGGTGTATGAATGTCATTTGACGTGTCACCAGTTACATTTCTGATTCTGATTCTGGTTTATTTTTGTTTTGGTTTGTCTTTGAGTGTGTATATCGCTTTTTCTTTTGATAGCCAACTGGCCATTTTGTGGGAAAGTAACTGCCTTGGAACGGTCAGTGAAACGAAATCCACTGGAGTGTTTAAATTATAGCGAGTAACTAATCAGGAGAGAGAGAGGGACAGCGAAAAAAAAAACGTGTCGGGGAACTGTTTTGTTCCCGTCCCGCCAGTTTTTATGTTCCTCGTGAGCCATCCTATGGCGTTTATATTTCGCAATAGAGGGTTTACCAATTTATTTGCGAATGCGCGATCATCGATATTACCTGGACGATTAATCTGTCCCAGACGGTTGATAAATAAAAACTGGGGGCTAGATTCACTTTCTATATTAACGATATAAAAAAAAATATACATATTGAAAATCCGTTTACAAATCGGATTCAAAAATAACTGATCGATCGGGCATTATGATTAGAACTGAGGTAATGGTCAAATATGAACAACTCAGTATGAGAAGATAGATTGATAGACGAGAACATAATTTGAGGAGGTGTAGGTTTGGTCCATACCAGAGGGATCAGATTGCCTCATGAAGGGCACGTGCCCATTTTGTAACCCGTTCATGGATCTTCTCACACTTAGGGGTTTAGCGCTTGTTTTTCCGTTATGAGTCATTTCTCTCTATTTGGCGGTAAGTCGACGTAGGTGTAAGATTGTTTATTGATAAAAAAATGGGCGCCCTTTCGATTCGTTCGAATAACGCCCTTTGCTCAATCACAAATACGTAATATATTAGTACGAGTTAAGTTCCGTTTCTCAAATTTATTCAGTAAACCATATCTGACACGCAGTAACGTTTTCGGGACCGAAGACCCTTCTTCAGTCTCTGTAAATTTAGAAAGTTATGTTACTGGGTTAACTTCGTATCATTGTGTTAGATGTTTACTATTTTTTCTCATTTATACCATGTATTTAACGATAGCAAGTATGATTCAGGAACTGCTCCCCTGGAGCTTTGATGGGCTTCATTTTTTGCAGCCCAAGTGGGATTTGGACCCACGATATGTTGCAGGGTAATATGACCGAGATTTCCAGGGGAGTATCTAGCTGTGGGTCTGAACTCTTACAGTTTGTTTAATGTCCCCGTTAACACTATTTAGGTAATTTTGGAGACGTTGCTTCCAATTTTCTGAGACTTTTATCCAACGCTGAGATGAAAGCGATGGAATGACATCTCAAGCCTTGCAGCCCAATGAAACCAATATGGTTTATATGCATGGACTGTCATACTCGCACCACTTTGCCTGGGCAGGCTTATTCTGTTGTGGATTCTCCACAACAAAAGTATTAGGTTATATTGTTCATGTATTTAATATAGTTATAATAAGTAACATTTGGCACATTAACTTTACAATAGGTTGCATTACAATTACGGACGTAACGTCGCGACGTTAACGTCGTTGCTAGGGAGTCAGGATAGTAACAACATGGAGTAACAGGAACAAACAATTGAGGAACATTGCATACAGGACAGAACAATTACAGGAACAATACAGAAGGAACAGTTGACAGAAAGGAACATAACAAATATAGGAACAGTACATATAGGAACATAGAAGTTAGGTTAACAGCACACAGAGACTTCAGATAAATATATATATACAGGAATCACAGAAATACAACCTCACGTGGACATGGTTAGTGCACTTGCCTCTGATGCTAGAGGTCCCGGGTTTGATCCCCGGCAGCGGCGATAAAATTTCGGTGTCCGAACACGCTCCATTGGCATCATTTGCAGGAATGAATGTCATAAAGTGCACCGTCCTTCGGATCGGGACGTTAACTGGAGGCCCCCTGTGCAGGGAGAACCATCCCCTGTGCAGGTTAAAGATCCCTACCGTAATTTAATACATGATTACTGTGTAAGCTTTCATCCTGCAATACCCAGAGTGTATGTCATATACACCTGCGGTAATGGTCAAATGTAACCGACGCAGTATCAGAAGATAGAAAGATAGTATATATATATAGAAAGAAAGAATAGTGGTGTTGAACATCAAAAACACACAAACAGTGGTTGCTTACGGGTTAAACCACTTGCCTTTGATGCTAGAGACCCACGGCTCGATTCCCGGCAGCGACAATACAGTTTAGTATCCGAAGAACATGTTCCACTGGCATCATTTGTAGGGTTGAATGTCACAAAGTGCGCCGTTCTTCGGATCGGGACGATATCTGGAGCCCCCCCCCCCCCCCCCCCCGTGCAGAAAGAATAATCTCCTCTGCAGGTTTAAGATCCTCACCGCAATGTCATGATTACCGCATAAGCGTTTGTCCTTCAAATATCAAGTGAGCAATAACCAAATGTGTGACCTAACGCAGTAAGGATAGATAGATATATATAGAGAGAGAAGGGGTGTTTGGCAAAGTTCCACATGAATGGCTTGAGCACTGTCAAGCTCAGACACGACGAAATATAAACTTCTTACAGTGGATCCAGAGCTTCCTGACCCACAGGGGTTAACCAGGCCTGGTAAAAAGGCCTGATTACCCCGATTGGCCCATCTGTATCCGGTGTCCCTCAAGGTGCCATTCTCAGACCATTGTTGTTCTGCCCATGCATTAATGACCTGCCACAGAAAGTCAGCTCTGGAGTTCACCTCTTTGCTAATAACAGCTTTTTATACCACAAGATCTCAAGCTTGGCTGATACTGCAGCATTTCAGAGGTATCTTTACAGACTACAGCAATGTCTATAATGGAATACAGCCATGTGCTGTCAATCTTAAAAATTTGAAAGTACCTTGACATCCTTTTTTGATGCAACTGTTAAAAGCCAAACAGCAGCCTGGTGTTTCTTCGGAAGGAAGATAACCAGCTGGTCTGAAGATGTTAAAGCATGATGTAATGACTATGATAAGACTTATCCTGGAATATGCCACATCAGTATGGGGCCCACATATTGTATCAGCTCGAGACGGTGCAAGGGCGAGCAACTCGGTTTTTCAGAGGTGACTACCAGCATTACCTCCCGAGTGAAACAACACCTTGGCCTGCAAACTCGACAGTATTGACACCAAGATGTCAATCTCGGGCATTGTCTATCTCTGTGCATCCATGCTTGCAGGTTCTCCGACCTGAAAGCAGCGAACAGTAGAGGATACTCCCTGGGGTATATGGACCGGCATCTGCTATCAGCCCACCTTCATCGGCACGGGCATCAGACTTAAGGGCCAACTTCCAAAGAATATTGCCAGTTCAGGGATCTTTGAGTGCTTCAAGAGAGATCTTCCATAAACTACATAAAACTGTTTTTCAAAGTTTTTAATTTGTTCTGTTGTGAGGCAAAGGTGACCAGAGTACAACATATATTGATTTACAGTTGGGCGAGGCCTGCTGTCCTTGCGGCAGGTAGGGGTAGAAAAGGAGTGTTGTTATCTCTTCTATTTGTACACTTTTATTCATTTTCCCCTTTCTCACCTGTCCTTCCCTCTCTTCTCCTCTACTAACTCTTCTATCTCTTTAGTCCCTTTCTCTGGGAGATGACACAAACTGACCAACCAGGGTTGGCGTGTGGTTAAGCCCAAAGCAATTGTTTGAGCTCCACAGCTGCTTTCCACATAGCCTTAGTTTGACGATGCTCCAGTGTTGGTCCTGTGTGCACTTCATGGGCAGAAAATTACATAGTGTGTTCAGTTAATTTAAAGCATGGGCACTTTAAAGTGTCCTGAAGCACTAGCATTATGCTATGGATTAGGGGCTCATCATCACTTTATAAATCTCGGCAAGGTAGAAATCCACAGGTAGCCAGCTGGTAACAAGACGTTTCGCTCCCAAGATGTTCCTCCCACCACCCACCCTAGTCGTTTCGCATCCCTTTATGGCCCCCCAGTCGTTTAGCCCCCAAACCCTTGTCGTTTCGCCCCCAAACCATAAATCAAACAAACAATCAATAAATTTTGAGTAACAAGTTCTAGTCACAACTCCCCGAGTAGCCACTTTTAAGGCCCGGTGTCGGATCAGCTTTCTTTAGACTAACGTGAGAGGGCGATGATGCTACTTTAATATTTGCCTCTTTTCACCTCTGTTAAGTTAAAGATGAATAAAATTTATGCAGTGGAAATTAGTTTTACCTTGGAAAGTGGGGGAAACGACTAGGGGGACGAAACATACAAGGTTGGGGGAGGGGCGACCAGGGAGGAAACCTCTTTTGGGCGAAACGACTAGGGGGGAAACGGTCTGGGACGAAACGACGGGTTCAGCCAGGTAAATGCTCCGGTAATTCGTTGGTCCAAGCGCGGTACTGGATTTTACCGGCTAACCTTTCCGGCTCAGTGCGCGTGACGTAGTTTCGAAACTTTCCCGCGATCAAACTTCAGCGTTTGATGGAACGGTCTTCGAAAAGAGCCTTTTAAAATAATTTCGACGCTTTTTGTGTTTCTTTTGTAATGGGACTTGACTCCTTTTGCTTTTGAAGATTAATTTTTGGATGTGAATACAATTCTCATGAGCTCTGTAAAGATGGCGGATTATCGCGAGAATAGAAACGAGATTCCAGGCGAGATTTTGGTGCCTAAGTATGTTGTTCAGCCTCTCTAAAGTAATGCAAACACTTCGTGTGTTTGCTACTAATACAGGACAAGAAAGTATGTGACATTAACATTTTACCACTTAAGATATCTTAGCATTCATCAATACTTTTATGTGGCATTGATAATATACATGTAACATTCTGTTGTTCTATTCAATTGTGTTTTGCCATATAATTGGTGCCGGAACCCGGGAATCGAACTTTATGGGCTAAATCTACTTCTTCACATGAAAAATGGAGGCATCGACAAACACAGTTCCATTAACGACACAGACCTACCGTATTAGTCCTTGCTGGTTCTGCAAAGGCGATCACTGGAATGACTGTTGTACGAAATATAAAACAGCAGAAGCCAGAAGGAAGAAAATTCAAATACAAGGGAAATGCTACATTTGCCTTTTGAAGGGGCACATGGCCTTTGAATGCTTTTCAAAACAGGTTTGTTTTTACAATTACAGACGTAACGTCGCGACGTTAACGCCGTTGCTAGGGTGTCAGGATAGTAACAACATGGAGTAACAGGAACAAACAATTGAGGAACATTGCATACAGGACAGAACAATTACAGGAACAGTACAGAAGGAACAGTTGACAGAAAGGAACATAACAAATATAGGAACAGTACATATAGGAACATAGAAGTTAGGTTAACAGCACACAGAGACTTCAGATAAATATATACATCACAGGAGTCTGCCCAATATAAATTCGGATCTACAAAACAGGATATGGCACAGATAACCAGTGGAACAAAGAAACTGCAACATAAGGATGGAATTAATACGGAGCAAGAATCAGAGGGAAACACGGAAGAATTGCAGCACAAGGAACATCAAATGGCTGACTGTATAAATATACAGTCTTGAAAGAGAAGATCTGTAAATTGGAGAAGGAAAACGAAATGTTTCGAGTATCTCAGATGCAATGTAATAAAATGACACAGCAGCAAACTGGCGAAATCAGTCAGTTAAAAGGAAGAATAATAAAGCTGGAACAAAAAGAGAGTAACTTTGATGGGTCGAAGGTTATGGACAGTGTTGAAAGGCAGTTATCGGATCTGTTTAGTATAATGAACACCTACAATAAGGCGATAGAGACACGTCCAAAAAGGAACACATGTGAATTTCAAAGGGCGACTATCCGAGATCTCTCAGAAAATAAACTAATTGAGGTATTTCAGTTGCTAATAACTGCTGTTCAAAATGCTGATATGAAACTAATTCATACTTCATCAGACACAACGGAAAATTCGAACACACAAGAGAAACAAAAGTTAAAACATAAGCTTATATCGTCACGGACGTATGTACTTGTCTTTCAACAGATGCAAAGTAGAAGTAAAACAAAGATCAGGAATCGATACAATTAACTTACTCCACCCATCAAAGACACCAAAGGGTAAGAAACACAAACATTAAGCGACCAGACCATAATGGAAACCTAAACAAAGGAAGGCCATAAGGACCGTTACTTTCCCACAAAATGGCCATATGGCCATCCAAAATAAAAATACACAAGTGATACACACAGTAAGTAACTAAAACAACATTAATAAACCGCCACAGAAGAACCGCCTTGGAACGGCCAGTGGAAAGATTTCCACAAGGGGGCTTAAATCGATTTTACGTGGCCACAATCCTCGCCCTTACTTCCGTCGCGGTTTAGACAAATAATTTGTTCAGTCCGCATGAAGGACTCCTTACTCATCAGTGCAACATCTCCGTGAACACAAAAAAAATCAAAGATCCACAGAGGTGAGACAACGCCCAGCAGGCACTCAACGTTGAATCAACGTTGAGTTTGTGTTGAAATTAGGTTGATTGGTTGATCAACCTTATATCAACCTCTGTTCAACGGTGATTTATCAACACTGATTAAACGTTGGCAGTATAACGTTGAATCAAAGTTGATATGTTGTTGTATATAAACAACTGATTCCGCAAAGTTGAACTTAAGTTGGTAAAACTCTGCTGATTAAACGTTGATGTCCTTATTATTTAATCAACGTTGAAATTTGGCTGACAACCAACATTTGGTTATTACTACATAATAAACAACAACAACAGCAGCGATATTATTATTATTATTGTTGTTGCTGCTGCTGCTGCTGCTTTAAAACAACACTCGCAAATATGAAAGAGCACATCACGTCGGGTCAACGTCGTATCAACGTCGTCGCATCGACGTTGATGCGACGTTTCCTAAACGTCATGTGCCCACTGGGATAAAAATCCAGAAGGCGCGCAGGTGCGGCAAACGATCAGGGTCTACGCTGTTTGCTTGTCAAATACCAATTATATATGGATCCGATCAGTTTGTAAGTTTCGAATGGACTTTCCCACGAAGCTCACAGAAACAAAAAATGGCGGCGCCGAACAGAAAAAGGTATTTAGAGTTTTATCCTAACGTACGTCGCAGGCATAGCCAGTGTTCGGCTTATCCTGCGTCTAAACGAATACTAGTTGATGAGACGGTTCTTATAAAAAAATGCAGGCTTTGTTAGATCTTATTTTCATATCTTTTGATCCTTTGGTCGTGACGTGACGCGCCGGGAAAATCATATGCTCACAGAGCGTGTAAGTTTTTTCGTGAACTTGAGACAAAGAGGGGAAAAAACAACAGAAAAAAAGTATTCATTGTGCGAGGTAAGATTTATTATTATCATTATTACTGCATACATTTTCATAATAGCATGTGTTATTACACACAATACAATGGAAACGAAAAAACTTTTGATTCATAAATTTTGTACTCTTTCAAGTGCGCATTACAAGCGCATGCACGCAGACGCGCAGTTATGAAAATACACCGCCAGAAACTGAAACGGGCTTCTCAACTTGCAGTTAATACAAAATATCATTTAAAAGTGATGTTGTAATAGCTTTGTTCTTTATAAATTTTAAAATCAACTTTTAAATGAAGAGAAACTTTTCATTTTTCCAGTTAACTTTTAAATCGAACGAAACGAAGTGCAATGATGAATAATATAATTGGCCCGTCAAAGGAAAAATATATAAATTATAATGCCCGGTAAAATGCACGATTCTATTTCTATTACTTAACAGTAAAATCAAGCTTCTGGGCCATGTAATGCTTATTTTAAGTCACTGGGAACCTTTTTAGAAAATATGTGATTTTCAGCCAACTACTTAAAATTTTGTTATGCTCTGGCTTTACTCCTTTGTGTATACATAACTGTGCTTATCAGTTTTTTTCCACATTATAGGCGTGTAATATTAGAGCGTCTGGTGTTTATGATCCCCAGCTTATGCCACAAGTTTTATGCTTTTTTTTATACGATAACACGCCCGTGCGACATAGTGCATTTTTTCACATCTCAAAAATGGCTTATTTTCTGATGAAATTTGTGATATTTTTGTTACTTTTACTTCAAATATATGTTGTGGGTGCCCGTTAGAACTGCCTCATTGAGGCGGTTCTAACAAGTACCCATAACCTATGTTTTGAAGCAGAAATGTAGAAATAAGAAAAATGATATATACCCCGTAAACCCCAGTTTTCTCTATATGAAGTGGGGTTTAGGAGGTGTTAATTTCACGGACGAGTTCACGTGATGGATTATACGGCCCTTTCAAAATTATTTCACTGATATCGAGCCGATCGTTAATCAGAGGTGGGCGAAAACCGGAGTAACCGGAGAAAAAAATACCTAACCTTCCCTTGCAGAACTTGGCGTCTCACGTGTGACCCAAGCCAGGCTCGAACAACAGCGGTGAGGGATCTAATGATTAAGAGTCAGCGCTCTTATCCACTAGGCCAAGGAGGCCCATATGTTTTATGCCTGTACATGGTTTGTTTGGATGATTCCGTTCCCTATTATATGTTACTGTTATTATACATGTATTTTTATGCAAATAGTGTAAGATGCCCTGGGTGTACGTAGTACGTGGGTCTACACTATTTACCCAAATCTCATCTTTTGTACCCTATATAGACATTAAAATGTGCAAATGTAATCCGACAGGGTTTAGAATAAAAATGCATATTTAAACGTTTGTTACAAGACATATGCGGCCCCCGCCCATTGGGGCTGACAGAAATAAATGGGCTGCATGATGCTTCAACGCAGAGCTGAAACCGATCGCACATGAGTACTGGTAAACCGCTCAGAGAATCTAAGCCTGCCCAGGTAAAGCGGTGCGAGTTGGACTGTCCGTGCTTATAAACCCTATTGGTTTCATTGGGCGACAGGGCTTGAGATGTCATTTCATCTCCATGTCGGGAAAAAGTCCCACAAAATTGGAAGCAACGACTCCAAAATGACCTATACAGTGTTGACGGGGACGTTAAACCTCAAATAAAACAAAACTAAAATCATAACACTTTATCTAGAAAAAAAAATTAATAGTGAAATAAACAGAAGCATATAGGCCTACCCCTGCATTATTATTATTATTATTATTATTATTATTATTTTACTTTTCTTATTTCTTCTCCAAACATAGGTCGTGGGTACCCGTTAGAAGGCGGTTCCAACAAGCAACAACAAGCTACGGGTACGTATGCATGGAACATGATAGACGTTAATTTTATTTAGTAAGAAAACGTTACTCAGGAAAAGCCACAATCAAAGACCACAGCCACCACAAGCCACCAAAATAACAGTTAGAAATGATGAGACGACACGTCACATACACAATCGAAATGTGCGTGCACCGACAGTACAAAACCAGAAACTGCAACGGAATCATTACGACAACATGCCTATGTAATGCAGGACCATATTTTATGGATCCAGAGATGATAATTGGTGATTTGTTCTTATTTCTGCTCCAAACATAGATTGTAGATGCTCGTTAGAGCAGGTTCTAACGCGTATCCACAATTATTATTAATAATAATAACCGACCTCTCGATCTAAAACCCGATGCTTAACCACTGCACCCCAGCGCATTTATGTTTTGGAGCAGAAATAAGTAAAATAATGTAAACCCCACCTTTCTCTATATAAAGTAGTGTTTAAAAGGGTAATCATTGCATGGACTTGTTAACATGATGTGACCGCCAGTAGTTAAACTACTGATTGGGTTTCAAATCCGGAGTTTACGAAATTGTCACCATCGCCCCCAATTCCGATGCAGTGTCATACATAATGGCAATAACAGTATATTCAGCATTCATGGTCAGGTGGTACAGACGCAGCAAAGCGTATGGCATTAACAAACACTACCTGCATGCAGCCACATTAAATTTAGCAAGTTTGTTCCTAAGCATATTTATCTTTCTCTCCTCTAATAAATAATGACTTCTTTATAATGAATGAAATTTTGAAGATGAAGGAACAGGTTTCAGAGAGGGATAGGGTAGTTAATCAGAGAGACATTTATAGGTCTAGAGTGTATTAGAGTAAACATTAGGACTGATTCCAGTCTACCACGATAAGTAAAACCGAAAAAAAAGTTTGGTCATTGTAAGGTTAATTAACTCAGATTTTTAGTTCAGTACTATTTTTGGTTATGGCATTTTCAAGATTAAACGTTATTTTCCGCATGTTTTCGTGTAAAATTGAGGATCCAGTGTAAATTGTTCATAAATAAGAACTTATCATGATGTGCGATTTAAATTACTAATTCATAATTAAAACTCTTGCTGCATATATATTTATATTATTGGTCGATCCTCAAACCAGTCTGTTGTGGAGAGGTGGCTTACAACATAGAAAAAGATCATCATACCTAGCAGTTATGGTGAGGTGGTATCGATACTGCAAAGCATACACCACTCATGCATGATTTCACTATTTAAGTAGCACATAAAGTAAGGAATTAAACACAATAAATATCTAATCCAGAATTTAAACTTCTCGATGCTCATGTGTTTTTTTTTTTTTTTTAATCTTCGATCGATCCTCATACCGGTCTGTTAAGGAGAGGTGGCTTTTTTAGAAAACGATCCTCATGCCTTGCATTCATGGTGAGGTGGTATCGATACTTCAAAGAATACAACACTTACACATACATACCTTCGGTTTACAAGCATGATTTCATTATTTACGTAATTAGCACATGAGGTAAGGCAATGCTAATTCAGAATTTAAACTTCTCTATGCGCATGTTTTATTTATTTTTTTTTTTTTCAATTTTCGATCGATCCTCATACCAGTCTGTTGAGGAGAGGTGGCTTTTTAGAAAACGAGCCTCATGCCTTGCATTCATGGTGAGGTGGTATCGATATTTCAAAGCATACAACACTTACACATACATATTTTCGGTTCACAAGCATGATTTCATTATTTACGTAATTAGCACATGAAGTAAGGAAACCCTAATTCAGAATGTAAACTTCTCTATGGTCATGTTTTTTTTTTCAATTTTCGATCGATCCTCGTACCAGTCTGTTGAGGAGAGGTGGCTTTTTAGAAAACGATCCTCATGCCCTGCATTCACGGTGAGGTGGTATCGATACTTCAAAGCATACAGCACTTACACATACATACTTTCGGTTTACAAGCATGGTTTCATTTTTTACGTAATTAGCACATGAAGTAAGGAAATACTAACTTAGAATTTAAACTTCTCTATGCTCATGCTTTTTTTTCAATTTTCGATCGATCCTCACACCAGTCTGTCGAGGAGAGGTGGCTTTTTAGAAGATGATCCTAATGCGAGGTGGTATTGATACTTCAGAGCATACAGCACTTACACAAACATACTTTTCCAGAAAACTTGAACGACAGCGGATTGCGGTCAAAGTTTACGCGAACCCCTTCGGGGTTCATTTAATTTGCATGCGACCCACTGCGTTCATATTTACATAAACCGCAGAAAGATAAAATACATTTCTAAAGTGTACGGATTTTCTACACAATACACAATAATTTCTTCCAGAAACTAAACATGCATCTATAGGAGAAAATACATCTGTGGTGTAATTTGAAGAATTGCCTTTCTTGTTTTTCAGATAGTGTTATGAATAGGACCACCCTTGACCCCGACAGAATTAAAAAAGAAAAGAAAAGAAATTAGCGTCCGACTAAAATAGACAGCTTACAGAACAGGCGGTAGCTAATGTCGAACAAAAAAAAAACACAGTGATCAGTTCTACAAACTTTAAGTACAACAGTGTTTGTGGCTCGTAATATCTTAAAAGAAAATTTAAGTGAAAAAGTGGGCGCCCTTGCATGCGTATGAAATATTTACAGTTTGCAAATTAAATGTTAGTTTCGTTTCTTTAATAAATCATGGTTTCTTAAACGCTGTTTCTGTAGTTATATAAGTTTGATTTAATGGTTGATATTTCAACGTTGATGCAAGGTTGAAAATTAAGCTATGGTTCAAAGATGACTGCTCAACGTTGATTCAACTTTCATATTCAACCGAATATCAACGTTTATTCAACATTAATATCTTAACGTTGAATCAACACTGTAATATCAACGTTGATTCACTGTTGGATTGTCAACTTTGAGTCAACGTTGACTGTGCAACGTTGATTCAAATTTCATATTCAACCCAAAATCAACGTTGAGTCAACGTTTGCCTTCAACGTTGACTCAACGTTGAATCAACCGATTATTGCCCGCTGGGCGGTGAGGACTCGACAGCAAGAAACCACTGAAATGCTGGAGCAAAAGAAAACCAACAGTTAGACGAGTTCTTATGTTTCTTAAGGTAATTTTAAAGTTCTTTAGGCCTTTTTAAGTTGTGTTTATTTTAATGCCAATGGTGAACTGACAGCAAGTTAAAATCTTCAGTTGCTGGAGTGTTGTGGATTCTCCACAATAAAAGTATTAGGTTATATTTTTCATGTATTTAATATTGTTATAATAAGCTACATTAGGCACATTAACTTACAATAGGTTGCATTACAATTACGGACGTAACGTCGCGACGTTAACGTCGTCGCTAGGGAGTCAGGATAGTAACAACATGGAGTAACAGGAACAAACAATTGAGGAACATTGCAGATAGGACAGAACAATTACAGGAACAATACAGAAGGAACAGTTGACAGAAAAGAACATAACAAATATAGGAACAGTACATATAGGAACATAGAAGTTAGGTAAACAGCACACAGAGACTTCAGATAAATGTATATATACAGGAATCACAGAAATACAACCTCACGTGGACATAGCATTATTCTAATGCAGGACAAGAGAGTATGTGACATTAACATTATACCACTTAAGATATCTTAGCATTCATCATTACTTTTATGTGGCATTGATAATATACATGTAACATTCTGTTGTTCTATTAAATTGTGTTTTGCCATATACAGTAAAACCTGTCCAAGTGGCCACCTGTATTAAGCAAGCAACTTGTCTTAAGCAAGCAGGCATTTAGTTCCCAAAAAGGGAAAATGCATTAAAATTCACCTGTGTTAAGAAAGTACCTGCCTTAAGCAAGCACTTTTTGAATATCCCATTGGTGGCTGCTTAATACAGGTTGGACTGTAATTGGTGCCGGAACCCGGGAATTGAACATTATGGGCTAAATCTACTTCTTCACATGAATAATGGAGGCATCGACAAACACAGTTCCATTAACAACACAAACCTACCGTATTAGTCCTTGCTGGCTCTTCAAAGGCGATCACTGGAATGACTGTTGTACGAAATATAAAACAGCAGGAACCAGAAGGCAGAAAATTCAAATACAAGGAAAATGCTACATTTGCCTTTTGAAGGGGCACAGGGCCTATGAATGCTTTTCAAAACAGGTTTGAAACACTACATCATAGTGTAGATTATAATTTCTTGTCCTTTGGGATCATTGATTCCATTGTAGAATTTTGAAAATATCTGAGGGTCACTGTTGAGGCCTAATTGGCCGAAACTATCTAGTCTGGTCCAGAAAACATGAACACTCCACATTTTTCACTTCTGTGGTGTATTCCTTGCTTCCAAAGGATAACCCTTTTATAGAACATATTTAACTTCACTACAGCTTGTGTGAGGGAATGTGTTGCGGCGGTAAAACGTCTCCCTGCCCTACATCATAGTGTAGATTATATTTTCTTGTCCTTTGGGATCATTGATTTCATTGTGGTATTTTGAAAATATCTGAGGGTCACTGATGAGGCCTAATTGGCCGAAACTAGCTAGTCTGGCCCAGAAAACATGAACACTCCATGATTTTCACTTCTGTGGTGTATTCCTTGCTTCCAAAGGATAACCCTTTTATAGAACATATTGCTATTATTGTAAACGATATCGTCACCATCACAGGAGTCTGTGTCCACATAAATTCGGATCTACAAAACAGGATATGGCATAGATAACCAGTGGAACAAAGAAACTGCAACATAAGGATGGAATTAATACGGAGCAAGAATCAGAGGGAAACACGGAAGAATTACAGCACAAGGAACATCAAATGGCTGACTGTATAAATATACAGTCTTGAAAGAGAAGATCTGTAAATTGGAGAAGGAAAACGAAATGTTTCGAGTATCTCAGATGCAATGTAATAAAATGACACAGCAGCAAACTGACGAAATCAATCAGTTAAAAGGAAGAATAATAAAGCTGGAACAAAAAGAGAGTAGCTTTGATGGGTCGAAGGTTATGGTCAGTGTTGAAAGGCAGTTATCGGATCTGTTTAGTATAATGAACACCTACAATAAGGCGATAGAGACACGTCCAAAAAGGAACACATGTGAATTTCAAAGGGCGACTATCCGAGATCTCTCAGAAAATAAACTAGTTGAGGAATTTCAGTTGCTAATAACTGCTGTTCAAAATGCTGATATGAAACTAATTCATACTTCATCAGACACAACGGAAAATTCGAACACACAAGAGAAACAGAAGTTAAAACATAAGCTTATATAATCATGGACGTATGTACTTGTCTTTCAACAGATGCAAAGTATGTTTCTTAAGGTAATTTTAAAGTTCTTTAGGCCTTTATAAGTTATGTTTATTTTAATACCAATGGTAAACTGACAGCAAGTTAAAATCTTCAGTTGCGGGAGTGTTGTGGATTCTCCACAATAAAAGTATCAGGTTATATTTTTCATGTATTTAATATAGTTATAATAAGCTTCATTAGGCACATTAACTTTACAATAGGTTGCATTACAATTACGGACGTAACGTCGCGACGTTAACGTCGTTGCTAGGGAGTCAGGATAGTAACAGCATGGAGTAACAGGAATAAACAATTGAGGAACATTGCAGACAGGACAGAACAATTACAGGAACAATACAGAAGGAACAGTTGACAGAAAGGAACATAACAAATATAGGAACAGTACACATAGGAACATAGAAGTAAGGTAAACAGCACACAGAGACTTCAGATAAATATATATATACAGGAATCACAGAAATACAACCTCACGTGGACATAGCATTATTCCAATACAGGACAAGAGAGTGTGTGACATTAACATTTTACCACTGAAGATATCTTAGCTTCCATCATTATTTTTATGTGGCATTGATAATATACATGTAACATTCTGTTGTTCTATTGAATTGTGTTTTGCCATATAATTGGTGCCGGAACCCGGGAATTGAACTTTATGGGCTATATCTACTTCTTCACATGAAAAATGGAGGCATCGACAAACACAGTTCCATTAACAACACAAGCCTACCGTATTAGTCCTTGCTGGTTCTTCAAAGGCGATCACTGGAATGACTGTTGTACGAAATATAAAACAGCAGAAGCCAGAAGGCAGAAAATTCAAATACAAGGGAAATGCTACATTTGCCTTTTGAAGGGGCACAGGGCCTTTGAATGCTTTTCAAAACAGGTTTGGTCGCTTAAAGTTTGTGTTTCTTTCCCTTTGGTGTCTTTGATGGATGGAGTAAGTTAATTGTATCGATTCCTGATCTTTGTTTTACTTCTACTTTGCTATTATTGTATTATTATTGGCATTGATAATATACATGTAACATTCTGTTGTTCTATTAAATTGTGTTTTGCCACATAACCCTCCTAAGCGGTTTACCAGTTCTCATGTGCGGTGGGTTTTAGCTCTGCGTCGAAGCATCATGCAGCCCAATCTATTTCTCCAAGCCCCGATGGGCTGGAGCCCTGGTACCCATAGTAAGATGTTTGATTGTATCCCCGGGGTTTCCTGGAGTGTGCCTAGCTGGGGTCTGAACCAAGATTATGTTGTAGGCCCTATTTTACCGGCGATTTTAATACCCAGAGACACACAAACTTTCATCCTCTCTCACATTCTTTTTATTGGAAATGTCGGGTTTGGTACCGAGCTAAGTGCTTCAAAATGTAGCTTTGAAAAAAGCTGCTCAAAATCACAATTTACAAATACAAAAGTCACTCCATAGGAGAAAATGCTTGACTTTTATCCAAAGTTTCATCAAATAACCGATTCGAGGAGGTTGGCAGAGGAATCAGATTGCCCCACGAAGGGTACGTGCCCATTTTGTAACCCATTCATGGTTCTACTCACGCCTAGGGGTTCAGCGCCTTTTCTCTTTATAAGGTGGGGTTTAGTGGGTGTTAATTTCTTCACGTGATGAAACCAAAATACTTAAATGCATTGGGCAGTCTGACTTACTCACACCAAAAACACCTCACACTCACACCTGGACAGGCTAGGCCCGTCTTAGCGGTTTACCAGTACTCATGTGTGGCCAGTTTCAGGACTGTTTGGAAGCACCATACAGCCTAATCTATTTCTCCAAGCCCCGATGGGCTGGGGGCGAGAATGTTGTAAACATTTCGAGACATTTAGAAAATTCTTTTCCTTATAACTGCTCAAAACATCGGTTGTGGGTGCTTGTTAGAATCACCTCACCGAGGCTGTGCTAACGAGTGCAGAACCACACTGTGTGTTATAAGTGGATATATGGAAAATATCAGGAAAGTAACTGTCCTTTTGGCTTTCCGCTGTTTGTGTTTCCATTGGGGTCTGTTGTTTCATGTTTGTGTTTCTTTCCCTTTGGTGTCTCTGATGGGAGCTGTGGGTTAATTGTATCGATTCCAGATCATTGCCTATACTTCTATTTTATCTTATTACGAAAACACATCTAGTCGAGTATACTGAGAATTTAGCAATACTAAAATGAAAATTTTCCGATAAAACAAAAAATCCCACATTATTTTTTCTTCTTTTAACAAAAACTGTAGGAACTCCACAGGACGGCGATACGGTTACAACGAGTACCTACAACCTATGCTTTTGAGCAGAAATGAGAAACAAAATGTATGTCATTGTTAACGCCAGACTCGCCAGTATGACTAAATAAATTCCAGTCTGGTGCTTCTGCAAAATGCCTGAGTGAATTGATACCATGATTTGCTGTGATATTCGTAAATGCAGAATTTGGTTTCATAGAATATTTTTAGATCTGAATTCATCAACAAGTCAATGGGAGTGTCCGACTTGTGAGCGGTAAAGTGTGTGATATCATTGAAGGCCGTGAATTGATCACACATGCAAATCTGACTTTATATAGAGACAGTAGGATTTACACGGGTGTGCATTTTTTCTTTCGTATTTCCTCAAAAACATGGTTTGTGTTTTGTCAATAGAGAAAAGTGGAGTTAACAGTGTTATATGGAATTATTCAGCAGCAAATAACTGGCGATGTCCATCTTGTGAACAGCAACATGAGTCATATCATTTTAAATTTGAAAGCTGTGTAATGATCATGCATGTAAACGCAATTTTATATAGAGAAAGAGGGATTTACACGGGTATGTATTATTTCTTTCTTATTTCCTCAAAAACATGATTTGTGTTTTAAACTTGTCCACAGAGTAAAGGGGGTTTACAGTGATACATGATATTATTCAGCAGCAAATAATTGGCGATTTCCATCTTGTGAACAGCAATATGAGTGACATCAAGTTAAACTTGAGCGAGGATTGTGGCCACGTAAAATCGATTTAAGCCCCCCAGTGGAAATCTTCCACTGACCGTTCCAAGGTGGCTCTTCTGTGGCGATTTATTTATGTTGTTGTTTGTTACTTACTGTGTGTATCACTTGTGTCTTTTAATTTTGGATGGCCATATGGCCATTTTGTGGGAAAGTAACTGTCCTTATGGCCTTCCTTTGTTTAGGTTTCCATTATGGTCTGGTCGCTTAATGTTTGTATTTCTTTCCCTTTGGTGTCTTTTATGGGTGGAGTAAGTTAATTGTATCAATTCCTGATCTTTGTTTTACTTCTACTTTGAAAGTTCGTGACACCCAATTGTATATAATGAAAAGTAGGGTTATCACGGATATGCATTATTTCTCTCATGTTTGCTCTAAAACTTGGTTTGTGAGTTTTCAAAGAATAAAAAGGATGGTTTACAGTGATATATGATATTATTCAGCAGAAATATTTGGCGATTTCCATCTTGTGAACAGCAACATGAGTGACATCATGTCAAACTTGAAAGTTCGTGACAGCCAAATTTACATAAAGAAAAGTAGGGTTATCAGGGGTAGGTTTTTTACTCTCATGTTTGCTCTAAAACTTGGTTTGTGAGTTCTCAAAGGAGAAAAGTGTGGTTTACAGCGATAAAGGATATTTTCCTATTTTTTTATCAAAAAGGGTTTGTGTACTCATTAGCACTGGCTCAGTGTGGTATATAAAAAGAAAATATTTTATAGTCTTTTAGAATGGAGCTCAAAATTGTATCTGATACAATTGTTATCAATAAGTGGCCACCACAAGTTGAGATATTATGATAATGCACCACTACCTCACACATCCCGGACATAATCCGAGAGCATCCCGGACAAATCAAATTCAAATAGAGCCCTAAAAGGTGAAAAAAAATGAAAAGTATTTTAATGATCTTTTAGAATGGAGCATAAAATTTTATCTGATACATTTTTAAATTAATTTCTGACTTTCACAAGTCGAGATATTGAGGAAAACGAGCCACTCTCCCCAACCGTTCCATGACACAATCTGGGTTGTGGGTACTCATTAGAACTGCCTCAATGAGGTGTATAAAAATAATATTCTTTTAGAATTTAGCTTAAAATCTTATCCGATACAATTCTTATCATTTAGTGATCACCACAAGTCGAGATATTATGATAATGCACAACAACTCCAACACCCAGGACACAATCCGGGAATTTTCCGGACAAATTAACTTCAAACATGGACCCTAAAAATGTTAAAGACGAAAAATATGTTTAGTAAACTTTTAGTCTTGAGCATAAAAGTTTATTTGATACTAATTTTATTAATTTCTGACCACCCGAAGTGGAGATATTAGGGATCACCCACCACTACCCCCAACATCCAGGACACATTCCGGGAATTTCCCGGACAAATTAACTTCACAATGTACCCCTAAAATGTTAAAAATTAAACATACCTTTTACAACATTTGATACTAATTTTATTAATTTCTGACCACCTGGAGTCGAGATATTATGATAATGCACAACTACTCCAACATCCAGGACACAATCCGGGAATTTTCCGAACAAATTAACCTAAAAAAATGGACCCCTAAAATGTTAAAAATGAAACATATTTTAGTAATCTTTTAGTCTTGAGCTTAAAAGTTTATTTGATACTAATTTCTGACCCCCCGAAGTGGAGATATTAGGGATACCGCACCATAACCGCATTTTTCCCGAACATTTTCCGGACATTAGTGTGCACCCGTTATTGAGCAATTCGTAGAACCAACATAAAAACGCGGGAAATTTTGACAGCCGTCAACGGAGTGAAAAACAAAATGGTTGGAAACGATTTATTAAATTAGTGTATTTGTTTTCATGCCCCTGCCATTTTAAATTGCCTAAATTGGTATAAAAGGGCACATATAATGTCACCTTATCGGCTGCCACGTTTTTTGGTTCGGCCCGGCGCGGCCTTGGCTTTTATACCCGACCGTCCGATTTATGGACATCTCGGCCCCTAACAAACTCGGCCCCTGACAAACTCGGCCCCTAGCAAACTCGGCCCCCATTCAACTCCGTCCCTAAAAACTCAGTCCCTAGCAGCATTTAGGTCCTAAAATACAATGTTTTTGTTTTCGAGAATCAATTTGGAAGGTGGATAGATAGTTTCACAGAAAGTTTGAGCATATTCACGTTTTTAATACGAAACCTTATCCACGATAAAAGATCGCGGAAACCCATGCTGTAATTGGGACGGTGTTGGAATTGAGTGTGGCATCACGAAAACATGCCTATATAATTTTGACCACCTACAACCATACTTTTATATAGTAAAACTGGGGTTTACAAGGGTTTATATCAATTTACTTTTTTTTCTTCTCAAAAACATAGATTGTTGGTTCTTGTAAGAACTGCCTCGTCGATGCCGTTTTTTCAAGTACCCAAATCTGTTTGCTCAAAAACATAGATTGTTGGTACTTGTTAGAATCGCCCTGTCAATGTGGTTCTAACAAGTACCCAACATCTATGTTTATAGAAGAAACAAGAAAAATATGTGCATGCTTCATCTGAAAATTTTCATATTTGGGTGGTGAAAAATTCAATATTTTTGAATAGGCGTGTTTTTTTTTTTTTTTTTTTGGGGGGGGGGGGGGGGGGGGTGGATATTAACATTTCCAGTATAAAACCAAATGTAAACCTATAGAAAACAATATTCGCCCTCCACCCATCGGTTTTCGCCCACCTCTGATTAACGATCGGCTCGATATGAGTGAAATAATCTTGAAAGGGCCGTAAAATCCAAACCAAAAAAAAAAATAAATAAATAAACTGACAGCGCTATTGTTTCGCCCACGCTTAAAACGTTCAAAGACGGTTGTCAATCATCTCAAATACCAGTTCAGAAGCACGTGATGGAAAGCTCATGACGGTGCTACAAAGCTTTCGGCACGTATTTGATATTCGTCTCAAACAACTTCAAAAGTGCGTCTGGGAGTAGTCCGATTGCTAACTTGCCGATTGCGCTGTTGTTAGAAAGAAACTTATTTTTTCTACCGTTCATGAAAGTATGAATGACAGCGTAGCGCTAGCAAAATTTATATGAACCCCTTCGGTGTTAAGTTACTTTGCAGGCGATCCGCTGCTTTCATACTTTATTTATTTTATTTTATTTTTTTTTTGATTTGAGGTTTAACGTCCCCGTCAACACTGTAAAGGTCATTTTGGAGACGTTGCTTCCAATTTTGTGGGACTTTTACCCGACATTGAGATGAAATGACATCTCAAGCCCTGTCACCCAATGAAACCAATATGGTTTATAAGCATGGACGGCATGGACTCCTCTAAGTGGTTTACCAGTACTCGTGTGCGGGTCGGTTTCAGCTCTGCGTCACGCGGAAGCATCGTGCAGCCCATATATTTCTTCAAGCCCCGACGGGCGGGGCCATCATACATTCATGAACAGCAGAAAAATTAAATTCATTCCTTAAATGAACACACCAGTACCTCATGGGTTTAGGTCGGGTAAAAGCCCCACAAAATTGGAAGCAGCTTCTCCAAAATGACCTATACAATGTTGACGGGGGTTCCAAACAATCAAAATCATTGGTATTAATAGAAAAAAAATGCTAATGGCTGTGGAATGGTAAAACCCTGCAAATGTTAATAAAAACAAAATGGTTCAATTTTTGTAAGTGCGCAACAGAACATACTACTAGTATCCTTTAAGTGGCAGAGATGTAATTACAGGCCAATCAATTAGTTTATTAATTACATCGGAAGGTGAGTGACAGTGGACCCACAGCAATTTGTCATGCACTGGTTCAATCAACGGCATTAGGTCCTTTAACTCATGGGAAATGGGTTACTCATAATTTCTTCAAAATGAGTTCAAAAGGTAATTAGGCATATGTACATTAAAAATATGTGTAATAGTTTGATAATACACGCCTACGGAACGATAGAATGCGTAACCATTGGTTAAGAACGTGAAGCAATTAGAGCGACATCCGGTTAGGAATTAGATCGCTAAAAAAGGTAAAGAAACTGTGCAGTTTCTGTGTTTCATAAGTTATATAATTTTTACGAGGAAGTTATTTAAAAAAACGGGGAATTACATTCAGGAGCCCATTGATATCGGCATCTTTGGAGTAAATACCAAATCCCGTACTTCACACATATTGGCTAAATTTAGTTTCTCCTGCTGAAGGTGAACCCAAGCCTTAGAAAACGAGTGGTTTTTCGAGGTGTTTGTTGCCTTTTATTTATTACTGCGCTTTGCTACAAGTTCAGCGTATTAACATGCACACACAATAAACATATATGGTTATATGTGTTGTGGATATTTTGCTTGTTAATGCAGCACTAGCGAGAAATCACCACGGAAAAGGTCGAAAATGGTTGGTTACGCATTAGATCTATAGAAATGATAACAAAACTTGCAACTATAAAGCGGATCTGTTTTCATCTCCACGGCCCCAGAATCACCCGCACCTTGTTCTACGGAACCATTTTTAGCCAACCTGATAAGCAGTGCGCTATTGATTCGATAATGACATAGTATTTTATGGAAACATTTTCAGTCTCCAGAATCACAGTACCGAATGATTTTCACGGACTTTTACGCTGTGTTTGTTTTATCAATGGTCCGGTAATTGACTGAAATGAAATAAAACAGGTTTTGGAGTTTTAATTTCTGCGAAGAACTCCTCATCTGCCAAAATTTGCTGGTTAAGCATTAGATCGTCTGGTTGAGCATTCGATAACCAGAGGAGAAAATCAAACCCGTTGCTGCCTAAGTAAATGCCAGCAGCTTACTACAATAAAAGGTGGTCTACATATGATTTCTAAATTGTGTTAAAATCACCAGAGAAAGAAAGCTGTGATGAAAAATACTTTTCTGGACAAGAACATTAAATGTCTGGGTATCATGCTTATCTGACCGAATGACGCGCCGATTCATAAATAAGAGGTCATTACTTGCTTTTGTAGAAAACAAAATGGCCAGCTTACGCTTTGTAATGGCGATTAAATCTATATCCGGATGGGACGGCCATTAATGAACCGTCTCATCCGAGAATGAAAGCTGTTCGCCATCCTGTAAATGAATTTGACTAAATTTCCTATTAACAAGAATTGCCCAAAATAAAAAAATGGAGAGAACCCGTTTAAGAAACTCAGGCGTGAAAGGCTAAGGGTAAGATCGTTAACACTGCAGATACGAAAGCCTATTTGGCTTATGTAGGAGAAAATAAAATACCGTAAAGGCGTAGTAACGCGACACAAAAGACGTAATAACGCAAAAAAGGCGTAGAAACGCAAAACAAAAGACGCAGTAACGCCAATCAGAAGGGGAAGCTACGCAAAAAAGGCGAAGTAACGCAAAAACAAGGCGTAGTAACGCGAAAAAGTGAATACTAATGCAAAAGAAAGACGTAGTAACGCAAAAGAAAGGCGCAGTGATGCGAATCAAAGGCGTTTTTACGCGGATCAAAAGGCGTAGTAATGCGAAAAAGGCAAAGTAACGCAAAAGAAAGGCGTATTTGTTTTAGCTCGCCTCTGCAAAGCAAATAGGTAGCCGGAATATCCTACTCCTGGGACTGCGCATGCCCCTAAAATATATGTCTGTATCATGATCTATAACCCAGATCGGAGATCCCGTGAGTTCTATGCTAACTGTCAAAACGATAAGATAAAGATATTGTCTAAAACCAACTTCTTATTAATACAAACAGCGCAAGAATGACACACCATGTATTCTTAATCATGTTAATCAAGACGAACTAGAATCCATTTGTAAAATTTATAAATTTTAAGTAAACAGGAGGACAGGTGCGTTCATTAAATAAATTGAGAGAAGTAAGTCAGTCAGTCAGTCAGTAAGTAAGTAAGGACTTTATTTAGTGAGGGTAGCAACATTTAGCACATACAAAAATACATGTAATAGCTAATCTTCCACGAGGCCCTCAGCTAATCTTCCATGATCTAATCTTACTTCTTAATAAAACATACACGCTATAATATTTTGTTTCATCGGCAGTGTCATTTTTAGATATGAGGAAAAAATATAGATATAATAAATTGATAGAACATACAAGTTATAATATTTTCTTCCATCTGCAGTATCATGTTTAGATATGAGGAGATTTTGAAACCGTTTTGAATATGGAGCAATATTTTCTCACGGATGTATCTAGGCAGTGATTAGGCAGTTTACATTAAGCCAAAAGTCCAGTTTTTTGTTCACTATTGACCGACTGTTGATAATATTGTATTTAGTACTAAAAAGGTTGTAGACATTTGTTTTCTCCACATCATTTTGTTTCTTTGAATAATCATTACGAAAACACGCCTATACAAATACAATGTAACCTTTATCGCCAAAAAAAAAACACGAAAATTTTAAGATGAAAAATTGTGATATTTTTCTCATTTCTGCACAAAATATAATGTGATTAAAAAAAACAACAACAAAGGACTGGTGGGTCTATTGCCTCCGAGTGTAGGTAGGAGAAATAGTCTTAAACTGTTTCATTAATCTCTTAAATTCCAGTGTCCAATCAAATAGTATAGACCTTCACCAGACGCCGGATTCTGCAGCGTCTGATCAGGGTCTACACTCTTTGCCAAGCCCATCCTATGTTTCCAAGATAACCCTCTTTAGTTTTTCACAACACTCTGACCTCACTGCGACTATTTTCATTCTAATAGTTTTCCCGACAAGTCAGTGATATTCACGTGCACTTAAGCATAGAACAGCTTTTCTTCTGAGCACCTTTGGGTCGATTGACAAACAATTCCCAGTGGAATTCTTTTCACTGACTGTTACAAGGCGGTTCTTCTTTGGCGGTTTATTTATGTTATTGTTTGTCACTGATTGTATGTATCGCATTTTGGATAGCCAGCTGGTATTGATTCCTGATCATTGCTTTACTTCTACTTTTTATAAGCACCAAGTTTATAATCATGAGTGTCTTATGCTCAACCTGGCTCTCTAATGCTTGACCATAGAAACACGATATAGATTTAATCGCCATTAAAAAGCGTAAGCTGGCCATTTTGTTTTCTACAAAAGCAAGTAATGACCTCTTATTTATGAATCTGTGCGTCATTCGGTCAGATAAGCATGATACCCAGACATTTAATGGTCTTGTCCAGAAAAGTACTTTTCATCAAGGCTTTCTTTCTCTGGTGATTTTAACATAATTTAGAAATCATATGTAGACCACCTTTTATTGTAGTAAGCTGCTGGCATTTACTTAGGTAGCAACTGTTGAGATTTTCTCCTCTCTGGCTATCGAATGCTTAACCAGACGATCTAATGCTTAACCAGCAAATTTTGGCAGGTGAGGAGTTCTTCGCAGAAATTAAAACTCCAAAACCTGTTTAATTTCATTTCAGGCAATTACCGGACCATTGATAAAACAAACACAGCGTAAAAGTCAGTGAAAATCATTCGGTACTATGATTCTGGAGACTGAAAATGTTTCCATAAAATACTATGTCATTATCGAATTAATAGCGCACTGCTTATCAGGTTGGCTAAAAATGGTTCCGTAGAACAAGGTGCGGGTGATTCTGGGGCCGTGGAGATGAAAACAGATCCGCTTTATAGTTGCAAGTTTTGTTATCATTTCTATAGATCTAATGCGTAACCAACCATTTTCGACCTTTTCCGTGGTGATTTCTCGCTAGTGCTGCATTGACAAGCAAAATATCCACAACACATATAACCATATATGTTTATTGTGTGTGCATGTTAATACACTGAACTTGTAGCAAAGCGCAGTAATAAATAAAAGGCAACAAACACCTCGAAAAACCACTCGTTTTCTAAGGCTTGAGTTCACCTTCAGCAGGAGAAACTAAATTTAGCCAATATGTGTGAAGTACAGGATTTGGTATTTACTCCAAAGATGCCGATATCAATGGGTTCCTGAATGTAATTCCCCGTTTTTTAAATAACTTTCTCGTAAAAATTATATAACTTATGAAACACTGAAACTGCACAGTTTCTTTACCTTTTTTAGCGATCTAATTCCTAACCGGATGTCGCTCTAATTGCTTCACGTTCTTAACCAATGGTTACGCATTCTATCGTTCCGTAGGCGTGTAATAAGTCAATTCCAACACTAATATAAACATATTCTCATTTTAGGGGCCGAGTTTGTCAGGGGCCGAGTTTGCTAGGGGCCGAGTTTGTCAGGGGCCGAGTTTGTTAGGGGCCGAGATGTCCTGTCACCGACCGTCCGTCCGTCCGCGTCAGAATTGTTAGAATCAGAATTGATACATGTGACACAAGGGGGCTGCCAGCATTCTAGACTGGAAGTGGAATCAGTCCAAAAGTTTAAGCGATATCTTTTCTTTTGTATCAGCAATGAATTTATATTCTCCTCTCTAATACTTTCTGATCTCTAAAACTTATGGTGCTATGGGATGGAAGTCATTGCTTTTGAGCTGGGTTAAAGGTGCATTATTGAGCTGGACCATTATACCTGTGCGATAATATAAGTAGTATATTTTATGTGCTCAAGAAGATACCTGCGAGTTTATTCGGCCTTCAGGCTTAAATACGGAATACGGAGCTATCTGGAAAACATGCTTCCAAAAATAAAATACATATAGCCGGTATTTTTCTTTAAAACAATACAAATTAATGCATTTTATGCAAAAATGCGAACAATTATGATAGGTAAACGAGTTTGAGAGGGATTCCCTAACTAGGTTTCGAACACTAGTTAGCCTAGACTCATGGGTTTGGACGCACTTAAGCATTAGTTGATGTGTCATTAATTTAACTTGCAACCCCAAGTACCTTGGGTTTGTGCAAGACATACATGGACTTCTAGCAAATCTTTGTACATCATTTAAATATTTTTGCATCAACTGTCTTTGTTGGAATTATAGGTGAAAAAGGACCAGCATGGTGACTGTCATTAAGGCTAACAGTCATGTGAAATGACGCATCTGACAATCTGCCATTTTTCTTGCAAGATACTTGTTTAAGTTCAACAATAATACCAGAGATGTGTACAGAAATCATAATTTGTCTGTAAAAACAAAATGAAATGACAAGAGTAACTGTTGTTTGACACCTGAAAGAATTTAAATAACCTTATCCTATTTTGCAAATGGCTGCCATTTATATGTCCTAGTTTCAGTGGGTAGGGAAGTTGCGGTGCTTGTTTTTCTTGCTTGCATTGAGTAATATGCCAAAGGTCTGCATCAGTATTTTCTTTAAAAAAATGTTCATTATCATTGACAAGAATTTTCTTGGAATTCTTTACACTTGACAACATACAAACAAACAGGAAATTACTTCACAAGTTTCTTTTCTTCCAGTTCCAATATATTTTAATATAAGATGTGATGTTAGTTTGAAAAGTAAAATTTTATATACACTAGCAATTCATTCAAACAAATTGCATGTGCACCAATGCACCAGGTGACATTGTAACAGAGAAAGCACAGTTTGTTTCAGATGCATCTTTTGGTTCTTAAATTTTTATGCTTCAATTTGAGGAAAAAAAGTGCCTAAGGATTTCTCTTAAAGAATTGAGCAGTCAGGGTGCAACTGTCAACTGACTGTTGTGATTTTCCAGGACAATCCTCGAGTTTCACATAAATCATCTGGATGTGACACTCTAATGTTGTTCTACCAAAATGATGATGAGGTATTGCAAATTAGCCTCGGTTGCAATAAGCCTCGGTAAGTCCAAGAATAGGAAGAAACGTTTTGGTGCGTCAAATTAGATATGCGTCAAAATGCATTACAGGACGATAGATCTATTTTTAGCTCGTGACAAAAATAGAATCCCCATATATGACGTTATGCGACATTTATTTTTGGCCTTGTATTCTTAGGCCATGCCTGAATCTGAAAAAATATGACGCTGAATACCATGCCATAAGTAACGACACTCAGAGACGATACTGTCGGCATGCATGTGTAAAGTGACAGATTTATTTTTAGAACAGAAATTCCGAACACGTGTTCAGAGCGAAGGGTAAACACAAATGAAAACGACCATTTTCACAAAGTTCTGAAGCTGTATTTGGCTCCAAAAGTGTACACAAGACAAAGGAGTATGCATTGAAGATACAAACCAGAAAAAAAAAATTGAGACCCGGTAGCTCAATAATGCACCTTTAAAATTGATAAGCATCTAAATGAATGGACTGTTTCCAGTCTACCAGCATTCCAATGGATGACCTTGTTCCCCTAGCTAGGCACTGTACAAAGCACCATTCAATGACATTTCAGACTCTTACTGCAAGAACTGACATTTATAAAGTCGTTCTTCCCCCGAACCAGTAGAGGTTGGAATGCACTTGCAGATTTGATTATTTCAACGGCCAAGGTGTTGAGAGGATTGTGTAACTAAGTTTACCTTTTTGGTTAGCGCTGGGGACTAACTTTCCATATCACAGGTGTATGAATGTCATTTGATGTGTCACCAGTAACAATTCTGATTCTGACATTCATACACCAGGAGAAAAGTTCGAGATGGTGTTAGCAATTATCGTCGGGTGCCCTCAGTTCGTTACTGCCTTAACGCCATGACGTCATCATTTTCTGTGCTCCTCGCGCTGACCTTGTTCTCACGTGACTTTCATATGCGGTTATTTTTAGCTGTCGACCAGAAGTTTTCCCGAACAAAGTTTTGTCAAGAATGGCTTTCATACTAAAGGGTTAACATCCATATTTAATCCCTCGCCGCGGAGCGGAGCGGGGATAATAGAAATGGCCTTCGTCTGCCCATCTTTCTGTCCGTTCATCTTTGTCCGTAACACTTTCTTGTCCGCTCCATATCTCCTGAACCCTTTGATAGATTTTCATTAAACTTTGGTCAATTATTTGTCTCGGTGAGCTGGTGTGCAGAACCCATAAATGAACCATGCCGACTCAAGGTCAAGGTCATGGTTGAAGGTCACGAGTTTGAAACTTGGAACTTTTTGTCCGTTCCGTATCTCTTTTACCCTTAGAAGGATTTTCATTAAACTTTGGTCAAATATTCTTCACAGTGAGCAGATGTGCAGAACCCATGTCCGTTTGTCCGTCTGTCAGTTTGTCCATCCGTAACTTTTTCTTGTCCGCTCCGTATGTCCTGAACCCTTTAACAGATTTTCATTAAACTTTGGTCAATATACCTCTCAGTGAGCTGGTGTGCAGAACCTATAAATGAACCATGCCGACTCAAGGTCATGGTTGAAGGTCACGAGTTTGAAACTTGGAATTTTTTGTCCGTTCCATATCTCCTTTACCCTTGGAAGGATTTTCATTAAATTTTGGTCAAATATTCTTTACAGTGAGCTGATGTGCAGAACCCATGTCCGTCCATCCATCTGTTTGTCCATCCGTCTGTTCGTAACTTTTTCTTGTCCGTTCCATATCTCCCGAACCCTTTAATAGATTTTCATTAAACTTTGGTCAATTATCCCCCTCAGAGAGCTGATGTGCAGAACCTATAAATGAACCATTTCGACTCAAGGTCAATGTCACAAGTTTAAAACTTTGAATTTTTTGTCCTTTCCATATCTCCTTTACCCATGAAAGGATTTTCATTGAACTTTGGTCAATTATCCCACTCAGAGAGCTAACCGTGCCAACTCGAGGTCAAGGTCACAGGTGAAGGTCACAAGGTTGTGCCTTGATACAAAATGCGGCGGGGGATTTGGCTGTCCTCCAGACTGCTTTCTTGTTTATTTTTCTTTTGTAAGAAAGTCATTTTCACTATTCCCAAATTCGTCATCTGGAAAAATACAAATAAAAATTATTTTTCAATCCGATGTGCCACAACGATCTGTCGTCTGTTTTGTTTACCATTTCAGGGTTAAGGTCACATGTCCTGTCAAATAGAATTAGGCCAAGATAAAGAAATTAATCGTTTCCAAAATTCTGTTGGTTCTTAGAGTACAGTGTGACGGGTTCAGAAACAGGTATGCATGTAAACACTGGGTGCATTTCAAATATTGCACTGATATCCCAGTCTTAAGGCGTCACATAGTTTTCCTGTGTCCTCATTGCATAGTTGCCCCATATAGGGATTAAATCTGATATCAAATACAAGTTATGTTTCCAAGTTGTATTTTTACTGTCTTTGATGTTGAAAAAGTAAAACTTTCTGTTTTAGCATTTTTTAAAGGCCAATACTTCATACTGATCAGTTTGCTGTTCAAACTTTGGACTGGTCATCTTTTCAAATACTGAATATCTATACCGAAAACCTAAGAATTACTTACTGTAGCCAAGCAGAGGGGCACAAAAAATGATTACCTCATGGGGTCACAAACTTAGGGCCAGAAAATGTTGCAGGGGCCATATTTGTTTACATTTGAACTTATTTGTTATTTAATTGTACGGGAAACGAAAATAGGGAAATTGTTTTGTTATCAGAAATACGATATGAAAGTTTAGTGAGATGAGTGAATTGATTTGATTTGTGCTGCTTTATATTATTATGTGTAGATCAGAAGCCTATTATGTTCTAAACTCTAAGACAAATTCAGTTGATACTTGCATCAATGTACCAGTTCCAACATTTTGTGATGTATGTCCCTTCCCCCACCCACAGACCTGGACCTCAAGGTCATGGACGTAGAAATTTTACATTTGGTTAAAGTTTTATGACAAAGTTTATAGATGCCTGCATGTTCTAAACTCTAAGACAAATTCAATTCATACTTGCATCGATGTTGCATACCAGTCCAAAGATTTCATTGATGCATAACCCACACTGCTGCTTCAGTAACATTGATACCCCCACTCCCTCAGTAACTTTGATGCCCTCATTCCCTTGGTCCATTTAGAAATTTTATGTTTAGTTTAGCTTTTACAAGCACATTTATAGATTCTTATAGCTTCTTCACATCTTCATTCATATTGCATACAAGCTTGAAAGCTATATCAGAGTATGGCCCTGGCCGGGGGTATACATGACCCACTGGTCACTTTCTCTAGTTGAATTTATTGAACAAGTTGAGGAAAAGGGATAAAATGCTCATTTTATCCCTTTTCTTCAACAAGTTTAATAAATATAATAATGCACGAGCACGAATGCAAGATTCTATTTATCACATGACATGATAAATGCATTTTATTAACGATTGTTTCACAAAAATGTCAGTATTCCACCATAAGTAAACGCCACATCATTAAGGACGTCATATATGTAACGTTACGGGGAGTATCTAACTAATTTGCTTATTTAATCCACTAGTGCATTATCAAATTTATTACATGACGTTATTACATTCTAAGACGTGACGTCATATGATAAAATGGATTTGTAATCACTGTAAATTTGGTTGCTTTCTGTCTTAGCATGACTCTTCTCATAAGTTATACAGAGAAAAATCAGAAAATGGTATGGACCCGGAATGTTCTGGTTCTGCACTAGCTGTTTGCCACATATAGTAAATTATAACACATGGTAAGATTCGTGCTCAGACAGGTCACAGAAAGCCAAAAAGGTAAAATTTATTTCCAAAACACACCTATACAAATACATGTACATGGTAAATTTTGCCTACGAAGAAAACGAAAATTTTAAGATAAAAAACTGTGATATTTTCCTTATTTCTGCTGAAAATATAGAATGTGGGTACACCTAAGAACCACTTCTTGGAGGCAGTTCTAATGAGTAACTACAGTCTATTATACATGTATATTTAATAGCAAAAATGACAAAATATAGGTAAGGTTTACCCCTGTAAAGCACAGTTTTGCTGTATAAAAGTGGGGTTCAAGGGGGTCAGATTATATAGGCGTGTGTTCGTAATGATTACCAAATCTTCAATCTTCAGTGATTACTAATCGATTATCAATCACAATAGCAGGACTGATAATTGATTATCTTTTCAGCTCTGATTAACTCATTTAGTACCAGAAACCCCAAAACGGGTACCCTGGCAAACAGTGCAGGCCCAGATCAGACGCCGCAGAATGCGGCGTCTGATCAGGGCCTCCACTGTTTGCTAAAAGTTCAGTCATTTTCCAAATAAATTTTGAAGAAACCACAACCTGACACCCCTAAATTTTGAAATGGACTCCTGCTATATATAAGGCGGAAGATTCCATTTGGTACTAAAAGGGTTAAACAGCCCTAAAATATGATTCATGATTTTTTTTGTTAAATTTCAGTCAAAGAAGAAGGGGCTGAGTGTAGAGGAAAAGAGATCTAGAATGATGGACTTTTTCTTTGAAAAGGTAGATTTTTCGTCATTTTCAATCTGTTTTATTACAGTTTTGTCCTTTATAGGCTCGGGGCCGACCGAATAGGGGATATAGCGATCAGCCTGGCGTCCGTCCGTCCGTCAGTAGACACAACCTTGTGATGGCCATAACTCCTATACCCTTTGAGATTCATTGATAGTTCTTGGCACAATTGTTCACAAGGCTGAGTCGGCATGTCATGCGCAAGAACCAGAACTCTGGATGTCATACTTTTTTAGTTATCTCCCCTTGTAATAAAATAGAATGACTACTTTGTGATGGCCATAACTCCAATACCCTTTGAGATATATTGATGGTACCTGGCACAGTTGTTCACAAGGTTGAGACCGTGTCATGCACAAGACCCACAACTCTGGCTGCCATGGTTTTTTAGTTATCTCCCCTTCCAATAAAATAGAGTGACTGCCTTGTGGTGGCCATAACTCCAATACCCTTTAAGAGATATTAATGATACCTGGCACAGTCGTTCACAAGTCCGAGACGGTGTGTCATGCACAAGAACCACAACTCTGGCTGCCATGGGTTTTGAGTTATCTCCCCTTCCAATAAAATAGAGTGACTACCTTGTGGTGGCCATAACTCCAATACCCTTTAAGATCTATTGATGAAACCTGGCACAGTTGTTCACAAAGCCGAGACGGTGTGTTATCTACAAGAACCACAACTCTGGCTGCCATGGTTTTTGAGTTATCTCCCCTTCCAATAATATAGAATCACTACCTTGTGATGGCCACATCTCCAATACTCTTTGAGATATATTGATGGTACTTGGTAAAGTTGTACATGAGGTTAAGCAGGTGTGTCACGTGCAAGAACCACAACTCTGGGTGCCCTGGTTTTTTTAATTATCTCCCCTGACAATATAACCTTTTGATGGCCATAACTCCAATACCCTTTGAGATATATTGATAGTGTTTCCCCTAATGAGTTATAGCAGGGTGCTGCACCCTGCTGCCCTTCTGGCCCACCCTGCTGCCCTTCTGGCCCACCCTGCTGCCCTTCTCACCCACCCTGCTGCCCTTTGTTGGTATGAAAGCATTTTCTGGAGAAAATCTGTCAAAACAAGTTCCTGTTTATAAAAGAAGCCTTTTGGTCATCATAGCAGATTATAGCATGCTCTTAAATATTGGTTATAAAGCATTGAAGCGTTTATTTAGGCTCTCTTGAAAACATGATGGTAACAAAGAGCCCTTTGCGACCACCTTCACACGTTAAAAGTGCCCTTTTTCTGAACCAGCACCCTGCCCTTTTCCAAGTCTGGGGGGAACACTAATTGATGGTACTTGGCACAATTGGATACAAGGTTGAGACGGCGTTTCAAGTCTAAGAACCACAATTCTGGGGGCTATGATAAATATTTGAGTTATCTACCCTTCCAATATAACAGTATGACCAGCTTGTGATCTCCAACACCCTTTGAGACATATTGATGGTACTTTGTACAGAAATGCATGAGCTTAAGCAGGCATGTCATACGCAAGAACCACAGTTCTGAGTACCCTGATTTTTTAGTTATCTCTCCTGAAGTATAATCTTGTGATGGCCATAACTGCAATACTTTTGCGATATATTGCTTGTTTAATTCTGGTGCACTTTCTATTGGTGAACAATCTTCTGAAGGCCATATTGGCTTTTGGTCGGGGGATTTGGCAGCTCTTCCGATGGCTATTTTTAATTTTATGACTTAAACCCACAACATGCTGATCACGACGATTGCCATCTGCTTTTTCGTCTGCTTGTTACTTTAAAAGTCATTTTGCAAACAGTGTGGACCCAGATCAGACTGCTCCTCTAGGAGCAGTCTAATCTGGGTCCACACTGTTTGCCTGTTTGTAAAAGTTTGCAAGAAGATTAAGCAGATGACAATTTCAGATGTTGTTTTCTCGGCAGCTTACAGGTTAATTACATGACTTACTACCGTACAGTCCAACTTCAATAGCTCGACGACATTGGAAAAACGAAAGTCTCTTCGAGACAAGGGTAGTTAGAGCCACTGAGGGTTACTGCCAGGAGGCATAACCTGGGTTAATTTTGGGACATTTTTTCGGCGTTCTGTAATAAAAATGTATGTTGTGTGTACTCATTTAGAATTGCCTCTTCGAAGCAAGTCTAATGAGAACACACATAGAATACACTTGCAAGATAAAAGCCCAAAATCTCCTAAATTATCCCACACCATTTATGTCCCCACACCAGAGGGGAGGGGGACATATTGTTTTTGGTGCCGTTCCCGTCGGCTTAGCCTGTTTGAAGCATTATATCTCCTGAACCTAGGGATGGATTACGACCAAAATTGCATAGACACATCACTAGGATAAGGGAAAACAGTCATTAGGACATGATGACCTTGACCTCATTTTCAAGATCACAGCAACCCCAAAACAGTCATTTTTGGGCCAAAAAAAGGTTTGTTTGCACTCTATCTCATTAATGAATTGATTAATTTTAATCAAACTTGGTACAATATATCATTACAACAAATAGCAGATTTGATTAGAGTTTGGTGACCTTGACCTCATTTCCAAGGTCACAACGACCCCAAAACAGTCATTTTTGGACCAAAAAGGGCTTGTCGGCACCCTATCTCATTAAGGAATTGATTAATTCTTATCAAACTTGGTACAGTATATCAGTACAACAAACCGCAGATTTGATTAGATTTTGGTGACCTTGACCTCATTTCCAAGGTCACAGAGACCCCAAAACAGTCATTTTTGGGCCAAAAATGGCTTGTCAGCACTCTATCTCATTAAGGAATTGATTAATTTTAATCAAACTTGGTACAATATATCATTACAACAAACCACAGATTTGATTAGATTTTTGTGACCTTGACCTCATTTCAAAAATGGCTTGTCTGCACTCTATCTCATTAACTAATTGATTTATTGATTGCTCTTTTACAGAAAGACTTTTTCCAGCTGAAGGAATTAGAGCGTATGTGTCAGAAAGAGAAAGGTATAACGTCAATGTCAGTGAAGGATATTCTAACCAGCCTGGTTGATGATGGTATGGTCGACACAGACAAGATTGGAACTTCTGTCTATTTCTGGGCATTCCCAAGTAAAGCCAGTCAAAATGTAAGTAAAGTTGAATGGCTGTATCTCCAGGGGAGTTTACTTAATCCTTAACCCTTGTCCTGCTGAGCCCGGATATGTCTTATCTTTCAAACAATTTAGATCCAGATCAGATGGCTTCTGAAGAAGCCATCTGATTAGGATCTTCATTGTTTGTCATTCAGTTTATGAACTTGTTGCAATGATTTGCATCAAGAAATCTGATTGGTTGATAATCAGTGCTGGGTGTGGCATATTTAAATATTCAGCAGGTCAAAGGTTAATACGCCAAGAAAACCTACATCTGATAGTGTAGTCTGCTTATGTCGACTGCTGAATCTTTTTTCAAACTTCTTACTATTTTTGCACACAGTCAAACAGTGTCGGTCCAGATCAGACTGCTCCTACAAATATGACTTTAAAGATTAACCGGCAGACAACAAAGCAGACAACAGTTGTTGTGATAGGCATTTTATGGGTTAAACAAAATGATTTGTATCCCTTTACTGTTATTGACAGCTCCAAGGGAATCAACTCTTTTACTTGTTTGTGTAGAGGTTTTACGTTTGTCAACACTATTAAGGTCATTTTGGAGACATTTTTTTCTGATTTTTGAGGACTTTTTACCTGGCATGTAGATGAAATGACATCTCAAGCCCTGCCACCCAAAGAAATTGCTAGGGTTTAAAGAGCAGTCTGACTCGCACCACTTTTCCTGGGCATGCTTAGACCTAAGAAGTTTTATCAGTACTCAAGTTTGGTCTGTTTCAGCTCTGCACAGAAGCATCATGCAACCCAGTCTATTTCTCCAAGCCAAGAAATCTGATTGGTTGATAATCAGTGGTGGATGTGGCATATTTAAATATTCAGCAGGTCAAAGGTTAATACGCCGAGAAAACCTACATCTTATATTGTAGTCTGCTTATGTCGTCTGCTGACACTTTTTCAAACTTCTTACTATTTTTGCACACAGTCAAACAGTGTGGTTCCAGATCAGACTGCTCCTACAGGAGCAGTCTGATCTGGGTCCACACTTTTTCCAAAAAATGACTTTAAAAGATAACCGCCAGACGACAATTTGCATTTTATTGGTTAAACAAAATGATTTGTATCACTTTACTGTTATACAGAGTTGCTCATTAACAGCTCCAAGGGAAGCAACTCCTGTTTGTTTGTGTTGTGTTTTTACGTCCATCTACACTATTTAAGTCATTCTGGATTTTGGAGACTTCTTTTCCGATTTTTTACCCGGCATTTAGATGAAATGACATCTTCAGCACTACCACCCAAAGAAACCTCTCAAGTTTAAAGAGCAGTCCAACTCGCACCACTTTTCCTTGGCATGCTTACACCTAAGCAGTTTTATCATTACTCAATGTCGGTTGGTTTCAGTTCTGCACAGAAGCACCATGCATTGCAACCCAGTCTATTTCTCCAAGCCCTGACGGGCAGAGGTGCTGAAGCAACTCTTTTAACAATATCCGTATCAATAATGATCTCTTAAACCATAAAATGAAAGAATTTACTACCTGTACAAAGAGCTTAGTTTACAGAAAATTAAGGGGAATGGGAACACTTGGCACATTTTCCCTCCATTTTTCAAAGGGAGACAACTTTCGGGACTTTTCTGTTCACTTTTCTATAAGCCTTGTCCAACTGAAATAGGGGTCTACTCTTAAAGGAAAGAATTTGCTCCTCAGGAGAAAATTCTTTCCTTTAAGTGTTGACCCTTATTGACATGGGAGACAAAAATACTTTGTCAGGAGTTGCCTCCCCTGAAGGTGTTTCTATTCCCCTTAAATCAGAATTCAGGAAAGTTCTCTTGAAATATGGTGGAAATTATGTACTGTATTAAGTCTAAATATTTTGACACCGCAACTCCTTTAATAACTGGTTCTAAAATGTGAACAAGTGCAATTTACTAGAGGAGAAGCCTGAGCTGGGACAACACTGTTTGCAAAAAGGACATTTAAAGTAACCAGCAAGCCACATAGCAGACAACAGTTATGATTTGCATTTGAAGAGTTAATTGACATAAACATGTCATAACAAGATATTCGTATTAACCCATAAATGCCAATCACGACACTTGTCACCTGTTTTGCCGTCTGCCGGTAAAGTCATTCTTTGCAAACATTGTGGACCGAGATCAGACTGCTCCTGATCTGGGCTCACACTGTTTGCCCGTGTGCAAAAATATTTTTAAAAAGTTTGCAAAAAAAAAAAATCAGCAGACAACATAGGCAGAGGACATTTTAAGATATAGTTACGGGTTAATTGACATAACCATGTTGTCATAACAAGGTATTAATCCTTTTCCTGCTACACCACAATAACCCAGACCTTTGCAATCAGTGTAGACCCAGATCAGATGCCATCTGATCAGAATCTGCACTGTCATTCAGTTTGTAAATTTTGAATGAATACATTATAGGCCGCTGTCCAGTATAGGTTCCTGTGCACCCCCCCCCCCCCCAGGACAAAATCCCATTGGTCCCAAAATCTTCCTTAGGGTTTACTGGTTACGACAAAAAATTGCCCCCAAAAATAAAAGCATTCCCACTATGCATTACGTCACCGTTTCCATGGTAACCCATTATATTTCTAAATAAACTTGGGTATCTTGATACAATCAACCATATCTTGGCTAACATTAAAGATAAATCAACAAAATTGGTACCAAAATGTTCGGGAGACATTGTGCCTTGCTTTGATGTAATGATATGCTAATTAGCTAATTTGCATATCTATGATTATTCATTAAAATAACATTTTTCTGTCAAAAAATACACAAAAATCAAAGAATTTTCGATTTCAAAAGCTAAAACAAACAATAAACCATGGAAACTGTAGACAAACAGATACAAGAGTATTTATATTTGGCGTTGAATGATTGTGAAATATGCAAATATTAGGCTGTAGCATATGGTAATTAGATTTCAAATGGGGTTTTCATCGCAACTAACTAAATAAATTAATAACGTATTAACTAATCTAACTAATAGTATCTCTGTATTCATTCATCTATCCACTGAAACATGAAGTCACTTATTCTAATAAGTCGACAGCCTCTTCTTGTTCTTCATCCATATCCTCATCGTCACTCAGCATCTTCAGTTCCCTGCAGGGCATCAATACAGTCAACCAGACGTGGAGGAAGAAGATCTCCCTGAATCCACAAGGGTTCTAGGAGACCATTTACTTGTGTCCACCCGTGTTCCTCGCTTACATCTGGAATGTCTGATTTTGCCAGGTGGGCATTTCTCCATATTGCCACCCGGATGTTCACTCGACGTATGTGTTGTATTAAGCAACGTCTGCAAGGTGGCATCCCCATGTCAATATTGCGAAGGGCATCGGTCGGTTTGTCTTCACACTTTTCCTTAATTAAGAAAAGTCTTAAGTCATCAACTGCTGTTAATCTGTCTTTGCCGTACATGGCACATGTGTATTCTTCTATCTCCCTAACCAAATCTTCAGGTACATCCCATGACTTTCCAAGCTTCGAAAAGGTTCTAGCAAATCGAGGCATTTTTTCCAGGGTCTTTATTGGCTTGACATGGCCTTTGCCTTTGAAGGCACTTGTTGAATCACAGCCACAATATGCATGCACACTAAGTAATGCTGCAGTGTAATCCTCTGTATAACCTCGGGAAAACTCTCATATTTACTAGTTTCCTGTTGTTTCCAGAACCAGTGTCGAACAGAACAGTGATGCCTTCAAGTTTATTCATATAGTTGAGAAGAATAAAGAATATATCACTGTCTGGGGTTTTCACTTGAACTGATTTGTATCCTTGCTCTTTTGCATACAAGCAGTAGAAGACAAATCTTGTGTCTGTTTCTTCCTGTGTAGAGGCTAAAGATTCTATGTTCCTTCTAGTCGTTGTTTCACCATCTTCTGACGTGAAACAATAACCTTGTCCATCACAAATTAGGATAACTTTCCTTTCATGAAGCCGTTTGGCGTAAGAGTTCTTGTTCCTCGAATCCAACATCACTTGAACTAACTGTGTTTTGTTGTCCTCATTGCTGAGGAATGATTTCCAGTCTGCTGGTCTCTTGGTATTCTCACCTTGTATCAAGTCTGCTGGTCTCTTGGTATTCTCACCTTGTATCAGTATTTTTTCACCAGAACCTCTTCGCGCTTGTTCCATGGCTTTCACAGAATCAGGTTTGTTCATATCAGTACTGAATATTACATCAGCCTTTCGTGGAACCATATTGAATAATTTCTCTGATATTTGTCTAAAGTTTCTCGGAACTTCTCGCATACAATAGAAGAGTGCGTTACCATCCTCTTCTACAAGCAGTGTGCTATCATGTCCTGGTACGCCTGCCATTTCATCTTCTGTCAGATACTTGAAACCCTTTGCCAAGCATCCATCAGCCGTGCCAATGCTGTATGGGACTGGAGTCAAAGGATATTTCATTAGATCTGCAAGATCAATCTGTAACTCTGGCTTCTGAGACTGTACCAACAACTGATTGGCAATGTTCCCTTGCTGTCCTTATTCAACTACTTTATTCTTAGCCAACTTAACCTTAACTGTTTTACTCATGTCTTCCATTGTCTTTAGCTCGCCTTACGAAAGTAAGGGGGAGCTATTGCCATACCCCCGGGCATCCGTCGTCGGCGTCGGCGTCAGCGTCGGCGTCCGCATTTGGTTAAAGTTTACCTGCAAGCTATTATATGTGATGTTTTACAAGTTTATTTTGAATATATAATTAACAATTGGTAAAAAAAAATATTAAACATTATCATTGTACTTCATTTTTCAGGTTTTTTGGCTTAAATTGGACTTTTTGAGAAGTTAATATTTTCCTCTGTATTACCTCCCTTGAAATCCTGTGTTAAAGTTTACCTGCAAGCTGCGTGAGTTCAAATCCCGGGGATGGCATGTTTTTTTTTTTTTTTTTTTCTTTTCTTTTTCTATTTTTTCTTTTTTCTTTTTAAAAAACATAGCGGGTCTGGGGCTCAAGGTCAAGGTCACTGTGGCTATTTTTAGAAAAACATTGTCATCGCTCTAGCGCCTTCATTTATTGATGGATTTTAATATAACTTGGGTGTAATGATATCTCGAGTGACTTTGACTTTCAGGGACCGGGGCTTTAGGTCAAGTTAACTACTTTCAGGGTCACGGGGTCAAGGTCACTGTGGCTATTTTTAGAAAAACATTGTCATCGCTCTTGCACCTTAATTTATTGATGGATTTTAATATAACTTCACATAAATGTTGGGTATGATGATTTCTCTAGCAAGTTCGACTTTCAGGGTCTGGGGCTGAAGGTCAAGGTCATTGTGGCTATTTTTCAAAAAAACTTTGTGATCGCTCTAGTGCCTACATTTATGGATGGATTTTAATATAACTTCACACGAATGTTGGGTATGATGATATCTCGAGCGGATACGACTTTCAGGGTCTGGGGCTAAAGGTCAAGGTCACTGGCTATTTTTAGAAAATCTTTTTCATCGCTCTTGCGCCTTTATTTATGGGTGGATTTTAATATAACATCACACAAATATTTGGTATGATGATATCTCGAGTGACTTTGACTTTCAGGTTCAGGGGCTGAAGGTCAAGGTCACTGTGGCTATTTTTAGAAAAACACTTTGTGATCACTCTAGTGCCTACATTTGTGGATGGATTTTAATACAACTTTACACAAATGTTGGGTACGATGATACCTCGAGGGAGTTGGACTTTCAGGGTCAGGGGCTGAAGGTCAAGGTCACTGTGGCTATTTTTTGAAAAACTTTGTGATCGCTGTAGTGCCTACATTTATGGATAGATTTTAATATAACTTTAGAAAAATGTTTGGTATGATGATATCTCGAGTGAGATCGACTTTCAGGGTCTGGGGCTGAAGGTCAAGGTCACTGTGGCTATTTTTAGAAAAACTTGTCATCGCTCTTGCACCTTCATTTATTGATGGATTTTAATATAGCTTGACACAAATGTTTGGTATGATGATATCTTGAGTGACTTTGAGTTTCCGGGTCAGGGGCTGAAGGTCAAGGTCACTGTGGCTGTTTTTTAGAAACTTGCCCTCATCCATCATAGGCCCCCAAAGGCGAGCTATGTTGTCTTCTGACAACTCTTGTTAGATTTTGTCTCTTGATTGGGTCAAAAAACTTCTTCTTTTCTATTCTTTCCTTGATGAAAGATTCCTTAGCTACTTTACCACGGTGTTCAGCCAACAGTATGTCATTTTCAAACTTTTCTGACACTTGTACACCAGAAGATATACAGTACAAGTGAGACTTGTCGTCAATGGCGAATGGATTAATAAATCCACTAATGGCATCTTTTGTCTCACATACTTCTTTATCTCCCTTCAGAACTTCTGCTGGTCGAAGTTCTCTATGCCAAGTGCTGGATTCTGTTTGACCAACTAACATATCTGCCATGTCTAATGTTGACTCTACATACTTAGATCTTTCATGTGTTGTACCGCTGGTACGCATCATAGTTACTGGTGATACCAGTAACACCAGCCCCACTTCCTCCTGCTCCACTTCTACTTTTGGCATGTTTCATGAACGTCTCCTCCATGGTTTTGTCAACTGCGCATATGTTTCCAGGTATGAATGACCGTGCAACACTAATCGCTCCTCGTTGCAATAGATCAGTGGCTCCAGGGTGAGTTTCGTCTATGTTGGCTATGAAGACAGAAAAGAATGTAAGGTACCCAGCATAATTCTGTCCATCAAAACTGAAGAACAAATCTGCCGTCATATTTAGGCACTCAGCGTATAGCAAGAAATTGTTGGTCTTTACTGCCTTGATAAGACACAGCACTAGCCAAACATGTTCCATGTATTCTATCCAGAACTGAGCTGTTTTCCCTAGCTCACCACTATGGACTTTTTCGCGGTACTGGCAGTACTCTGTGATGTAAGAATGAACAGCATCATCTTTCACTGTCTCCTCGAGCGTATCCTTTGAGGGAAGATGAATCAGGTTTTAGTTGAGCTGCTTCTGGCAAAGTGCCTAAAAGCTGATTTGAGTCTCTCTGGACGAGAAACTGCTCGAGCAAAAGTCTCTCCAGGCTCTCTAACACAATTGTATGGCAATGCATGGCTCTTTCATAATGTTTACCTGTTAGAACTCCCTGGATTGAACCAGTTCCTATTAAACCTGCCTCTAACATTACATCTGACAACCCAGAACCAGTTTTTTTCTTTCCAAGCATCTTTAAGTAGGCACATACTAAGTGAAATGTTCCAATCATGATAATGTGATTGGCATACTTTTCGGATTATTCCATATAAGTGGAAATGCTTTTATGCAAACACCTAGGTCAAACTTTGTTATGGCATATGTTTGTCCAACCTCTTTACTTGCTTCTTCTGCATAACGCAAACATTCTTGGACTGTCTTATACTCTGTTATTGGTCGATTGATAACAGGATCGTAGTCGATCGTACTTAGAATGGTTGGCTTTCTCCCTGTGATAGAAACAAATCCCGTCCAACCTGGTACTCCTTGTCCTGTTACAGACTTGGATGCCCTGAGGATCATCTAAATCATGTTTGACTCACTTGCTGTTTTCACTGTTCCTTCACTGCCTGGATACAATTTTTAGGTTGAAGTGTAGCTTGGACTTTTTCGCTGACCAACAAAACAATCCGGGAGTTCTTCTTCCACTCGCAACTTGAGTGATTTCTCCTTAGTTCTTGGAAGAGATGGTATATCTGGTACAGTACCACCATGTTCTTCCATATCACCGGTAAGTATTTCCTGCATCATGATGCCATGGGCGGTGTGGATAGATCCTGCACCTGTTAGAGTGTTAATTAGCTGATCAAAGTTGTCAAATTCTGAATGAAAAAGCGATGGTACTTCTGGTTCTCTGATAATCTGCGTAGAGAGCAACGATAAGTTTGTTCCAGTGCTTGGGCAATTGCAGTTTCGAGCTCTACTGAAAATGAATAACTCTCACAGTGTCCTAACCAGTTCAGAAGTGTAGTAAGCTGCTGGCTCCTGAACAGATGATGCAAAGTCATGCACACAAGAATATGTTTTGGGGTCTTCCACTCACCATTCGTAACGGCCCGACAAATATCTTGTCATATTGAGCTCACTAACCTGTTTACTTGTATAGACGCATCCTTTGTTTTTCCAGACAACACATAGGTCAGAAAGGTGCTCAACTCTTCTGGTGATATGTCAATGTTACCCAACTGATCTGCAGTGGGAGGCCATTTTAATTCTTCTGAATGATTATATGCATTCTGGATTGACTTTCTCAAATAATCCGCAGCTTCTGTCAAAGAGTCTTTACTTCCCAGAATAAATGCACTTTGAATGGCTTCCTCGAGCTTAATGTGTGAACTGAACACAAGCTGTGACATAAACTTGCCTTCGCTTTGTAACTGAGTGAATGCAATTTCCTTGCCATAGACACTTTCTAACTTTGCCTTCAATTTGGAACCCCTATATTCAGGATTTGCAAACTTTGTACCCTCTAGCACACTAATGTAAGTATTCACTAAATCACTTAACTTTATGAAATCTGTCCTCTACTACTTCTTGTGTAAATCTATCACAGACCTTGCGGAAGGCTTTCTCATGTGCTTCTTCTAAAGCCTCTTGATTAAGGATCGCTTCAGAATCTGAACTTCTCCAGTACTGAGGATCTTGAATATACTTTTTCCTACAGCTGTTATGAAAATGTGCCTCTGATGCAAACTAGAACTGTCAGAGGATCTGACTATAGCCCCGCTATAGCCCTGTCAGAGGAGAAAGACTCGTGAATTAAAGGTAAAGACTTGTGAGAGGGTTAAATCCCTAACAAGGTACCTACGCCTTATAGACTTTTCACGGTATTAGATCTGAAAAACTGTCTAAGTTAAAAAATAAGTTTTGGATAATGAAAAACCCACATGCACATCTTAAGACCTCTTTGAAAACACCTGAAAAGTTTCAAAGGATCGGCCTAGAACTGTAAGAGGAGTTGCAGTAACAAGGTAGCTACTCCCTATACATTTTAACATTAGTAGATCCCTAAAATTGTCTAAGTTAAAAAAGGTGAAATAAGTGAAAAAAATTATTTAAGGATAATGAAAAAAGAATATGCACATCTTCACCTAGATGAAAACACCTGTAAAGTTTCAATAGGATTGACCTAGAACTGTAAGAGGAGTTGCGGTAACAAGGTAGCTACTCCCTATACATTTTAACATTAGTAGATCCCTAAAATTGTCTAAGTTAAAAAAGGTGAAATAAGTGAAAAAAATTATTTAAGGATAATGAAAAAAGAATATGCACATCTTCAGACCTATATGAAAACACCTGTAAAGTTTCAAAAGGATTGACCTAGAACTGTAAGAGGAGTTGCAGTAACAAGCTACTCCCTATACATTTTAACATTAGTAGATCTCAAAAATTGTCTAAGTTAAAAAAAGGTAAAATAAGTGAAAAAAAATTTTAAGGATTAGAAAAAAGAATATGCACATCTTCAGACCTATATGAAAACACCTGTAAAGTTTCAATAGGATTGACCTAGAACTGTAAGAGGAGTTGCGGTAACAAGGTAGCTACTCCCTATACATTTTAACATTAGTAGATCTCAAAAATTGTCTAAGTTAAAAAAGGTGAAATAAGTGAAAAAAATTATTTAAGGATAATGAAAAAAGAATATGCACATTAAAGATGTGCATATTCTTTTTTCATTATCCTTAAATAATTTTTTTTGCAGACCTATATGAAAACACCTGTAAAGTTTCAAAAGGATTGACCTAGAACTGTAAGAGGAGTTGCAGTAACAAGGTAGCTACTCCCTATACATTTTAACATTAGTAGATCTCAAAAATTGTCTAAGTTAAAAAAAGGTGAAATAAGTGAAAAAATTTTTAAGGATAATGAAAAAAGAATATGCACATCTTCAGACCTATATGAAAACACCTGTAAAGTTTCAATAGGATTGACCTAGAGCTGTAAGAGGAGTTGCGGTAACAAGGTAGCTACTCCCTATACATTTTAACATTAGTAGATCTCAAAAATTGTCTAAGTTAAAAAAGGTGAAATAAGTGAAAAAAATTATTTAAGGATAATGAAAAAAGAATATGCACATCTTCAGACCTATATGAAAACACCTGTAAAGTTTCAAAAGGATTGACCTAGAACTGTAAGAGGAGTTGCGGTAACAAGGTACCCACTATCAAATATTACAGACAGACAGACAGACAGACGGAATTCCGGACAAATTACAGACGGAATTCCGGACAAGCCAAATCCAATATAGCCCCCACTTTTTCAAAGCGGGCTATAATAAATCAAAACGCCTTATTCTCAGAAGAAGTTTTTCATCATTACGGTTCTCTGCACTCTCAAGGACAGTTTTCCACGAATCTGACGCAAACTTACTAGTAGTCCGAACCCCAGACTTCTTCAAAGAAATTTTGCCTTCTTTATTACAGAAGATACAATCTTTGCAGAAAAGTGCAATTTTGTCGGCACTTGATCGCCTTTGTGCTACTCGTGTTGTGGAAGAGTGGCTGGGTTCTTCCTTTCGCCAGTCTATCAAGGTGTCTCGTGAAACGTTTATAGCAATCACAGTGATAGCCATGTCCTTCGCTTACTGCAGAAGGTATCAGTCCACATGTGCTCTCCATTCTATCCTTCGAACCAGCTGGTTGTGACAGCCTTTTCTCGCGAATATCATGGAGGTCTTTTAATCTTTCTGCTGGATTGCTTAGCTCTGACATGATTGTAAAAGTCTCTGCTTTTGATTCCTCATAATGGAGAATACAAATTTGCTGTCGCTTTGAGGTTGAAGCTGAAGCCTCGTCTTCTGTTGTGCGCTTCTTAGGTCTATCTCTTTGTCTTAATTCCATTGTGACTGAAGTCCCCAACTAGACAGACAGACAGACAGAACTATACTATTGCCTTTTCAGTATGAAGTTTGTAAATAATAATTTTCATTTTCAAATTTTTATTCGCACTTATTTGGCAAGAAAAAAAAAGTATAACAATATGGCAATTATAACAATCACAATTTAGAAAAAGTAATAGGAATGTTTAAACAACACCGATTACTACTTGTAAACCGTTTGCTACTTGTAATCGTTTGCGATCAAAAAGTAAATTTTCACCATAGAGATTCAAGTGATGTTTACTGAACGAGCGCAATTGACTTTATGAAAGATTTACTGCGATGCTTTGGGTATAACGTCGCTTGGTAAATACACCGCTACGATCTAATAATATCAGATATACCTTGACGTTACCATTACGGAGACGGGGCACAGCATCTCCTACAATAAGCCTATGCTCCCATCAAAGACTGACCAGCCTGCGCATCAAAATAGGTTTATCATAGTCTTTGTTGTGCACTCTAAATCGAAAATTCTTTGATTTTTGTGTATTTTTGACCGAAAAATTGTTATTTTAATGAATATTCATAGATATGCAAATTAGCTAATTAGCATATCATTACATCAAAGCAAGGCACAATGTCTCCCAAACATTTTGGTACCAATTTTGTTGATTTATCTATAATAATAACCAAGATATGGTTGATTGTATCAAGATACCCAAGTTTATTTAGAAATATAATGGGTTGCCATTGAAACGGTGACGTAATGCATAGTGGGAACGCTTTTATTTTGGGGGCAATTTTTTGTCGTAACCAGTAAACCCTAAGGAAGATTTTGGGGCCAACGGGATTTTGTCCTGGGGCGAGGAGGGGGGGGGGTGCACGGGGACCTATACTGGACAGCGGCCTATTATACATGCCTCATATTTTTCAGGCATTTGCAGGATTTCAGGCTTTAGAGCTTAATATTTTCTTGATTTCAAGATTTTAGATTTTGATTTTTGCACCTATATTCTGTTAAACTTGATTACTTGATATAATGTGTTCATTCAATTCACAAACTGCATTACAAACAGTGTAGATCCTGATCAGAAGAATTCTACGGACTTCTTCAGAAGCCATCTGATCTGGATCTACAATGTTTGCATTTTAAGTTTTGTTTGTTTGATTTGAAGTTTAACATCCCCGTCAACACTGTAAAGCTCATTTTGGAGACGTTGCTTCCAATTTGTGGGACTTTTACCCGACATTGAGATGACATGGCATCTCAAGCCCTGCCGCCTAATGAAACCAATAGGGTTTATAAGCATGGACGGGCCGACTCGCATCGCATTGCCTGGGCAGGCTTAGATCCTCTAAGCGGTTTACCAGTACTCGTGTGCGGGTAGGCTTGAGCTCTGCGTGGAAGCATCATGCAGCCCATCTATTACTTAAAGCCCCGATGAGTGGGGGCCAGAGGTAATGGTTGTCATGTTCAGTAAGATAAGGGTTAAGGATCCAAAATTGGGCCTTTCAAGCATGGAAAAGCTTGGTCAGTATGAGGCCTGATTATATCAAGTAATTTGATTGGTTAACCGTCAGAAACTGGTGTGGCAAGATTAATTTATTCAGCAGGACAAGGGTAAACCTATACCAACAAATAACTTCTTGCTGTCTATCTGGTGACAAAGCTCATATTTTCTTATGTCATTGATATATACAGAGAAAAAGGAAATTAGATGATGTTACATCAAAACTGGAGGAATTGAGAAACAGGAAAGAAATGTTGATAGACTCTGTGGCCAAGGCCAAAGTTGGGAAAGAAGAATCAGTAAGTACAACTATCACAGTATATGGCAGTTGATAAACCTTCAAGGCAGGCAACCCATTCTAAGAACCATCTGTTTGCTTTTGAATAATGATGTACTGTTAAAGGAAAAATGGCTCTTATTGGAGCAAATGCTTTCCCTTAACCCTTAAGTCGTGAGGTCAAAGTCACAGACCTTCGAGCATGCATGTTGCATTGTCGGCAACTTTTCTTACTGTGGTTACAGTTTAACGATCATGTGAATAAGTCTGTATAATGAGTACCCCTCCAAACCCCATTTTATATAGAGAAACCTGGAGTTTAATGGGGTATATATTATTTTTGTTATTTCTGCTCCAAGACTCAGGTTATGGGTACTCTTTAAAACCACCTCAATAAGATGATTCTAATGAGCACCAACAACCTATGTTTGGGGTATAAACAGAAAAACTATCACAAATTTTCATCAGAAGAGTAACTGTTTTAGAGATATGAAAGAATGCACTATATCACACGGGTGTGATATCATAATGATTCGCATCATTCAGCTGTGAATCATCCCATCATCACTAAACCATTCTTAACCCTTGAGTTGCCAATAACAGCAATTGTCATCTGCTGGTTACTTTAAAGGTCTTTGGTGCAAAAAGTGTGGACCAAGATCAGACTGCTCCTGTAGGAGCAATCTGATCCGGGTCCACAGTGCTTGCCTGTATACAAAAATATTTTTTTTTTAAATTTTGCAAGAAGATGTAGCAGAGGACATAAAGAGACAACATTTTCTAATGCAGGATTTCTTGGCATCTCTAATCATTCTTAACAGTGGGATTTGCAAACTGTTTGTTTGGGCATTTTACAGCCTAGGCAATACTTAACATTTAAGGTTGTATTGGGCTATACACACGACGATCTTTTGCTATTCCTTGGGAGACATAGACTTTTTAAGAGGCTTATAAGTAATAAATGCACAGGGAACAGAGGAGAGGAGTTATTGAAATTTCTGTGGCTGGATATATTCAGACGCACTGCTGACTAGACTATTGTGATCACAGGCAACTGTTTCAGAAACTCAGTCACTAAGATGCATTCTTGATAATATGCCTATATAGATTGATGGATACTCATTCAGGGGAGGTAATTCATTCAGAAATATGTTTTTATCCCTCTTATTAGCAGAAGTCTTCTCTGGAGAAGAATTTGCTTCTCGTAGCTCCTTATGGGAATTATTTTCCTTTAGCCCTTAAGCTGCCAAGAAAAAAAATGCATCTTAAAATGTCCTCTGCAGATGTCATCTGTAGAATTTCTAGCAAACTTTTTAAAAATATATTTTCACACAGGCAAACAGTGTGGACCCAGATCAGGCTGCTCCCAGAGGAGCAGTTTGACTTGGGTCCATACAGTTCGCAAAAATGAATTATTAAAGTAACCAGCAGATGACAGAGCAGATGACAATTGTCGTGATTGGCATCTTATGGATTAATGAGTACACTTTTTAGCTCACCGTCACGTAGTGACGAGGTGAGCTTTTGGGATCACTTTTCGTCCGTCCGTGCGTCCGTCCGTCCGTCCGTCCGTAAACAATTCTTTAAACGACATCTCCTCCTAAACCACTGATCGGATTTTGACCAAACTTCACAGGAATGATCCTTAGGTGGCCCCCTTTCAAAGTTGTTCAAATGGTTCCGGTCCGTTGCACATCTAGGTCATAGGAGCCAAAAAGAGATTTTTTTCACCAAAAACTTAACAAGAGGACCAAGCTAGTCTCGCTCACCTGAGCTAACAAATTCAGAGTTTACGGAAGTGCCAACCTTTCCTGAAGGCTTTATGGGAGAACATGGTGATGACAGGGTAAGCATTTTCTGCAAATCAAGTAGAATGTAACTCTATGATAAACAGGCTGACCTCACCGGTTTTCAAACTCATTCAAGCTTTTATTCCTGACTTGCTAAGAAGATCCGATCTAAACTGAAGTGGCTATGATGATGACAAGTTCAAAAACAAGAGTTTTCAAACTCCACCAAGCTTTCTGCCTGACTTTCTTGTTTGTAAGTTTCATGAAGATCCGTTCAAAACTGAACGGGCAGCAGTGATGAAAGGTCGAAAATAGGCATTTTCAGCAATCAAAGGCACTCTATGATAAATGTGCTGACTTGGCCGGTATTCGAACTCATCTGAGGTTTTATCCCCAGCCACTTTACATATAAGTTTCAGAAAGATACGATCAAAACTGAAGGGGCTACAGTGATGACAAGGTCAAAAATCGGCATTTTCAGCAATCAAAGGGATGTAACTGTATGATAAATGGGTCGACTTGGCCGGTTTTCGAACTCTTCCAAGGTTTTATCCCCAGCCACTTAACATATAAGTTTCAGAAAGATCGGATCACAACTGAAGGGGCTACCGTGATAACAAGGTCAAAAATCGGCATTTTCAGCAATTAAAGGGGCGTAACCCTATGATAAATGGGCCGACTTGCCAATTTTTCGAACTCATCCGAGGTTTTATCCCCAGCCACCTTACATATAAGTTTCAGAAAGATACGATCAAAACTGAAGAGGCTACCGTGATGACAAGGTCAAAAATCGGCATTTTCAGCAATCAAAGGGATGTAACTCTTTGATAAATGGGCCGACTTGGCCGGTTTTCGAACTCATCCGAGTTTTTATCCCCAGCCACCTTACATATAAGTTTCAGAAAGATACGATCAAAACTGAAGGGGCTACAGTGATGACAAGGTCAACAAGAGGACCAAGCTGTCCTGTATTGCTCACCTGAGCTAATAGATTCAAAGTTTCAGGAAGTGCCAAGTAGAATGTAACTCTATGATAAATAGGCTGACCTCACCAGTTTTCAAACTCATTCAAGCTTTTATTCCTGACTTGCTAAGAAGATCCGATATAAACAGATGGGGTTATGGTGATGACAAGTTAAAAAATAAGCAATTAACTGCTGCAATCAAACACGTGTTCCTCTGTGACAAATAGGCAAACCTTACGAGTGTTCAAACTCCTCCGAGCTTTTCTGCCTGACTTATTTGTTTGTAAGTTTCACAAAGATCTGATCAAAACTGAAGGGGGAAGCAGTGCTAACAAGGTCTAAAATAGGCATTTTAAGCAATCAAAGGCATGTAACTCTATGATAAATGTGCTGACTTGACCAGTATTAAAACTCATCCCAGGTTTTATTTCCAGCCACCTTACATATAAGTTTAAGAACGATCCGATCAAAACTGAAGGGGCTATGGTGATGACAAGGTCAAAATTTGGCATTTTTAATCCGATCAAAACTGAAGGGGCTACGGTGATGACAAGGTCAAAATTTGTCATTTTTAGCAATCAAAGGTATGTTACTCTAAAATAAATGGGCCGACTTGGCCAGTTTTCGAACTCATCCGAGCTTTTATCCCAAGCCACCTTATATATATATATGTTTCAGAAAAATCCGATCAAAACTGAAGGGGCTACGGTGATGACAATGTCAAAAATCAACATTTTCAGCCATCAAAGGGACATAACTCTATGATAAATGGGCTGACTTGGCCTGTTTTCTAACTCATCCGAGATTTTATCCCCAGCCACCTTACATATAAGTTTCAGAAAGATCCGATCAAACTGAAGGGGCTATGGTGATGGCCAGGTCAAAAATCGGCATTTTCAGCAATCAAAGGGACGTAAATCTATGATCAATAGGCCACCTTGGCCGGTATTCGAACTCACCCAAGGTTTTATCCCCAGCCACCTTACGTATAAGTTTCAGAAAGATCCGATCAAAACTGAAAGGGCTACGGTGATGACAAGGTCAAAAATCGTCATTTTCAGCAATCAAAGGGACGTTACTCTGTGATAAATGGACCAACTTGGCCGGTTTTCGAACTCATCCAAGTTTTTATCCCCAGCCACCTTACATATAAGTTTCAGAAAGATCTGATCAAAACTGAAGGGGCTATGGTGATGACAAGTTCAAAAATCGGCATTTTCAGCAATCAAATGGACGTAAATCTATGATAAAAGGGGTGATTTTCAGCAATCAAAGGGACGTTTCTCTGTGATAAATGGACCAACTTGGCCGGTTTTCGAACTCATCCAAGTTTTTATCACAAGCCACCTTACATATAAGTTTCAGAAAGGACGTTAAACCTCAAATCAAACAAAATTCAGAAAGATCCGATCAAAACTGAAGGGGCTATGGTGATGACAAGGTCAAAAATCGGCATTTTCAGCAATCAAAGGGACGTAAATCTATGATAAATGGGCCAACTTGGCCGGTATTCGAACTCATCCTAGGTTTTATCCCCAGTCACCTTACATATAAGTTTCAGAAAGATCCAATAAAAACTGAAGGGGCTACGGTGATGACAAGGTCAAAAATCGACATTTTCAGCCATCAAAGGGACATAACTATATAGTAAATGGGGCGACTTGGCTGGTTTTCTAACTCATCCAAGGTTTTATATCCAGCCACCTTACATATAAGTTTCAGAAAGATCCGATCAAAACTAAAGGGGCTACAGTGATAACAAGGACAAAAATCAACATTTTCAGCAATCAAAGGGACGTAAATCTATGATAAATGGGCCAACTTGGCCGGTATTCGAACTCATCCAAGGTTTTATCCCCAGCCATTTTACATATAAGTTTCAGAAAGATCCGATCAAAACTGAAAGGGCTACGGTGATGACAAGGTCAAAAATCGTCATTTTCAGCAATCAAAGGGACGTTACTCTGTGATAAATGGACCAACTAGGCCAGTTTTCGAACTCATCCAAGTTTTTATCCCCAGCCACCTTACATATAAGTTTCGGAAAGATCCGAACAAAACTGAAGGGGCTACGATGATGATAAGGTCAAATATCTGCATTTTCAGCAATCAAAGGGACGTAACTCTAAATTCAATAGGCCAAATTGGCCGGTTTTCGAACTCATCCGAGCTTTTATCCCCAGTAACCTTACATATAAGTTTCAGAAAGATCCGATCAAAACTGTAGGGGCTATTGTGATGACAAGGTCAAAAATCGGCATTTTCAGCAATCAAAGGGATGTAACTCTATCATTAATGGGCCGACTTGGCCGGTTTTCGAACTCATCTGAGCTTTTATCCTCAGCCACCTTACATATAAGTTTCAGAAAGATCCGATCACAACTGAAGGTGCTACGGTGATGACAAGCATTTTCCATTGTAAGTCTATGGGAAATTGGAATTGCCATAGCAACCAAAGTTTTCAATCAATTTTGATATAAAGTTAAATTCTTCGTTGCCCCACCCAAGGCATGCTACAGATAAGAAATGATTGAGATCAGCCTGCAGGCTGCAGATATATAACTGGTCAAAGGTGGTGACGGACGGACGGCGGATGACCAGTTATACTAAAAGCTCCCCTGGAGCCTTCGGCCCAGGTGAGCTAAAAAATCTTCTTCTCTGAAACCACAAGGCCCAGGTCTTTGATATTTGGTATGAAGCTTCATCTGGTGGACCCCTACCAAGATTGTTCAAATTATAGTGCTGGGGCCAAAAATGCCCCCGCTCCGGGGCCCTTTGGTTTTACATGGGCTGATATAGGGAAAATCTTTAAAAATCTTCTTCTCTGAAACCGTAAGGCCCAGGTCTTTGATATTTGGTATGAAGCTTCTTCTAGTGGACCCCTACCAAGATTGTTCAAATTATAGTGCTGGGGCCAAAAATGCCCCCGCTCCGGGGCCCTTTGGTTTTACATGGGCTTATATAGGGAAAATCTTTAAAAATCTTCTTTTCTGAAACCGCATGGCCCAGGTCTTTGATATTTGGTATGAAGCTTCATCTAGTGGACCCCTACCAAGATTGTTCAAATTATAGTGTTGGGGCCAAAAATGCCCCCGCTCCAGGGCCCTTTGGTTTTACATGGGCTTATATAGTGAAGAGCTTTAAAAATCTTCTTCTCTGAAACCGTAAGGCCCAGGTCTTTGATATTTGATATGGAGCTTCATCTAGGGGACCCCTACCAAGATTGTTCAAATTATAGTGCTGGGGTCAAATATGCCCCCGCTCCGGGGCCCTTTGGTTTTACATGGGCTTATATAGGGAAAATCTTTAAAAATTTTCTTCTCTGAAACCGTAAGGCCCATGTCTTTGATATTTGGTATGAAGCTTCATCCCACAAGGCCATGGTCCTTCTCCCCCCCCCCCCACTCCGGGGCCCTTTGGTTTTAAATGGGCTTATATAGGGAAAATATTTCAAAATCTTCTTCTCTGAAACCGCAAGGCCCAGGTCTCTGCTATTTGGTATGAAGCTTCATCTAGTGGACTCCTACCAAGATTGTTCAAATTATAGTGCTTGGGCTAAAAATGCCACCGCCCCGGGGCCCTATGGTTTTACATGGGCTTATATGGGGAAAATCTTTAAAAATCTTCTTCTCGGAAACCCCAAGGGCCAGGTCTTTGCTATTTGGTATGAAGCTTCATCTAGTGGACCCCTACCAAGATTGTTCAAATTATAGTGCTAGGGCCAAAACTGCCCCCGACCTGGGGCCCTTTGGTTTTACATAGACTTATATCGAGATATTCCTTAAAAATCTTCTTCTGAAACAGCAAGGCCATGGTCTTTGATATTTGGTGTGAAGCTTCCTCTAGTGGACCTCTATCAAGATGGTTTAAATTATAGCCCTGAGGCCAAAAATGCCCCCGCCCCAGAGCCATTTGGTTTTTCATAGGCTTATGTAGGGAATATCTTTAATAAAAATCTTCTTCTCTGAAACCGTTAGGCCCAGGTCTTTGATATTTGCTATGTAGCATATCTAGTGGACCTTTGCCAAGATTGTTCAAATTATAGCCTTTGTTGATATTTGGTATGAAGCTTCACCTTTTTAGACGTCTCTGAACATTATGCACATTATAGCCCTGTGGTTAATAATGGCCCTCCCCGGGTCCCACTTGTTACTCTATGGATCAGGTGAGCGATCCAGGGCCATCATGGCCCTCTTGTGTTTTATATTAGGATCACTTTTTGTCTGTCATCTGTGCGTAAATAATTTCTTCAAAAGACATCTCCTCCTAAACCACTGATCAGATTTTGACCAAACTTTACAGGAATGATTCTTAGGTGGTCCCCTTTCAAAGTTGTTCAAATGGTTCCGGTCCATTGCACATATAGGTCACAGGAGCCAAAAATAGATTTTTTTCACCGAAAACTTAAAAAATCTTCTTCTCTGAAACCACAAGGCCCAGGTCTTTGATATTTGGTATGAAGCTTCATCTAGTGGACCCCTACCAAGATTGTTCGAATTTTAATGCTGGGGCCAAAAATGCCTCTGCCCCGGGGCCCTTTGGTCTTACATGGGCTTATATAGGGAAAATCTTTAAAAATCTTCTTCTCTGAAACCGCAAGGCCCAGATCTTTGATATTTGGTATGAAGCTTCATCTAGTGGACCCCTACCAAGATTGTTCAAATTATAGTACTGGGGCAAAAAGTGCCCCCGCCCTGGGGCCCTTTAGTTTTACATGGGCTTATACAGGAAAAATCTTTAAAAATCTTCTTCTCTGAAACGGCAGGGCCCAGGTCTTTGATATTTGGTATGAAGCTTCATCTAGTGGACCCCTTCCAAAATTGTTCATATTATAGTGCTGGGGCCAAAAATGCCCCCGCTCTGGGGCCCTTTGGTTTTACATGAGCTAATATAGGAAAAATCTTTAAAAATCTTCTTCTCTGAAACCGCAAGGCCCAGGTCTTTGACATTTGGTATGAAGTTTCATCTAGTGGACCCCTACCAAGATTGTTCAAATTATAGTGCTGGAGCCAAAAATGCCCCCGCTCCGGGGCCCTTTGGTTTTACATGAGCTAATATAGGAAAAATCTTTAAAAATCTTTTTCTCTGAAGCCGCAAGGCCCAGGTCTTTAATATTTGGTATGAAGCTTCATCTTGTGGACCTCTACCAAGATTGTTCAAATTATAGTCCTGGGGCCAAAAATGCCCCCGCTCCGGGGCCCTTTGGTTTTACATAGACTTATATAGGGAAATCTTGAATCATATTCTTCTCTGAAACCACAAGGCCTAGGTCTTTGATATTTGGTATGACGCTTCAACTAATGGACCTCTACCAAGATTGTTCAAATTATAGCCCCCAGGTCTATTTGGTGTGAAGCTTCATCTAGTGGACCTGACCAGGGGGCCTCCAGTTTACATAGGTTTATGCTGGGAATATCTTTAAAAAAATCTTCTTCTCTGAAACCGCAAGGCCCAGGTCTTAGATATTACTGGACCTTTGCCTGGATTGTTCCATTTATAGTCTTCGTTGATATTTGGTATGAAGCTTCTCCTTTTTAGACCTCCCTCAACATTATGCACATTATAGCCCTGGGGTCAATAATGGCCCTCCCCGGGGCCCACTTGTTACTCTATGGATCAGGTGAGCGATCCAGGGCCATCATGGCCCTCTTGTTTTTTCTTGAGGGCTAAAGTTTCAAGAGAAACAGAAAGACCCTCTATTTGTCCCTTGCTATTGAAAACTTATGGAAGAATTTCAGATGTACTCATTTGCTTTAAAATCTGCAGGATAATCGCTCTGAGATCTTGGAACGATTGAGTATGAAACAGAATGAGAAAGCACAGCTTTCGAGTGAACTGGAGAGGTATAAGGAATGTGACCCAGAAGTGATAGATGCAATGCGTGGGGAAACAAAAATAGCCAAAGAAGCAGCCAATAGATGGACAGGTGAGATTTTGTATGGTAATACTGCAAAATAATTAGACCCAAATATTCATCAGACTCTTGTCTGCCAGACCTTTCTTCAAAAAAGCTACAGTGGAACCTCTTTATAATGTTATTCTTGATAACAAGCTTTTGCATATAAACAGAGGCTCTTACATGAGTGTTCATGTATTATTGAATTTATTAAACAAGTAGAGAGAAAGGGATAAAATGCAAGGCTTAGCTGAGCATTTTATCCCTTTTCCTCCATGGATTTAAATTTTTTAATAAAACATGAGCATGAATGCAAGATTCTATTTATCATATGACATTTAAAATGCGTTTTATTTCCAATTTTTAAACAAAAATGTCAATATTCCGCCATTAGTAAACGTGACGTTGTCAAGGACGTCATTATGGGCATCATACATGTGGCCTCTAAAGTTACGGGGCGCATCTAGTCAATTTGTATATTTAATCCACTAGTGGATTACCGAATTTAATACATGGCATTATTACATTCTCAGACACAATGTCATATGGTAAAATAGTAAAACTGCAATGTCTTGAACACCATGGTCTCATTTACTATGGTTAATTTGAACTCACTCATGGGTCTTTAAGAAGTTCTTACCTTACCTTCCATTGCAGAACTTGGCGTCTCACATAGGACGCAAGCCAGGCTCGAACCCACAGTTAAGAATGTCTTCTGAAAGTTTCATAGAAGAAGTATTTAGAGATATTTTAAGATTTTTAGCCCACTTGGGCTGAAGGCTCCAGGAGGGCTCGTAATATAGTCTTCAATCTGTCGTCCGTCCATCAGTCAGCACCTTTGACCACTTACATCTCTGCAACCTGTAGGCTGATCCCAGTCATTTCTCATCTGTAGCATGCCTATGGTGAGGGATTGATGACATAAGCTTTTTATCAAAATCCAATAAAAAATTGTTTCTATGGCAACCACAAGGTCCCATAGACTTACAGTGGGAAAATGGTTGTCATTCTTGTGAACGCTCAAGAGGCCACAGTTGTGGTCCAATCATCATCAATCTTGCCCAGAATGATCATCATGACAATATCTCGATTAGGTTTGAAAATGAGTCATGTCGGGTTAAAAAGTAGGTCAGTAGGTCAGATCATAGAAAAACCTTATGAGCTCTCTAGAGGCCAGAGTTTTGGTCCAATCATCAATCTTGCTCAGAATTATCATCAAGGTAATATCTCGATCAAGTTCGAATATGGGTCCTGTCGCATCAAAAAGTAGGTCAGTAGGTCAAATAATAGAAAAACCTTGTGTGCGCTCTAGAGGCCACAGTCTTAGTCCATATATCTTCAAAAATGGTCAGAATAATCATCACGACAATATCTCGGTTAAATTCGAATATGGGTCATATCAGATTATAATGTAGGTTGGTAGATAAAATCATAGAAAAACCTTGTGTGCGCTCTAGAGGCCACAGTTTTAGTCTAATAAACATTGGACTTGGTCAGAATGATCATCACTACAATATTTCTGTCAAATGGGTCATATTGGGTCAAAATCTAGGTCAGTAGGTCAAATCAAAGAAAAATCTTGTGAGCGCTCTAGAGGCCACATTCTTGGTCCAATGATCATCAGACTTAGTCAGACTAAGAATGATCCTCACGACAATATCTGGCTCAAGTTCGAATATGGGTCATGTCTGGTCAAAAAGTAGGTCAAATAGAATTACCTTGTGAGCCCTCTAGAGGCCACAGTTTGGGTCTAATCATAAAAGGCCTAAACTTCGGATACGTTGTGGATCTGCTGTAATTCTTTTGGCAAATTTATTTCACTATCCATTAAGGAGTTCAAAAAGTGCCAATGGAATGGCAAACAGTGTTGACCCTGATCAGAGCAGTCTGATCTGGATCTACACTGTTTGCTTAGGACTGTCTGTCCCAATACTTAGGATCATTACGGTAGGTTGTTTCGTTTAACCCTTTACATTTCTGTATTTTAGACGAACCATAAACCCTGATTAGACGCCACATTCTTCAATGTCTGATCTGGGTCTTCAGTTTGCTAATGTCCCAGTATGGGAACATAGCACAAATTTTACAGATAGCGTATCCATTCTACACAACACTCCAATGTCACAACAACAAGAATAGCACGGCTATAAATAACTATTACCTGGATTTTGTACAAATTGGTGATATAGTAAATACATGGTTAGTGTCTTTAATAATAAAATTGTTATGGCGAACCGTTTTATTTATTATTAAAGACACTATTCATGTATTTAGTTTATTACAAAGTTCAAAACAATCAAGGGGTTATGCAATGATTTAGCAAATTTAATCAAAAAAGACAGCAGACAGTGTGGCCTTTTAAACGACATTCAGTGCCATGACGTGCACATGTAGTATAACGTGACATCAGTGAGTGCAACGTTTCTGAAGTCACCGCGCCACAAAGACCTAGGAAATAACATGGGCGTTCGAATAAAAGATTCTCAGCGCTTAACATTCTGTATGAAAATCTGAAAATAAATAGTTGATTTTAGCTTTAGAAATTATTTTCGAGGTTGAGATGAACTGCAGTAGCAGTGCACAGTTATTCTAATGGGCCATTCAAACCAGGAAAGAGTCGAGAAGGTAAGACTTTAGTTGAAATTTCTGAAAATCTGTTCAAATAAATATTGCAAAGTCTTTATCTTGCAGTTTAGTTGTTTTCTCGTGTATAAAAGGTTGCATGTTATTGTTTACACTTGTAAATTAGTGACCTGAAAAGTAGGTCTGGTCTATAAACGGTCACTAGACATATTATAGGTCAGTAGAAGGTATTAAAGGTCACTACTGGTTATAATGTGCAGTTATTCGACCCCCTTTTATAGTTACTAGAATGCCTGATTGTGGTGTAAAGTCATGTGGACGTCAGCAACAATAAGCTGTTTTGTGCTTAAGATCTTTGGGTTGATTGCCAGACAATCAATCCCAAAAATTGCTGGTAAAAAGACCTTCTTGTTTTATGTTAAATTCTGGCTGATTTTTGTTTTTCAGATAATATATTTTCTACGAAATCATGGATCAAAAAAAAGTTTTGTTTTGAAGACTCGGTGATTGATAAACAGTTTGAAATACCAGCTGACTTGGACTATATAGACTGAAGTTGGGGGTGACATAATTTGGAGATAATGTGGAATTCTGACAGGAAGTTATTACATACATTACATTAAGAAGTCTGTGTAATGAACACCTTTGTAAACCTCACTTTATATAGAGAAAAGTGAGGTTTAAAGGGGTAAACATCATTTTTCTTAATTCTGCTCCAAGACATTGAGGCAGTTCTAAGAAGCATCTACAACCTATGTTTGGGGCATTAATAAGGAATGTATGATAAGTTTTAATCAGAAAAATAACTGTTTTTGAGATTGATGGAATGTTTTACACCACAACCTCATTATAATGCGGTTTGTTATAACACTTTTGGATATAACAGTTTCAAGATGGATCATTTTGTTTGGATATAACAGGTTGTTTAACTAACACGGTTTCTGCTTTGGACCCCATTAAGATTGTTATAAAGAGGTTGTGGTGTATGTCAAATGGATGTGTTAGCGTAATGCATGTATAATTCATAATAATTGTATTTTATACATCTCTACACAAAATATGTGCTTTTCTGTATTAAAACAGTCTTACCCTGGAGATCTGTTTTTCTTTCCATATATTTTTGTGAAAAGACCCTTAACATGTATTTTTGTGAATAGATCATGATGTTTACATGCCTATACAACATGTACTACCTTGCAGAACATTTTTATTAACCCATTTTGTAATGAATAGAATCTCCCCTTTATAAACAACTGGAGTCCACTTTGCTATTTAAGGTTGCTAGGTTGAATCTTTTTCAGAAATTTATTCCGAAAATGATTCAACTTTCTGCATACAGATAAGGTCCTGATCACATGCCATGTTCTGTGGCATCTGATCTGGGCCTGCACTGTTTGCTAATGACCTGTTTTGGGGTTTACACTATAAAATGGGTTAATGTATCAACAGTTAAAATGGCCCCCGCCCATCGAGGCTTGAAGAAATAGATAGGCTGCATGCTGCTTCCATGCAGAGCTGAAACCGACTGCATACCAGTACAGATAAACCGCTTAAATGGATCTAAGCCTGGCCAGGCAAACGGGTGCAAGTCTGACCCTCCATGCTTATAAACCCTTTTGGTTTCATTGAGCAGCAGGGCTTGATATGTCATTTTATCTCAATGTCGGGTAAAAGTCCAACAAAATTGGAAGCAACATCTCCAAAATGACCTATATAGTGTTGATGGGGACGTTAAACCTCAATTCAAACAAAACAACAGTCAAAAATCAAAAACATGTACTTCGGTAAATCCTTCCAATCACTATTGAACAGGGTTCATTGTGATATACCTGACATTGTAATAGTGAGATGCTAAGTTTGGCAACGAAAGGTCAGGTGATTTTTCTCGGGTACTCTGGTTTTTGCTCACCTCTGATTAATGTTTGGCTCGAAATAAGCGAGACAATCTGAAAGGGCCATAATCCCCCCCCCCCCCCCCCCCCCAAAAAAAAAGGTAAAAAAGAGCAAAAAATGTACAACAGGCAAAAATCAAAAATACATCTTCATTAGTAAACCCTTCCAGTCACTATTAAATTGGGTTCATTCATATATACCTAACATTGTAATTTAGTACATGTTTAATGAAATGTATTTGTTTTAAGATAAATTTTGTTATGAATATGAAGATTGAATTAAAAGGAGTCCAAATTGTTATAGTTGTTCTGAATAATATCTCCATAGCTTCAGATGAGGAGTAATAAGGACTGATCAGTCCCCCTAAGTGTGATCTTTATAAGATTTTGCGCCGAGTTTGGTTGAAAATCTTATAACTTTCAAAACGTAGATTGTGGATGCTTGATAGAACTGCCTCCATGAGGCAGTTCTAATGAGTACTCACAAATTACATTTGTATGTTTTGGAGCAGAAACAAGAATAATAGTAGTCTACTTAATACAGTGAAATTCGGCTATTAAGACCGCCTAAAATTGAGACTTGTTCTGCTTTAAAAAGTTAATTTATAAGCTTGCACTTATTCTTTCTTCGTGTTTCTGCAAGTAATTTCTTCTGGTCAGGGACCACCGTTTGGACTGTTCAGAAGTGGTCTTCAAGACCACTTTTGAACAGTCCCAAAGATGGTCGTAATATGAGAATTTTACTGTATATCCTTGTAAACCACCAGTCGTCCTTTAATGTATAAAATAGAGTTTACAAAAGTATATATGACGTGCATAGACTTGTTAATGCATCTACCATGCATTAATTATATCATTTGCAAGGATTTAAAGCAACAACAGTTACTGTAATTTACACGATGATGTTATACGGGCCATGACAAGAGAAAATCTGTCTTCAAGCATGTGCATTGTAATAACATACCTGCGTGCTAAACTGGCCGCGAGCCGTTTATCTCATGAAAATTTTGATATTTTTCTTATTTCTAACTCAAATATAGATTTTGACTGCTCTACTAAAATATAGATTGTGGGTGCTCTTTAGAACCACCTCAGTGAGGCAGTGCTAACGAGTACCTACAATCTATGTTTTGAGGGAGATCATTAATACCCTACATAAATGGCATTTTTATGTACCGGTTTTGAAAAAAGGGTCATATTATGTTAAGGGGTTGGCGTCCATCTGTAAACATTTTGTTTCAAGATCAAGCTGAAACTTGGTAGATAGTAAAACTATGAAATAGTGTAGCGCATATCGTTTTGAGGTTACTGTCTACCAAATATTTACAGAGTTATGCCCCTTTTAAGTTTTTGCAAACTTTTAATTTCAGGATAACTGCTCCTACAGTTTTCATCGGATCAAGCTGAAACTAGTAGATAGTAAGACTATGAGGTGGTGTAACACACATTGTTTCAAGGTTACTGTCCATCAGATATTTACAGAATTATGCCCCTTTAATATTTCTGTAAACTTTTCGTTTCCAGCCAATCCTCGTACACAATTAACATTAATTCAAGCTGAAACTTGATAAATAGTTAGACTATGACGTACAGCAGTGCATATTGTTAGGGCCCCACACTGGCCATAACTATATTGCTTTTTTCCCTGTGTTTGTCATGCAACCAAAATACTTAACCTCGGTCATAACTTAAAAAAAGTATTTGCCCTACTGTCATGAAAATCCACACACATTCTTTGCATCACAAGACCAACATTCTGACAAAGGGCTGTATGAGTTATCTGGAAATAAAAAAAATTTTTGCTGGAACTTTTAAACGGGCATTACTCTGTTGATATTTGGTGTACAATTAACCTCTAAACTTGACACATCACATAGTCTTGCTATCTACCAAGTTTAAGCTTGTTCCGATGAAAACTGTAGGAGTTATCCGGAAACAAGGATGTTTACCGAAAGTTCCAAAGGGGCATATCTGGTGGATGATTAACCTCGAAACTTTACTCACATCTCCACATCATGGTCTTATTATCTTCCAAGTTTCAGTTTGATCGAATGAAAACTGTAGGAGTTATCCGGAAAATGTTTACAGATGAATGGACGGACGCCAACCTCATAACATAATATGACCATTTTTTTTCAAAGCACACATATAAAATGGTTGTAGAAAATAATTCATGAACATTGATGAGATCAAAGAAAGCTATACCGCTTTGTTAATTGGTTTGAAATATTGTTGTGTTACAGCAATGACATGCGGGGTTTCAATGATGTTACAGCCCAGATCTGCTGTCACAGTCCTTACGTGTTTTAATGATGTTGCGAAATGCAACCAAGACTTGTTATGAACGTTATGCCACATTGTAAGCTTATTTAATACAGATCAGTTGGATATTTACATTTGGATCAGTTGGATTTTCTATTTTGTAGGTCAAGGTAAAATATGGATGCTTTCGTTGAAGTTGCCATCCCTTGATACAAGTACAGTAGACTAGATAAGGGGAGTAATTGAAAGATAGTTTTCCTCATCTCAATGAAAACATTCAGTTTAAATGAGTACCCACAACATATGTTTTTGTTAACAGATAAGGAAAACTGACCCCGATTTGTTACCAAATACAAACCTTATCTAGTCTGCTGAAGTATATACTAAGTAATATTAGACTCCTATATCGTGCCATGCTAACAGCAGGGGCGACAAAAATGGAATTTTTCGGCGGAAAATTATTTAGTTCAACCAACCCTATTCTTACCGAAATTTGATATAACACCAAAACTATAACGACAGTTTCAATGAAACAAATCCTCAGCCAAACACAATTCCTACTGATTGAAAATAGCCAAGAATACTGCATTAATATTCCAAGAAACAAACAAAGAAGCTTTTTCAAACGTATGTTGGTAACAATTAACATAGAGTTTTTTTTTTAGACAAATTATCCTCCCGATCCAAGAGCCAGCACTCTACAACAGAGCTATTGGGGACTTGTCGAGGAGATTCTAACAAATGTTCCAAATTTAATATCAATTGCGTGTTTCTTTTATAGTGTACTACCCATTGGATTTCTTCATAATAACGGCAAAATGTAAGGGGACAAATACTGTTGTTTTAACGAGGCTCATCTGTTTTTCTCTTACAAATTCTTCAAACTAAGATTATGGGTGCTCTTTAGAGTTCGTTAACTAGTGCACATATTCTTTGTTCTGAGCAAGATTGCAGTAGATCGGGTACAAATCTGTTGACCCCAATTTTGTCTAGACAAAGTGAGGTCAAGAAGGGTGTTTGTTTCACGGACCTGTTAACCTGATGTGTTTCAAAGTAATATGGAGAAATTAGTTGAATGAGACGCAAGGAATGTGCAAATAATGTTGCATAATTGCATGTATTGCATCGCAATCTTTCATGGTTCTCAGTATGATAGTTTTAGATGAAAGTATGTTTTTCTTTTATATACTCCAAATATAGATTATTTTTTCACTTAGTAGTTCTCATTGAGACAGTTCTAACATGCACCCGAATTCTTAATGAGTAGAAATTTGAAAATTATATATACAAACAGAAACCCATTTTTCACAACTAATGTTTTTAGAGGTTGAATGTCATGGTCTTTGAATTGATAAAATGGTGCGGCATCACGTGAAAGTCCGTGAAATGAACACCCCACTAAACCACACATTATGTAGAGAAAACTGTAGTTTACGGGGGTATACATTAGTTTTTATTTTTCTTCTCCAAGACATAGGTTATGGGTACTTATTATCTAACGAGCGCCCACAACCTATGTTTGCAGTATATACAAGTAAAATATCACAGTTTTTTATCAGAAAAAGTAGCCAGTTTGGAGATGTGAAATATGCACTATCTCGCACGGGTGTGTTATCATAACAACAACATAATTGTAACAACACACTTGACTTCAACAAAATGTCATTAAGATGTTATAGAAAATCTGTCTAGAATCACAGCAGCCGGTAGTGCTGATGCTGACGACGTAGAAACAGAAATTATTGGGATGTTGTGTGTCATTGGGATGATTGATATACTTTGGTTGAATTCGTTGATCTGTTAATTTCTCTTTCTTCATCTGAGTCATCACCTTTATCCATTTGCTGCAAAAATAATACAAAAATGAAATGGCACAAATGTGACAACTTTTTCCTTTTAAATAATAACAAATCCATTAATCACAGTGTTTTCCTTCTTAGCTTTCCGATGATTATTTGTTATATTTGTATCAACTTCCTGGCTTACGAGCGCTCAATAGAACTGCTTCACAGAGGCGGTTCTAAAGAAAACCCACAATAAACGATGGAATTTGTAGACGAAAGTCCCATTAGCTTGGCACTGGTCTGTAATAGGTGTAGAAAGAAATGTTAAAGCTTGAAGGGAAAGGAAAGTTAAGTTGTGCTTGGATGTGCTTTCTTGTTCTACGCTGTACTAAGACTGCAACTCTAGGCAGGTGCTATCCATTTCTGTTTTATTACGTTGGGAGAGGCAGGTGCGTATTAAGTGACGCAAGGTGTAAGGCATACGAAAAGCAATGCTACATTAATGCGTAACTCTTATTTCTAAACACTAGACACATCTTAGAAAGATGACTATGAACTCAACTGATAATATAGCAAGAATTCCACTGAAGGCTATGTTTTGCCTGTGGGGCGCTAAGTCCCAAAACCATGAAATAGAGGTTAAGGTCATACATGGAAACTTGCATTAAAGCGGACAGCTCTAGATGTAAGTTTGTACCAAGTATCATTTATAAAGCTCTTATCATTTTTGAGAATGGACTTTTTATATTAGGATGACCGCAAGGGTTGACGCAATAAATTACAAAGTCAGTGAACCATCAAATGTATGTGGGTATCAAATATGGATGCATGCTTTTTGGTTGCCATCTCTACATGCAAGTTTGCAACAAGTATCATTAATGAAGCTCTTGTAGCTCTTGAGAAACAGATTCTTACACTAGGGTGAAAGCTAGGGTTAAAAAAAAGGTTTCAATGTCAATGAACCATAAAATGAAGATCAAATTCAAATAGGGTGCAGTGGTAAAGCATCACGGCAAGTTCCAAAATGTTTCCTTCAGCAAGAGACTTTATCCACATTGCTTAGACCTGGACCCTACCCAGGAAAAGAGGGCCACATTGAAGATTAGTACTAAATGTGTTACCCTAATATTAATATGGATGCTTGTATAATGTAAGCTTGAACAAAGTATCATTAATGAACCTCTTATAGTTTTCGAGAAATTAACTCTTTCATTTGGGTAAACGATAGGATTGAAAGTCAGTGACCCATGAAATGTAGGTCAAGGTCAAATATGGATGCATGTATTAGGATTGCAATCCCTAGAAGTAAGATTGTACCAAATATCATTAATGAATCTCTTACAGTTCTTGCGAAATGGTCTCTTACAGTAGGATGAACGCTGGGGTTGACTCAATAGTTTTCAAAGTCAGCGAACCATGAAATGTAGTCCAAGGTCAAATATAGATGGCTGCTGTAAAGTTGTCATCCCAAGAAACAATTTTGTTCCAAGTATCATTAATGAGGCTCTAATAGTTGTTGAGAAATTGACTCTTAAATTTTTAGTGAATGCCAGGGTCAACGCAAATGTTGACGAACGGACGGACGCAAAACCGGACTCATATATCGCGCCATGGTTAAAGCAGGCGCGACAAAATGAAAAATAAACAACAAAACTCAGTTGGATAGAAAGGTAACTGGTCAACTCGTACCTAAGTCAACTCGTACCTTAGTCAACTCGTACCTGTTTTTGGTCAACTCGTACCCTCAAGTCAACTCGTACCTATTTTGGTTAACTCGTACCCCGCGTGGTGGTGGTGGGGGGGGGGGGGGGGGGGGGGTACTCTACATTTTACCTGCTACATAGGTTGGGGCTATTTTGGAGGGTTCAAATTTTAATATTTTCCTATTTCAAACCAGGGGCCGCAGGATCTATCCCGGGCTTTTCCAGACTTTCGGATGAGTCTTTAAACCGAGGTCCCGTCTCCGTATGTCCTTAGCTGTTGGTGAGACGTAAAACTCAAACACTCATTATTATTTATTTATCTATTTATTTTATATTTTTCCTTTAAATGCCTACGGGTAATTAGTATTTTTAACACATTCCACTCATATTAGATCATAAATAAGTGAACTCACACGTTTCTAAATAACAGAAAGGAAACCACTTTAATTTGGGGATAAATATATACATATTTTTTTTTGCATGCTAGAATTTGCAGATGTCATTACGCAAACACGCCTGTACAAATACATTGCCACCTTTATCGCCGAAAAAATGAAAATTTTATGATGAAAAATTGTGATATTTTTCTTATTTCTGCTCAAAATATAGATTGTGGGCACTCGTTAGAACCGCCTCATGGGCACTCGTTAGAACCGCCTCATCGAGGCGGTTCTAGCGAGTACCCACAAGCTTAATTTTAGAGCAGAAATAAGAAAAATAAGGTATACCCCCGGAAACCCCAGTTTTACTATATTAAAATGGGGTTCAAGGTGGTCAAAATTATATATATTATATATTATGTGATGTTGTTTTGGGTATTGATGACATACTGGATATTTGATGATATACTGGATATGATATATAGGCTTTTCGAACAAAAAGGGGGGGGGGGGGGTCATGAATGATCTCCCTCAACCGCCGTCCATTCGTCCTTCTGTAATTCCCACCATTGGTCCTAGCCCAATTATGCTAAACTCTTTCAACTTTCACAGGTAATAGCACTATGGCTGATAACTGCAGGAAGATATTCAGAATTTTTATGTGAGCACCCAGGTAGGCGGTGGGGCCCAACACTGCCCGAGGGTTTAAAATTCATTTTGTTGAAACATAGTCAAGTTGTATATCAAATATCAAATCGAAGGTAATGAAGAATAGAATACAGATGTGTCAAAAAGAATTGTCCCGGGTGCATGTTTTGGGGTCACCAGAGATAAAAAAGTGGGGTTTTTGGTCTTTTTTTCTATTGTCACACAACTCCTAGGCTTTCTGAGCTAGAATCCTGAAACTGCCACTGTTAATAGCCCTATGGATTCGTAATGGAGGAACGTTTTCGGAATTTTGATTTGACCTGTCCCCAGGGGTGGGACACAGGGGTCAAAAAGCTATTTTGTTCAAACATAGTCATGTTGCGTATCAAATCAAAGGTAAATACGAGTAGAATACAGTGGTGCAAAAGTTTGCCCGAAACATGTCTTGGGGCACTCGGAGGTCAAAAAGAAGTATTTTGGATCCTTTTATTGCAACATGATTTTCAGATCGCGGGGATATGCGAAGGCGTGCTATCGACCTGCTCTAGTTATTATTATTGTTAGTATTTATCACCCTTAATAAACACAGTAAATCGTGCACCGATTAATAAGGGTGTGAAAAAAAAAAAGATTATCGATACTAGTTTAATCTAATTGTCCTTAATTAAAGGCTGATTTTAATTCCTTTGATTTTATCGATGAGATGCCTAGGCGGTTTTTGGTTTGGCAAAACTTAATGACACGCGGGAATTTTAAGGTCAAATGCATGTGTTAAGGCTATTAAGTGGACGTCAGCATGCCGTAAGCTGCGATATCTTTGACTGTTGGCAGCATCGTCTTTGCGGGACATGTAATACAAATTTATTCTATTAGCTATATTATATATTTATTTATAAAGGTCCGTGTAATGAACACCCCTCTGAACTTCACTTTGTGTATACAGAAAAGCAGGGTTTACAGGGGGAAGCTTTGTTAATACAAAGACAAGTGTATTCAAATACATTGAAAATTTACCAACAAAAAAAAATGAAGATTTCCAGATGAAGAAAAAAACAGACATTTTCAAATATCTGCTCAAAACATAGATTTTGCGTGCTCGTTAGACAAGCCTCAACGAGGCGGTTATAACGAGTACCCACAATCTACATTTTTTAGCAGAAATGAGACAATAATGTATACCCCTGGAAACCACAGTTTTACTACAAAAATGGGGTTTAATGGGGACAAAATTATAAGGGCGCGCTTTCGTGATGATTGTTTTATTTGATAGTTTGTCAGTTAAGCATTTATAACAAGTGTTTATTATTTGATTATTAAGTATTAAAATTAGATAAGTTACTGGATTTACCTGTACATTTCGCAATATTTGTGACATATTTGTCCGTTAACATGCATATGAACTAGCCATGACGAGACTAAACACTGCGTGATCTCATGAAGAAAACATTTCTATACCCTCTCGAACCCCAAGTTTACGTATCAAAACTGATGTTCGCATGGGTACACGTTATTTTCCTCACATCTGCTCTACAACATAGGATGCGGGTACTCGTTAGAACCGAATTGTTATAACAGTTCTAACGAATATACAACATTTACGTTAGCCAACGTTCATGTTTTCAAAAATATAATTGTAGAACTTATATTTTATTTACAAATGAATTTAAAATGTAAGTTCAGCAATTTTATTTTTTTCCGTTTTCAAATTTGCATATGAAGTTACCGAATGTTCGTCTTACGTTCAACAAGGTGTGATGAACTAATCATACCCCGGGGGTCGACAGCCTATTTCTGATACATGATTGCTTATCTACTACTTAGTGCCCATCAGGTTAACAAGTCCGTATAATGTACACCCATATTTTGATATAGGGAATACTGGGGTTTACAGAAATGAGCATCATAGACGTCGATAGAAAGCCCTATAGGACTTGTTGAGAAAAGGGCAACATAGATTGTGCGCACTCGTTAGAGCGGCACCCATAAACTATGTCTATGATACAACTCAGAAAATAAAAATCATGGCTGCATGGATATATCACATAGGTCCAATCATATGAAAGGCGCCATCATAGCGCATGGTCATATTATCGTATTGCATACACTATATATCGTCCTCGTCGTCCGGAAAAGGGACAGGAGTCTTCATAGACTGTAAAGTTGACCTGTATATATGTGTACCAAAGTTCAACTTATCCAAAAAATATATTTTTTTAAACTAAGGTACGAGTTAACTTAGGTACGAGTTGACTAAGGTACGAGTTGACCAAAAACAGGTACGAGTTGACTAAGGTACGAGTTGACTTAGGTACGAGTTGACCAGAAACCGATAGAAATATATGCCTTTTATTTCCTAAAACAGTCACTGGAATTATGCTACTCTTTACATTACTTTATGAACGTGTGAGCGATTATCTGGCATGACCCTACAAAATTAATGTGGTTGAGTTTTCTCCAAGACGTGGAGACTGACTAAGTAAATAATAACACTTTTAACTTTAATAATTTGCATTGACTGCACCTTGATATTCTTTATTTTCATACGTTAGTGTTCTTGTTTCGTAAAGCTTTAACCAAAGGCCAGTCCATTACTGAAAGCAACATTGTAAAACCTTGAGAAGTAAATTGAACAGTTGCCATCGCATTTCCGTATGTTGACGGACAAAGTTCTTTTTTCATAAATCATCCCGCAAGACGGGACAGAATAAGGCAGCAAGGCAGTACGAATGTAGGCCAGAGTAGCGGTGTAAGCTACCACACCATATCTTTAATATGTTATACCTAAAGTATCCTTTGGAAGCAAGGAATACATCTTGTGAAGTGTTCAAGTTTTTTAATGGGACCAGAATAGCTATAATCGGACAATTAGGCCTCAATGAAGACCCTCAAATATTTTCAAAATTCCACAATGGAATCAACGATCCCAAAGTACTAAAAAATATAATCTACACTATGATGAAAGGAAGGTAGATTTCTTATACTTACCACACCCTACGAGGTAGTTCCTGTGAAAACCACGGTGCACATCAAACGTTATGACAAAAGCACTGACCGCCAGTTGGAAGTAATGTAAAATCTTCAGAATGTTAACAAGAGCTCCGCAAGCGGGGCTTTATAAGCCCCTGGCAAGTAATTGTCTCTAAGGAGGACCTTGACCATGGGGATACTGACCCATGACTTGCGCTCGACGTTGTTCATAAAGATTAACATTTCTGCCAAGTAATTTTAAAATACACTGAGGAATAAATAAGTTATTGACGACACAGGAAAAAGACCCTTTTACTACCATTGACCGCTGGAGTTACCGACCTGGGTCTTACGTGCAACAAATGTCATTTCTGTCAAGTTTTAGGTTTGAAATTTGATAACTGAGTAACATTGGTCCAAGGTCAAGGGGTGACCTTGACCATTGATACTCATGTATGTGTATGTTTTAGTGTTAAGCTTTCAAATGAAATTTGATTACAAATGATAAGGTGCTTTCTGACATTTTTTTTATTTTCATATCTAGATGACCTTTACCTTGAATACTCATGTAGTTTCATTTATTCATTTAGCTAATTTCATCTACACATTTTCAGATCATAAGGTGCACAATTTTGACTTTTCCCATACATGATATATGAACAAATTTGATCTCGGCCTAAAATAGATCGAGCTACAGGGATCATCATTTGAACAAACTATGAGTCTATGCCCGAGTCCCCAATGCTACATACCAAGTTTCAGAAAATCAACCAACTGGTTCTGGACAGAAATATTTCTGAAGGTTTTTTGTACATTATATGGGCATGGCGGCCATATTGAATACATGACCTAGCTCATATCTAATTTTCATTTCTTTGTTCCTTAAGGCTTTCAGATGAAATTTGGTTACAAATGGCCCAGTTGTTTCTGTGAAAAATAAATTTAAATTTTCATATGTAAACGACTTTTGGCCAAGGTCAAAGAACGACCGTGACCTTGAATACTCATGTAGTTTAATTTACTCCGTTAGCTAACTTCATCTATCAATTTACAGATCACAGGCTGCAATAAGTATACATGGTTCTGACTTTTTTCCCACACATAAACCTATGTGACCAAATTTGACCCTGGCGTAAAATAGGTCCTGGTCATCCAGGGGTCATCATTTGAAAAAAAAAACAACAAAAAAAACTATGACTGGCTTGAGTCCCCTATCCTGAATACTAAGTTTCATGATAGTCAGCCCATTGGTTCCGGAGAAAAAGATTTTTGAAGGGTTTTTACCCATATGACCAAACTCATATTAATAATTTTTTATTTTATTTTCCCCAAAAGCTTTTATATGAAATTTGGTTACAACTGGCTCAGTGGATTCCGAGGAAAATAAGTTCTGTTTTTCATATCTGAATGACCTTGGGCCAATGTCAAAGAATGACCTCGACGTTGGACACTCCTGTAGTTTTATCACCTTATGTAGCTAACTGCATCTACCAATTTTCAGATCACAGGCTGCAATAGTATCCAAAAATACACAATTTCGGCTTTTTCCCATATAAAATTCTATGCGACCAAATTTGACCTTGGCGTAAAATAAATAAAGGTCATCCAAAGGCCATCATTTGAACAAACTGTGATGGACTCAATTCCAAAATGCTACATACCAAGTTTCATGAAATTCGGCCCTCTTTTTCATGGGGAGATGATATTGGGCATGCCAGCTATATTGGTCATTCGACCAAACTAATATAAATTAATTTTCATCTTGTTCCTAAAGGCATTTATTTGAAACTTGATTACAAATGGCTCAGTGAAGGAAAATAATTTTTAATTTTCATATCTGAATGACATTGGGCCAGGTCAAAGAATTACTTCGACCTTGAATACTCGTAGTTTCATCCACTCATTTTGCTGCCTGCATTTGTCAATCCGAAAAAATACACAATTTTGACTTCTTCCATATAAAGTCTATGTTACCAAAGTTGACCTTGGCGTAAATTATTTCAAGGTCATCCCAGGTTCATCAGTTGAACAAACTATGATGGGCCCGAGTCTCCGATGTTACATAGAAAGTTTCTTAGCAATTGGCCCGCTGGTTCCAGAGGAGAGGTTTTGAAGCGTTTTTAACTTATATGGGCATGACAGCCATCTTGGTCATGTGACTTGGGCCCCGCAAACAAACTTTCGTCCTCTCATCCCATGGATGCGCCACATGAAATTTAACTTCAATCGGCCAAGTTGTTACAGAGGAGAAGATGTTTAAAAATGTTGACAGACAGACGACAGAAAATAGACCCTTGCCATTCTATAAGCTCACCGCTGAGCCTTCGGCTCAGTTGAGCTAAAAAGACACATTTCTTTGCCATTAACCTCTAAGTGTGACCTTAACATTGGAGGTACCAACCTGGGTCTTGCGGATGAAACATCGTCTCACGATGGTCAACATTTCTGTCAAGTAATTTTAACAATCATCCAGGCATAATAAAGTTATTGACCAGACACGAAAGAAAGACCCTTTTTACCTTTGAACTCTAAGTATGATCTAGACCTTTGTCATACCGACCTGCGTCTAACGCGCGACACATCGTCGAGGCCTAATATAGATTCTTATAAAGTTGCATATCTGACGGTAATTGAGTTATGGAGCGTAAAAATAATCAAAGGGGCATAACTCAGAAACTAAGATAGGGGTGGGGGTCAATTATTCTTGAGCGCGATACATAGTCTTTGCCTAATTCATTTTCCTAGATATTCCTAATGGTTACGGAGTTATGGAGCGTACTAGAATATTTACTGATGGAGGGACAGGCGGTCGGACGGACAGTGCCATGGCATAATATGACGTTATTTTTAAAACGGGCGTATAAAAATTAACAATGTTATTTAAGACAAGCATTCCATTTAAGTTTTAAGTATTTCTATAGTGTCCCTTGTATTTGGGTAGATGTTTTGCAGAATTTGAACGATGCTTGATAATGGTCATTTTTGGGCGGGTCAGTTTACCTAACCAGTACCGTGCACATTCTTTCGACAGAAACTGACAACTATCCTTCTTGAATCAACGGAAGGGAGAGAATGACCGTAGAAAAGATTCCATGATCAATCTCCATGAAAGAATGTTGCTCACCCGGACAGGTATCGAACCCGCGTCCGCCTAATCACCAGTCAGACGCGCATCAGACTAAGCTACCGAGGCCGGCGATGGATGGAAGAACAGATATCAATGTCAGTATACCCATACTCTGTCATGGCGGGTTAAGGAGTAAAGAGTGTATAAATTTTAGATCAATATATATTGGAAAGCAGGGAACTGGCATGCGTGATATTTGTATCAGAACTAAAGGTTAGTGGTAGAAAGTCAGGCTCTGGTCATTTCTGCATTTTCAGTACCCAGAATAAAAGCGGAAACGATAACCATAAAACGATGGATGACCCACAGCAAATTAAGCACCACAGAAAATTATGGCAAACTGTCCCCAATTATACCACCCTTTGTTCTGTGGCTGTTGCCATTACAAATTAAATGGATACAGCTCCAGTATAGGAACGTTTTTGAACGCTTTTTCATTCGGGGCTATTCATAATTTACTACCCTTGGTAGACTACTCGTTCGTAAAAGAGCAGTCTCCGCATCACAAAAACACACCTTTATAATTTTTACACCCTTGAACCCCATATTTATATACTAAAACTGGCTTTTACAGGGGTATGCCTTATTTTTCTTATTTCTTCTCTAAACTATAGTGTGGGTAAAATAAAGTGTGGGTACTCGTTAGAACCGCCTCATGGAGGCGGTTCTAACGATTACCCACATTCTTTATTATGAGCGGGATAAGAAAAATATCACAATTTTTCATCTTAAAATTTGCGTTTTTTCGGAGGTAAAGCTTATAATGTATTTGTATAGGCGTGTTTTCGTAATGGTTTTGGAAGGATTAAGCCACAGCTTTTACGCCACGTTTCCAAAGAGAGACCAAATTTCTGACTTCCATTTCTGTTTGGTTCTCCACACAATGAACCCCTTGTGAAAAGAGTTACGCCCTTAGAGGAACGAATTGGTTCAGGAGCAAACTAAATAATTTTGAAAGAGTTATCCCTCCCTAGAGCTGCATCCATTTCCAGTAAATACAAGAGAAAAACGTGACTGAAATGCTTATAGCCATTTGAGGGGGGGGGGGGGGGGTATAGTTTGCACAGTTCACGTACCGGTGACGCATCAGCGGGTTTGTAAATGCGTTTTCTGGTTTATAAAATATAGTTCAAGTTTCTCCCGAAAGCAGTAGGTTTTGCAGCTGCATACAATCTAATGCCAGCCAATGAAAAATGGTGTTACGTACTGATGACGGATTTCCGACAGAATTTCGAAGAATATTATCGCAATGTTTTGATGTCATGTAATCAAACACAATGCTACATTCATAAGTGCATTAGAAGTCTCTCTGAAACACAGATACAACTTTGGGCTGTGTGCATTCACCACTTTAAAAGCTTAAATGCAGCTGTGGTTTGGTGCGAACGGGGATTAGTGTAAAATGAGCCAGCGCATGACAAAACCTTCAATAAGACATGTGCGCCCAGCGAAGACACAGGTCAGCCTTCGCATCCATATAGTCTAACCAGAGACTTCTCTTGTTGCCTGGAGGAGCATTGGGCCCTAAGCTATCCTTAGAGTGCACAACGAAGACTCTGATCAGACTGCGCGGATGCGCAGGCTGATCTGAGTCTTCGATGGGCGCACATGTCTTATTGTAGGTTTTGTCATGCGCTGGCTCAAATATGTAGAATAGTCTCTTACTTCTGACTCTATCATCAGTGATCCATAATCTATGAAACAAACAAAATCTGAGAATTTTACCGCTTCCGTAGATGCACCCCATCCAATAAGAAATTACGCAAGACGCCGTAAATAAAACAAAATAACAAGCGATGTCAGAAGACAAGTTCACAACCACAACATAGCTCGACTAAGACGCTTAAGTTGGATAAGGGCAAGTTATTAAAAAATAAAATTTCAGTTTTGCAGTCTGCCCAAAATGATATTTCTTTTGTAAAAGAGCTAAACAGATTGCAGCAATTAAAAGAACCAGAAAGTGCCCCTAAGAACCGCTGAACAAGATATCTAGTTTTAAGTGATTTTATTAAAGAAAAAAAGTTCAATTTTGCACTTTTGCCCCCCCCCCCCCCCCAAAGCTATTTTTAGCTCACCTGTCACATAGTGACAAGGTGAGCTTTTGGGATCACTTTTTGTCCGTCGTGCGTCCGTCCGTGCGTCCGTCCGTAAACTTTTTCTTCAAACGACATCTCCTCCTAAACCACTGATCGGATTTTGACCAAACTTCACAGGAATGATCCTTAGGTGGTCCCCTTTCAAAGTTGTTCAAATGGTTCCGGTCTGTTGCACATATAGGTCACAGGAGCCAAAAATAGATTTTTTTCACCGAAAACTTAAAAAATCTTCTTCTCTGAAACCGCAAGGCCCAGGACATTGATATTTGGTATGAAGCTTCATCTAGTGGACCCCTACCAAGATTGTTCAAATTATAGTGCTGGGGCCAAAAATGCCCCCGCACCCGGGGCCCTTTGGTTTTACAAGGGCTTATATAGGGAGAATCTTTAAAAATCTTCTTCTCTGAAACCGCAAGGCCCAGGTCTTTGATATTTGGTATGAAGCTTCATCTAGTGGACCCCTACCAAGATTGTTCAAATTATAGTGCTGGGGCCAAAAATGCCCCCGCACCGGGGCCCTTTGGTTTTACATGGGCTTATATAGGGAGAATCTTTAAAAATCTTCTTCTCTGAAACCGCAAGGCCCAGGTCTTTGATATTTGGTATGAAACTTTATCTAGTGGACCCCTACCAAGATTGTTCAAATTACTGTGCTGGAGCTAAAAATGCCCCCGCACCGGGGCCCTTTGGTTTTACATGGGCTTATATAGGGAAAATCTTTAAAAATCTTCTTCTATGAAACCGCAAGGCCCAGGTCTTTGATATTTGGTATGAAGCTTCATCTAGTGGACCTCTACCAAGATTGTTCAAATTATAGTGCTGGGGCCCAAAATGCCCCCGCCACAGGGCCCTTTTGTTTTACATGGGCTTATATAGGGAAAATCTTTAAAAATCTTCTTCTCTGAAACCGCAAGGCCCAGGTCTTTGCTATTTGGTATGAAACTTCATCTAGTGGACCCGTACCAAGATTGTTCAAATTATAGTGCTGGGGCCAAAAATGCCCCCGCCCCAGGGCCCTTTGGTTTACATAGGCTTATATAGGGAAAGTCTTTAAAAATCTTCTCCTCTGAAACCACAAGGCGTAGGTCTTTGATATTTGTTATGAAGCTTCAGCTAGTGGACCTCTAACAAGATTGTTCAAATTATAGCCCTTCGACCAAAAATGCCCCCGCCATGTGGCCTTTTGGTTTTACATAGACTTATATAGGGAAAATCTTTAAAAATCTTCTTCTCTGAAACCACAAGGTCTAGGTCTTTGATATTTGTTATGAAGCTTCAGCTAGTGGACCACTACCAAGATTGTTCAAATTATAGCGCTGGGGCCAAAAATGTCCCCGCTCCGGGGCCCTTCGGTTTTACATAGACTTATATAGGGCAAATCTTGTTTTACATAGACTTCTATATGCAGGGTAAACCTTTAAAATCTTCTTCTCTGAAAAGACAAAGCCCAGGTCTTTCATATTTGATATGAAGCTTCAACTTGTGGACCTCTACCAAGATTGTTCAAATTATAGCCCTGGGGCCAAAATTGACCCTGCCTGGGGCCCACTTGTTATACATCGGATCAGGTGAGCGAACCAGGGCCCTCTGGGCCCTCTTGTCTTACCTAAACTAGCTAAATATACTGCAGCATCTGAACAAGAAGAACCCAAAAGTATCCATTGATCAAATGAACAAGAAATCCTGTTTGTTAAGCCTATGCATTTTAAAGAATGAAATTTCTGGTTTCCAGTTTTTGACAAGAAAGAATATAGTCTTTTTCTGATGACACGTTGATTTAAAAATTAATTTGCAAAATATTACAATTAAGAGCTAGCAGGTAAACTTTAACCTTATGTGGACGACGACGCTGACGCCGACGACGGACGTCGGGAGTATGGCAATAGTTCCCCCTCACTTTCATAAGGCGGGCGTAAAATAATGACAGCTGCGGCAGTTTTGGGTCTGCAGTATCGTTTCGGATGATTTAGTTTGTTCTCGTTTTTCTGACTCCTGTTTTGAACACTCATGATACCTGAAGCTTTTGGACGGATTTTCTAGAGCCCAGTGTTATGAAACATACTGCAGACTCAACTCAACCGAGCACAGAATGCGTGCTGCTCATTCTTGGCATTTCGATATTTACGAGCAGGACGAGTAGCACTCTCTGTTCATTTCAGTATGAAAACAAAAGTATAGCCGGTATTTTTATTTAAGAAAAAGATCAGCTCTATCTGGGATTTGTTGAGTAATAAATCACAATTTGGAGGTCAGTTGTAAAGTAGACAAATCACGAGCGCGTAGCGCGCGTGATTTGTCTTCTTACAACTGGCCGACAAACTAGTATTTATTACCCAACAAATCACAAACTAGAGCTGATCTATTTCGATTATAACAGGCTGGAAATCGGCAATAATGCTGTTGTTTCCTTCAAAATCTCACAACTGTTCGCCATTGTTAAAAGAAATCCCGCTAAAATTATCGACTGAAACACGTGCATTTATATCCTATTCTAACGTTTTCGATGCGAGAAAATGAAGTTATAATTCTGAGCATTTGTTTATAATTTCATGTTGAACCGAGTTGAGCCTGACATGAGGGCCTGAGTAACTTCGGTATACCGAAACCCCCAATATTACATATGTTAATTGCGTTTGCAATCATATTCATTTTACAGAGTTTTTTGACGTGAAAAAATACCGACCAATGATTTATGAAAATGGTGTCAGTAAACCTGTGCCGAATTAGGTTTATAGCAATGCAAAGCTGATACAGTAGCTCTGTTTTCAACGAGCCTCATTTTAAACAGCAGAGGAGAAAAAAAGCTTCGTAGAAAAAACGTAACCTATTCTCTTATTCCGGTATTGGTGTGTAAGGTGTATTGTCTCCATTATCTTTTAGTCGAATTTCTGTATTTTCTTCATCCTGGTAGCGCAAGTCATGAAAGTGAACCGTACTTGTGCTTAACAGTATTCTTCAATAGGTCACTAAGTCACGCTTAATTATTTCATCCACTTAACCTTTACCCTGCTGTAGGCGACAAGCCCTATCTTTGCAAACAGTGTAGATCCAGATCAGATGGCTTCTGAAGAAGCCATCTGATCAGGATCTACACAGTTTGACATTCAGTTTATGAATATGTAGAAATAAGCTGCATCAAGTAATCTGATTGGTTCAAAGTCAGAAATGAGTGTGGCTTAATTGAATATTCAGCAGGTTAAAGGTTAAGGATAGACTCTACCTCTAGACATTGGCCATTTTGTATCGGTATTGCTTTGCAGAGCAATCCCTTTATGCTAAGCTATGCTTTATGAAACTGAATATATAACGGAACATGATATAGGCTATTATACGTAAAATACATGTGAATTGTTATTTAATTAAAAGTATTTTTTACGAAACATTTTAAACATATTTGCTAGTTTTGCGTTTAACGGCCAAGACAACAATATGTAGGTTATATCGGACCAGTTAGTTTACTTAACGACACTGTTCCTGGACAGTATTACACTTGAGCGGTTAATCAGTAAATGGAGCATTCTTTCACCAGAACCTGACAAATGCCCTGTTTAAATCAGCGGATCGGGCATTATTACAAAAGAAACTGGACTTTTTGAAGATTCCCACTGATACACATTTTTTGTTTTGTTTTTTTTTTTTTCAGGAAAGCTATAAGTGCATGCTTCAGTAAAACTATTTTAAATAAGATCTGAATGTTTAGTTCAGTAGTCTCTTGTTCATTTACAGACCACAGTTCATGAGACTTCCATAAATGCACATTGTAGGTGTACTTCCTGTCAAACGAATATTTCTCAGAACTGCATTATTCTAGTGATTGTGATACTTCAACAGCTGACAGGTAAATGACTGACAATGATCCTAGATTACTGCGCAATTGATTAACACATAGTTACAAATTCCAAAATGTTTTAAGATGAAGCAAAATAAAACACAGTTGATGCAATTTTCTGAGGCACAAATAGCCAATGAGTATCTGATCAAAAATGCCTTGGGTTTTTATTTGAAAGGAAAACATATATACCACGGCATTTACAATAATTTTACATTTTTAATTAGAAGCTTATTAAGAGAATTAGAATTTTAACATTTGTTTTCAAATATAGAAAAAGGATTAAGAAAAACGACAGTTTGCATAAATATTTTTTCGGAATAGACTATTCTTAAAGGAACAATTGTATATTTTCAGGATTATTTCAAGGCATATGAAATGGTATATAAGGCTAACACATCCATGTGAGATTTTTATTTGTATTTTACGGCTCCTTCTAGATTAATTTACTTCTTTCGAGCCGATAGTTTACCAGAGGGGGGGGGGGGGGGGGGGGGGCAAAACAGGATCACCTGGAGAAAACCAACTTGACATTCCGTTTCAGAAGTTGAAGTCTCACGTGATCCAAGAGAGCCCACAGTCAACACTGTAACGGGATGAGATAACGAGATGACCCTTTCTGGTGAAACAATATGTTCTGTTCGCACAAATAACTGATTACAGACATGTGATATAATCGCTTTATTAAGGCATGTCTCGAAACAAAATAATATAGAATCTCCTCTACGTGGGTTTATAAGAGTGTTTACAGGCCTGGTGGGTAAGAGGACCTACTCTTAATCAAAAGTTGTGGTTCGTGCCTCGTTCGAGTCAAATGTGAGACGCCATATTCTTCAACGGAAGGTCAGATAGTTTTGGTGTACTCCGGTTTCCACCCACTCTGATAAGCGATTGGCTCGAAATTTTTATCTTGCAAGGGCCATCATACTAAAACCAAAAAAAAAAAAAAAAAACGAAACGAGAAAGGTGTCCATAACATGGATTTGTTAGCATGATGCGGCAGTGAAAGGGCAGGTTACAAAGGTGTTACAAACCTGCATGGTTTATAAGTATTGAATCAGAACTGGACACTTTTCTTTGTTGATCACTTAACTCTTGCTGCTGAACAAGCAAACGTGTGTTAAATTCAATAAAGCCTAGCAATGCAACTAGTTCTAGATTTTAAAAATAGAAACTCTAAAAACAGAGGTCATGATATTTAAAATTTATGAAACGGGCTTTTGGCGAGTTTCATGAATCTCCTATGATATAACCACAAGTGTAAGCTTCTGTTTATCACATTACGATTTTGAATCCAATTTGATTGCTAAAGAATTGCGACGAAACTCTTCAGGTTAAAATGGACAGCGCAATGACGTTACGTGTCAGTAATTACTCCTGTGGTCATATGATTTTTATGACATGATGTTATCCACTAACATGATAAACTAATATCAGCAATTTAATTTTTGTGCAGTCTTTGCATAGCGCACAGGTCCCCTTTTTGCTTGTGGTTGCTGATATAATCTAAACCAGGGTCAAGTGGTCAGCCAGAGATGTCATGCCTAACCTTGTACTGCCATTAAGGCAGTTCATCTGTCTTTGGTCCAAACAGCTCATGCTTTAATACAGCACTTATAGTGTCAGTATATCAGTAATTGTGGCTGATATAATCAAAACCCGGGAAAAGTGGTCAGCCAGAGATGCCATTCTGGATCATTATATGATTGATTGATTGTTTTGGGTTTAACGACACCTCAACCCTTGTAGGTCATTTTGTGTCGTCTCCCAGACAAAATGAGAAAAGAGATGGAAGAGATAGTACAGGAGATGAAAATGAGGGACAGGAGAAAGAGAAAAATGAATGGAAGTGTAGAAACTGAATAATAACAGCACCCCCCTCCCTGCTGCAAGGAGAGCAGGCCTTGCCCAACTATAAGCCAATCTCAGTTTGACGCCCCAGTGATGCTAGATACACGTCAGCTTTGCCTCACCCAACCACTCCGTGGACCATTTTATGAACTGCAAGACTCTAAAACATTCTAAAGACATCTGTCCTTATTGTGGACGCAAATGACCGTGCGTATCCAATCCGTCAGAATAAAGATTTTCCTGCATTAGGATAACACTTCCGTGTGACAAAGTGCAATCATTCATAGCTCCAAAACAGTAATTTTCTTGTAAATTTTGTGATATTTTTCTTATTTATACTCCAAACATAAGTTGAGGGTGCTCGTTAGAACCGCCTCATTGAGGCGGTTCTAACGAGTACCCACAACTTATGTCTTGGAACAGAAATAAGAAAAATAATGTATGCCCCTGTAAACCCCAGTTTTCTCTTTATAAAGTGGGGTGTAAACGGGTGTTCATTTCACGGACTTGTTAACGTGATGGGAATGCATGAAAATATTTGGGTCAACAGCTATCCTTGTAGCGTATAGCAAAGACTTTGATCAAAATGCGCAGATGCTAAATTTGATCTCGGCACACGTATCCTGAGATACCTGTTTTCTTGGCGCGGCTAAAATGTGAACAATGACAAAATTTACATTAAAATACATGCAGCCAGCAAAAAATCAGACAGCTATGCACAACCATTCGTTATCACAAGAGCTGTTGTTTATCTCCTTTTGATTTACCAGTTCTTGCGATCAGCAAATACTCTGATCAAGCTGCACAGATGCATGGGCCGATTTGGGTCTTACCTGGTTAAACGACAGGTTTTATTGTAGCTTTGTCGTGCACTAGCTAATATTTTTATTTTCCTTGCTAAGCAGCACTTAAACTTGTTATTTGCCGGTTAGCTGTCCTAAAAACTATGATGAACACTATGATGACAGCCCTCCTGTTTCTTTCTCTCTTTATATACTGCCATACGCCCTCGCGGATACTCTAGGCAGATGTGTATGTTACATACTCTCCAGCTTTTAACCGTATGTACCGTTCAGTTATTAAGATATATTTTCATTTTCACTGAAAGGTCTGATAATATCCTAGTAGCTTCTAAATTTGTAAAGCTCTATAATTGGGACTGTATGCTGCCTTTAATTACTACTGTTGTTTACAAAGAGCACTAGTTCTCTATTCCAACAGCATTATTTTCGGCTTCCATTATTCTTTTAGGCGGGAAGGTGCTCACTACCAGGTTGTTATGCCAGGGGTATCAAAAAACCAAACTGGTATCAACACTAAAGAAGTTCTATGGGAGGCTTCATGATCTTATTGATCCGTACAATGTGGCCATTTCCAGAATTATTTCTGATGTTTGCCAATGGAAAGCCATAGGAAGACTTCCAAAATCTCGGACATACCCATCTCGGCATTTACACCTTTTCTTCGTTCTGGTCGATGGGCATGGTGGGCGAAGCTTGCTTACCAAGTAATGCTTAATATCCGCGGACGCCTGATTACTCTCTTCTGGAGTCCATGTCTGTTGATCTGAACATTGATTTTTGCCATTTTGTCTATGGACTAATGATTTTGGATTAACGCTTTGGTACTACGACCGTAACTACTTTACAGTATTAAACGACAAAAGAACTGATTAGAACTAGACAAAAGTGCCCAGTGGGGCACGTATACCCCCGGCCAGTGCCATCACCTCAGCTGAAACAAAAACTACAAAGGGAAATAACTCTAAAAGGCCTGACCCCTTGGCCCTTATTTTCTTTCCCACAATACAACTAGTCATACTGATCATGTTTGCAAAATTTCAAGTTTCTATGTACAGTAGTTATTGGGAAATCTTTGACACAAAATAAAAATTTACACTATTAAACAGCAAGAACTACAAAGGGAAATAACTCTAAAAGGCCTGACCCCTTGGCCCTTATTTTCTTTCCCACAATACAAGTAGTCATACTGATCATGTGTGCAAAATTTCAAGTTTCTATGTGAAGCAGTTCCTGAGATATCTTTGACACAAAATAATTGTTTACGGACACACAGACAGACAGACGGAAAAGACAAAAACTATATACCCCCATTGCATACTTCGTATGCCGGGGGTATAACAAGGATTATTCTTGCTCATGAATTTGAGATATCTGCCAATGTGGTATTTTAACAAACCCATTTAGGTATATGATTTACAAGCATCATACCCCACGTGGCCTGATAAGCACAGTAAGTGTCTGCTGCTTGAAAAGTATAATATATTAAGTATCTATGTTAAAAATTTCAAGACACTTGCCAGTCTGTGTAACTGAGCATGCCGTTTTTTGTTTCATGATCACAAATTTTGAAGACTATTTTTCTCTTCACATTGCTAAAATAACTATAGTTTCTGGCACCCATCACGTAAACAAGTCCGTTAAATGAACAACCCTCTAAACCCCGATTAATATAGAGAAAACTAGGGTTTACAATAGTATATATTATTTTTCTACTTTTGGCTCCACGACATAGGTTGTCAGTGGGTATTTAGAAAACAAGGGTCGACAAGATAAGGCGGTTCTAACGAGCATCGACAACCTATCGTTAGGGTAGGTATAAAAATATCACATTTTTTAAACAGACAACTGGCTGTTTTTGAGATCTGAAAGAATGTAATCTGCCGCACGAAACGTGTTAGAGTAATGAATGCTTTCCATCAGCCACAGCAAAAAGTTAGTGTGTGTTAAGTTTTGCATAACAAATTAAAGACTTTACTATCTGAAAAAATGAGTCATGGCCTTGTGATCGTAATATTTAATTCATGTTCAACTCTCAAGGCTTGGATAAATAGATTGGGCTGCATGGTGCTTCTACGCAGAGCTGAAACCGGCCGTTCATGAGTACAGATTAACCACTTACAGGGCTAAGCCTGCCCAGGCAAAGTAGTGCGAGTCTGACCGTCCATGCATATAAACCCTATAGGGTGGCAAGACTTAAAATGTCATTTCATCTCACATTTGGTAAAAGTCCCACAGAATTGGAAGCAGTGTCTTTAAAATGACCTAGATAGTGTTAACAGGGATGTTAAACATCAAATCAAACAAACAAACATGTTCAACTCACTTGAACATGCAAATTGTCTTGCTCATTAAATTTAAAATGACAACAATAATTTTTTTTTGTAGGACTAATAACATTCTCTAGATATATGAGCACGAAAATCACTATAAATGTCATATTAACCCTTATCCTGCTGAATAATTAATTCAGCCACACCCATTTTGAACCAATCAGATTACTTGATGTAAATTAATCCTACAAATTCACAAATTGAATGTCAAACATTGTAGATCCTGGATCTGCATTGTTTGCAAAGGTAGGGGTTGTTGTGAACACCAGGATAAGGATTAAGCTCGGTTGAGCATGAACCAATAATAGTGACCTGAGGGCCTGTTTGATCATTTCCAAACGCAAAGATGTAATTACTGACCTTATATGCATCATCACCTTCAACTTGTAAATATTTCTTCTCTCTATACAAAGTTTTCGCCTTTAGTACGTATAAAACTATAATATCACAGATAATGGATGCCTGGAATAAACAATATAACAAAGTTATAGCGATGGTGACATGAGTATAAAAATAAAATTGGAAACAAATAACGCATTGAATTTGAAGGTTACTGATGAGGTCTAATTTGCTGAAACTATCTACTCTGGCCCAGAAAAAAAAACTTATACAATCCATACATATATTTTGTTGTGCATTCTTTGTATCCATAGATACCTCTTTTATAGAACTTAAAAATTACAAATAGAAAACGGCAGTTTCATTTTACTGAGCTGTTTATAAGCAGCATGAAGCAAACAATACTGCTGACGCCCTTTATTATATACATGAGCATATCTGTATTTTCAAAGATGGGCCCAATGGTTCCAAAGAAAACACACATTTAAACATGTCTTTAGTTTGACGACCGTATTGGAAATGACCAATGTGTCTTGGCGACGTTATATAAATATGCAGTGGCCAAATCCTCTCATTTAGCTGCTCTTAGCCTCCCTTGAAGTAAATTCAGGTATATATTCACTGCTTGTTGAACAGATTTAATTTTTCAGTAAGGTCAAAACAAGACTCGGAAACGGAACCTTCAGCAAGCATCGAAAGCGAACTTTGGCGCCTCATATGAGTGTAAAATATTCATGAGCTATATGTATACTTTTATGGAAAAAGGCGTATTCTAGTGCACTTGCGTAAGAAATGCCACATCTGATTGGATAAAGTCAAAATTTGTGACAATATATTCTGGGATATACTGTAAGAAACACTACATCATCACGTAACGTCGCTGTTCATTGGCTGGCATTTGGTTTTACACAGCTCACAGCACTTGCCGCTTTGTGCAATGTTTAATAAAGCAGCCGAATAAGAGCATTAGAATTGGGATAACTGTTTTGAAAATTGTCATTTGTCGAGGTAAATCGTCGGTTTTACTGTAGCAAATTCGTTTTACGACTCCGCTGACACCGGAATTACCTCCCCAAATGAATACAGTTATCCCCTAAATAATGAATGCTGAAAGACATCTAAGCTTGATAAACGACGCCGAGAAAACTTGTTATAGTCATTTGCGAACAACAAAGATGCAGATCAGTCTGTGCATCCCTGCAGCATGGTCTGCACTTTTGTGGTCGCTGCTTGGACAGTACCATACCTCTAGTTTCTTTATCTAAAATTAAAAAATTCTTGCCTTTCTAAATAGCCAAGCTGGCTGACTTGCGTCTTAGCTTTTTGTGCAGTTTTGTCGGGCCCATCCGAGTCTAACTGTTGGTTTTCTTTTGCTCCAGCATTTCAGTGGTTTCTTGCTGTCGAGTCCTCACCGTTGTCTCACCTCTGTGGTTCTTTTATCTTTTTATGTTCACGGAGATGTTGCACTGATGAGTTAGGAGGCCTTCATGCGGATTGAATAAATTATTTTTCTAAATCGCGACGGAATTAAAGGCGAGGATTGTGGCCACGTAAAATCGATTAAAGCCTCCCAGTGGAAATATTCCACTGACCGTTCCAAGGCGGTTCTTCTGTGGCGGTTTATTTATGTTGTTGTTTGTTACTAACTGTGTGTATAGGGGCTTGAAGAAATATATGGGCTGCATGATGCTTCCACGCAGTGCTGAATCCAGCCCGCACACTAGTACTGGTTAACCGCTTAGAGGATCTAAGCCTGTCCAGGAACTGCGGTGCGAGGCGGACCGTCCATGCTAATAAACCTTATTGGTTTCAGTGGGCGACAGGGCTGAGATGTCATTTCATCTCAATGTCGGGTAAAAGTCCCACAAAATTGGAAGCAATGTCTCCAAAATGACCTTTACAGTGTTGACGGGGACGTTAAACCTCAAATCAAACAAACAAAACTAACTGTGTGTATCACTTGTGTCTTTTTATTTTGGATGGCCATATGGCCATTTTGTGGGAAAGTAACTGTCCTTATGGCCTTCCTTTGTTTAGGTTTCCATTATGGTCTGGTCGCTTAATGTTTTTGTTTCTTTCCCTTTGGTGTCTTTGATGGGTGGAGTAAGTTAATTGTATCGATTCCTGATCTTTGTTTTACTTCTACTTCTCGTGATGACATGCTAACTCGTGATGGGTCTCAAATTTTAATTTAAGGGGAATGGGGACACATGGCAGATTTTTCCACCATTTTTCAAAGGGTGACATCTTTCGGGACTTTCTATTCGCTTTTCTATATGCCCTGTCCAGCTGAAAAACGGGTCTACCCCTAGTGAATTGGGAGACAACAATACTTTTGCAAGAGTTTCCTCCCCGGAAGGTGTATCCATTCCCCTTACAGCCATACCTTTACAGCTCTAAAATTTAGGACGATTGTTGTGTGCTCATGTATTATTAAATTTATTAAACGAGTCGAGGAAAAACGAGTCGACGAAAAGGGATAAAATGCGAAGCAAAGCCTAGCATTTTATGCCTTTTCCTCAACGAGTTTAATAAAATTAATAATACATGGCCAAGAATGCAAGATTCTATGTGTCATATGACATTTAAAACGCATTTTATTAACGATTGTTTTACATAAAAAATGTCAGTTTTCCATTCGTTAAACGCGACGTCGTTAAGGACGTCGCACGTGTTACGTTCCGTGGCGTATCTAACTAAATCTCATATTTAATCAACTAATGGATTATCGAATTTAATACATGGCGATATCAAATTCTCAGACGCGACGTCATATGCTCAAATTAGGAACGATATTGATTGTGCTTGTTATACGTTTCTTAAACTGCAATTTCATTTTTGTCTGACACTTCTGTTATCTTAAATAAAATATATCCGTGAGATCAGATTGTAAATCACTTACTATGGATAGAATAGCTAATCCGCTACCAATATTTAGGAACAATGGCACAACACTGAATTTTCCTGCCCTTCCTTGGAGGGTTAGTATAAATTTTATGCCATAGGCTTTAAATAAAGTCCTGGTTTCTGTTCCATTTTCGTCTCTGTAGTATCTTGCGAATCTGTGAATGATAATATTAAACATGTTGCATAATGATGATGATGATGATTTCGTGTTTAACGACGCGTCAACCCTCTTTGTGGGTCATTAGCATCAATCAAATATGTTGCATAAAAGTTAGAACCTGAAAAACGATGTTTGTTTTAAGGGTTATTTATAGACCTGGCATTATGTGCTGCCCGTGCTATAGCTTAAGCATCCTATATGCTTTCATATAATTCGAGACACCCAGAAAAATTGTCTTCTCATTAACTAAGAGACTGGTATGAAGGGGAATTGGTACCTTCATGGGAGGCAACTCCTGCAAAAGTATTTTTGTCTCACATGTCAATGGAGGTCACTTCTTAAAGGAAAGAATTTACATTATTTGGCTTATTTTTAGTCAAAGACATAGAGTGTGAGTGAGTGCTTGAGTTTTACGTCCCACCAACAGCTATGGTCATATGGAGACGGGACCTCGGTTTAAAGACTCATCCGAAAGTCTGGAGAAGCCCGGGATCGATCCTGCGATCCCTGGTTTACAAGTCGAGTAGCGTAACCACTACACCACGGAGGCTTCTAGACATAGAGTGTGGTTACTCGTTAGGGCATTCTAATATCTGTTCAAGGTATAATAAATGTTTCAATTATCCTTCAAAAGGTATCATTCGGAATGCCATGAAAGACAGAAAAATCCCATATGGGTGTGTTTTCCCTAATGCTAGGGATACATTCTCTTTCTCACACTCTATGCTGCATCCACTTCATTCTGTTAGTGCATCCTGGTATCGTTTGAAACTGAGCTGTGCTAGAGCTCTATCTAACCTGGAACATCGAGGACAATTAAGAAATAATTTAAGTTATTTCTGTAAAGAAAGGTATAGCCTCGATTCTAATACATACCCACATTACACGGTTAAACAGAGATTTCGAAAAACAGCGTAAAATTATCATCATTGCTTCTCCTTTTGTAGAATTATTGTATTTGCACAAACAATCTATCTATCTTCATATCTGAGTCGGTCATACTTGGCCATTACCTCAGTTAGGTTGTGCGCTAAATTTAGAATTTAGCAAAAACCAATAAAAAAAACAAACAAAAAAACAAGCAAATTCCAAAGAGTATTTATGTCCCCCGCCTTATTTTCATTTGTGAAGTTAAAAAATAAGTAAGTTAACCAGGCAACCATTGGTATCACTTAATGCGGAAAGTGAAAAACAATAATTAAAGGATTCTGTAAAAGGCACATGCACATTTTCAGTCCATATCATAACGCCTGTAAAGATTCTGAAGGATCAGTTTTAAACTGTCGGAGGAGTTGCATTCACAATGTACCTACTACATATCCAGTTTCATATTATAGATGGGAAAAAATCAAGTTAATAATGTGAAAAAAGTGAGAAGAATTATTTTAAGATTCTGTAAAAAGCAACTGCATATCTTCAGACCATAATTCAACCAAGGATTGGCATTAAACTGTAGGAGGAGTTGCGCTCACAATATACCTACTACATTATACTCTTTCATAGAATTGATGCATGAAAAAAGTCTAAGTTAACAATGTGAAAAAAGGGAAAAAATAATTAAAGAATTCTGAAAAAAGCATATGCACAACTTCAAACCATGATAAAGACACCTGTAAAATTTCAGAAGGATCGGTATAAAACTGTAGGAGAAGTTGCGCTCACAAGGTACCTATTACATTATACTCTTTCCTAGAATTGATGCATGAAAAAAGTCTAAGTTAAAAATGTGGAAAAAAGTGAAAGAACTAGAGCTGTCAGTGAAACTGACTAGGACCCCGGCAGCGCTATCAGAGGAGTAGGAAAATTTGTGGACGGACAGACGGACAGACAGAGTGATTACTATAGGGCACCCACACTTTCACTGCGGGGCCCTAATAATAACAAAGTTATTAATTGGACACAGGAAAGACCCTTTTGTGACCTTTAACCTCTAAGTATAACCTTGACCTTTGAGGTACGGACCTGAGTCTTGCGCGCAACACTCCATCACATTATGGTTAACATTTCTGCCAAGTAATATTTAAATCCATCCAGGAATAAGAAAGTTATGGAGGATAAAAAAATTTGTGGACGGACAGACAGACAGACAGACGGATGGACAGAGTGATTACTATAGGGCACCCACACTTTCAGTGCGGGGCCACATTATGGTTAACATTTCTGCCAAGTAATATTTAAATCCATCCAGGAATAATAACAAAGTTATTAATTGGACACAGGAAAGACCCTTTTTTGACCTTTAACCTCTAAGTATGACCTTGACCTTTGAGGTACGGACCTGAGTCTTGCGCGCAACACTCCATCACATTATGGTTAACACTTCTGCCATCCAGGAATAATAATAACAAAGTTATTAATTGGACACAGGAAAGACCCTTTTTTGACCTTTAACCTCTAAGTATGACCTTGACCTTTACCTTTTTTGACCTTTAACCTCTAAGTATGACCTTGACCTTTGAGGTACGGACCTGAGTCTTGCGCGCAACACTCCATCACATTATGGTGAACACTTCTGCCATCCAGGAATAATAATAACAAAGTTATTAATTGGACACAGGAAAAACCCTTTTTTGACCTTTAACCTCTAAGTATGACCTTGACCTTTGAGGAACGGACCTGAGTCTTGCGCGCAACACTCCATCACATTATGGTTAACATTTCTGACAAGTAATATTTAAATCCATCCAGGAATAAGAAAGTTATGGAGGATAAAAAAATTTGTGGACGGACAGACGGACAGACAGACCTTTAACCTCTAAGTATGACCTTGACCTTTGAGGTACGGACCCGAGTCTTGCGCGCATCACTCCATCACATTATGGTTAACATTTCTGACAAGTAATATTTAAATCCATCCAGGAATAAGAAAGTTATGGAGGATAAAAAAATTTGTGGACGGACAGACGGACGGACAGACAGACAGACAGACAGACAGACGGACGGACAGAGTGATTACTATAGGGCACCCACACTTTCAGTGCGGGGCCCTAATTAAGTAAAGAATTCTGCAAAAAAAGCATATGCAAAACTTCAAACCATCATAAAGACACCTGTAAAATTTAGAAGGATCGGTATAAAAATGTAGGAGGAGTTGCGCTCACAAGGTACCTACCATCAATACATGCAAAAAGTTTAAGTTAAAAATGTGAAAAAAGTGAAAAAAAATAAATATTAAAGAATTCTGAAAAAAAACATATGCACAACTTCAAACCATGATAAAGACACCTGTAAAATTTCAGAACGATCGGTATAAAACTGTAGGAGGAGTTCCGCTCACAAGGTACCTACTATGAATTCGGAACCATGCAAAAAAGTCTAAGTTAAAAATGTGATAAAAGTGAAAAAAAAAATAATTCAAGGATTCTGAAAAAAAGCACATGCACAACTTCAAACGATGATAAAGACACCTGTAATATTTCAGAACGATCGGTTTAAAACTGTAGGAGGAGTTGCGCTAACAAGGTACCTACTACAAGCTCGGAACCACGCATCAGGCACCACGAACCACGCACCACGGAAAGCCGAATACTATAAAAAAAACAGTACTGTCTGTGAGCCTTTATCGACACTGCTTGTTAGACACGCTATTACCTGAAATTATATCCTTTTGAGAGTTTGTCTTCTTTGCTATCTAGCCGCCGAAAGGTGTACTCCGGTAAACAGTCATCTACACTGTGATCTAGGTTACAATCCCAGTTAATAACAATTTGTACCACACCACCCTGTAAAATACCAAAACCTCAGATGCTTTTAACTAATGACATTTAAAATGTAGAACTAGACAAAACGAATTTAGTATAGTTGGCTCCTATAGTAGAACTAGTTATTTTTAATATTACAAAATAAGTTACAGATTTTAACCAACAGAAAAGAACCTACATTTATTATATGACGTCGCGTCTGAGAGTGTAATAATGCCATGTAATAAATTCGATAATCCACTGGTGGATTAAATATGCAAATAAGTTAGATATGTCCCATAACGTTACATGTACGACGTCCTTTACGACGTCGCGTTTACAAATGGCGGAATATTGGCATTATTGTTGAAGAATCGTCAATAAAATGCATATTAAGTGTCATATGATAAACAGAATCTTGCTTTTGTGCTCATGTATTGTTAAATTTATTAAACTCGTTGAAAAAAGGGATAAAATGGTCGACAAAGCCTCGCATTTTATCCCTTTTCCTCAACTCGTTAAATAAATTCAATAATACATGAACACTCATGTAAGGTCTTCTATGTAGAAATAGCACAAGGAGCAGGCAACAATAACCTTTGTCTTTAATTAGTGCAAATACAATAAAAATGGCAAGTTAAAGTACTCATAGCAACATTTTAGGATTAACTCAAACCAAATGCGTGTGTGCTTTCACAAACATCATTCGCCATTGACTGAATGAACAAACATAATAATTTCAGTTCTGTGGTGCTGCAAAGACATAAGGCGAATCAATTAAGACTAAGCGTATGAAAATCTAGGGCCAATACTGGTTAGATAGAACACATGGACTGATAACAGGAAAACAGACGTAAGTATTGTACATGCGAAAGCAGATCTAAGCCTTTCCACTACACACAGGATTCTGTAGGTTTTGCAAGAATTACGGTGTTGCACAAAATGTCACATCAGAATCAAGTATTTTTACGGTATTCATTTTGATTCTTAATGTTATTAGTCCTTGGCCGTTTACACTATTTGTCTTGGCAACAATGCAGCAAAACGGGTTACTTTGAGACATTAAAGTGGAAGGATCTTAGCGTTATGGATCTCAAAACTGCTGGTTTTACAATATATAAATAAGTATTGCGGTCATGGCACCCAATCCATAATCCAGTCATAAAGCCGTAAACAAATGACGAACCATAATGGTCAGACCAACAGACATGGGTCCCAGAATGAAGGGTGTAATCAGGCATCCACGGATAGTAAGCATCGCTTGGTAAGCAAGCTTTGCCCACCATGCCTATCGGCCTGAACGAAGAAAATAAATAAAAAAAAAAAGAAATAGATATTTTAATAACAATAATAGTATCAAAGCAGGGTATGTTACGACATGAAATCCTTAAAAAAGGAAAGCTGCATGGCTGAAAATAAACCCGACCAACGGAAGGATTTGAACCTGGGCAGTTCGGGTTAAAGTGCAAAGCTCTGATCTCTGAATCAAAGAAGAGTCTACCCGGATGCCGTTCATAATCCATCAAGGTGGATAACTGATAGCAATTGCTGGAAAATAACACCCACTCCCACACTGCTGCCTCCAGAAAGTCGTTATTTAAGATGTCGCAAAGCCATTTTTTGGATAATTAAACTCCGGTCCCCGACGAAAAAGTCGTAAAAAGGGAAAGAACAAACCTAGAAAATCACTGGGAGAAACATTTAGCTGAAGAGTCTACTCCCTGATGCAATTGCCAGATCTACCTATCTACAAAGGAAGACAATTGAAGGGAAAGAGTTGCGAACCAACCAACCCCCCCCCCACCCCTCCCCGCTTCGAGAAGTCATCATCACCGATTACGCGAAAACCATTTTCGGTCAAGTATCGTCCGACCAGGATGAGCAGGATGAGCATCCATCTTACGATAAGTATTTGTTTGTTTGATTTGAAGTTTAACGTCCCCGTCAATACTGTAAAGGTCGTTTTGGAGACGTTGCTTCCAATTTTGTGGGACTTTTACCCGACTTTGAGATGAAATGACATGTCAAGCCCTGTCGCCCAATGAAACCAATCGGTTTATAAGCATGGACGGTCCGACTCACATCGCATTGCCTAGGCAGGCTTAGATCCTCTAAGCGGTTTACCAGTACTCGTGTGCGAGTCGGTTTCAGCTCTGCGTGGAAGCATCAAGCAGCCCATATATTTCTTCAAGCCCCGATTGGCGGGCACTAAACGATATGTAACTAAACCAAAACCTATGGATAATCACTGCGGACCCTTTCGTTGGGTCGTAACAATATTAGTTAATTAAAGTCATAGTAACAGAAAGCCAGAGTATGATTTCTACTTCTACGCAGACGAATGAATCTGACAATGCGGAAAGAGAAAGACACAGTGAGGAGTCTATCATAGAAGGGAGGAAAATAATTGCAAACAAAGGTTTATGCCCAAGCTGTTAGCTAGCAAGCGTATAAGGAAATCACAACATTAGAACATCACATCTACATGATATAGTGTTATATATTCTTGGTTCAGTAAATTACATGTATGATAAAGATAAAAATGATAGTACACAGATAGGTAACTGAGGAAACATTAACATAATGATAAAGTCATTATTAAAACCGAACAATAATGTTCAAGAAATGTATACACTCCTGGGCGTTAACTTGTTCCTGCTGTTGAGTAGCAGCATGGGGTAAGCCAATGCAAATAAGTTACATGTGATAACGTGATCACCTGCATGCTTTTAATGTTTTTGTTTTCGAAGGGAACTGAGGTATAAAGCTCAGGACAGAAACACGTTTTAGATATTGAAAGTATTGGATGATTAAATCGTTATATCTTCATTATTGTCAGGATTTCTCAATTGTACCATCAATTTGAACTCTTCACTACAGCACAAACAAAATTCATTTCTAATACCTTATGCTTAGATACATATGTTTGTGACAATATACATGCTGTCGTTTTGTCTGAACTCATAAGAATCTAATTGGTTTTGATTTTTAATTGATTTATTCTCCGCCATTTTTCTTGCAGCTAACCCTGGTTTTGTTTTTGCTTTAATAACATAGCTGGTTTACTGGAACAATTATAGAAATAATGTTTCTTAACCAGTTTCAGAACTTCATGACCACAATATAAATTGCAAGAAACTCTCCCTTTTTACATTAATGTCATGCAGCTTCATATCATCAATACAGGTGACATTGCATCAAATTTGTTCTACTAAAAAGCCATCCTTTGGAAGCAAGGACTACAACACATAACTGAAAAGGGTGGAGTGTACAAGTTTCTATCTGGTCCTGGCTAGATAGTTTCGGCCAATTAGGACTCATCAGCGACCTTCAGATATTTTCAAAATTTCGCAATAGTACCGATGATCCCAAAGGACTAGAAAACATAATCCACACCATGTCGAAAGTCATGGAGCCTTCTTATGGCCACCACACATTTCAGGTGTTCGAAATCTAAGTATACATATAACTGATCAAAACAAATTGTTATATGATGACAAAACATCTAAAATGTCATTTACCTAAAATACTCTGAAGTGAAACACCAAGTGCAATGCATATAAAAAGAACAAATAAGTTGTCTTGAGAATCATTATCTTAATTTTCAACAGACACTTGAATTCAAAGTTTAGCTATCCTTCTGAAAGTCTGAGTGTGATAAATATGAAAGAAAAGGGATCTCAAAATCTTTCATCTTTACCTTATTTCACTTTGGTGCAGATTTATGTATATTTTTTTTTCAATTGGAGAACAAGTTTCAAAACTGTCTAAGGAGACTTTTTAAATTATATAGTTCCATTCCATATAAACAAAAATTTTACAAGCCTTCGTGAAAAAAACAACAAAAAAAACAACAACTATATTTTTGGTTTACAAATGAAGTAGGATATTCCTGCGTTTCTTTATTGGTAAATTTGAAGAAAATATATATTCAATGAATAATTATGGATCTAAAATTGTCATACAAGGTATAACATTTTACTATCAATATCCCTGGAAAGGTAAATAGCGTCTACATGTCGACTGTTACATATACATCTTACACAACCATGCCGCCAAAAAGTTTTAAAAATAATCAATATGGCTAGAAAGTGTGGCATCATGCACAGTTTTGGAAATATCCATGCTGATATTCGATAATGGAGAAATATGCACAAAAAGCGCTACGCTCCTGAGTATTTTGGCTATATATTGGTCCATAATGTTTTAAAACTCAATGGAAATCAATGAAATTCGACAGACTTTTAAGGTCAGTGAATGCATCTTGCACATTTTAGTTTTGAAAATTGCTGCCCCTACTACATTAGAAATAACATATCTTACATGCATCGGGTTAACAGATGACTGACTGATCCAAGACCGTTCTTCTGGCGCTTTTTATTTTTGTTATGGTTTGTCTTTGAGTGTGTGTATCGCTTATATCATTTTGTTGTGGATAGCCGAATGGCCATTTTGTGGGAATGTAACTGTTCTTTTGGCTTTCCGCTATTGATGTTTCCATTAGGATCTAGTTATTTCATGTCTGTGTTTCTTTCCCTTTGGTGTCTCTGATCTGACCATTATATTCAGTTTTATTCTGTCAACCGAACTCCCGTCAAGTTTATATAAAGACATGGGATCATTATTTCACATGGGCGTGGATTTATGGACATGCGTTTTCATTTCTGTGCGAGCGGTAATAATGGCTTACATTCCCTACAGATGTATTTTTTTTTACATTTTGGTTTGTGTCTCGAATTTTGGACATGTTGCTGTTATCATAAGTAAAAAGATGGCCGGAAAAGTGAGGCTGATATGAAGGGTATAAAGCTGAGGAAAAAGCATGGGCAGTGAAAGAACAGGGCCCTGTAGTTCATGTTCCAGTTGTTAAGTACCTGCTTGCTTATATCTGCAAAGTTAAAACCCGTATAGCTGACAATATCACCAACGACAAATATTGGACAAAACTGGCCATAAGGATGATCTTTTGTAAAACGACAATTTCGAAGCTCTTCTTCATTCGAATATCCCAGAATATTTCGCCTGAAAATAGATTCCAAAATTATGTTTGAATACTCACACACCATAACGTAAAAAGTGTAAGCATCTGACAGTGTCAGATATAGCTTACTCAAACTGAATCTATTCTGATTCAATACTTTTTGCTCTGATGCTTTCGTTCAAATACAAAGTAATATTACATTATAACAGCTGAATAATGAATACCGTAGGTAAAAGAAAACTGCAAATGCCAAATACAGAAATCATATAAATGAATAGAAGTTATCATAATTATGAAATCACAAGAATTATATCGCTTTCAGTCAAGCAAATACTTTTTTCTAAGTTTGTCTGAAAGCGCGATAATAATGCCAAAGTTTTTTTTTCTTTGCTTCACTTAATGAACCAATATTTAAGGGAAATAATAAATCCACAAAATAAAAGAAATATCACTATTCATTCAAATGATTATAAAACATAACACTAAATGCTATAAGGGTTTCTTACTTACATCAGATATAAAACAAGAGGCCCATTGGCCACAATGCTCACCAGAGCTCTGGTGCGCACTGCCCAATGGCAGTGTATTTTAAAATGGTATCATTTTAATCTACCAATTATTAAGTCTCCCAAATGAACCCCCATATCACAATGATCACCCATGTGGACTCAGTATCTGAAACATTAGGCCTTTTATGAAGTAGAGCGTGTGGAGCATGGCCCCACTGATCCCTGGCCGGTATCACTAAATGCGTCTTATCATAAGGAACAAGAATATATACCAGTGGGTATCTGTATGCCGGAAATATAAGGCCTCTTAAGTGGTGGTGGGGTTGGGGCATGCCCTATTGAACCCAGGAAAGCCCAAGATTGTTGAATATACATGGTTTATGGGTGAGAATCTGAATGGTTTCTGAGATATGAGGTCCTTCTATGAAGTTGAGAGGAGAGGAAAGGCCCCTGTAAACTCACAAGTTGATGTGCTATTGATAAGGAACAAGAACATATATGATATGGGGTGGAGATTTGAATGGTTTCTGTAATATATGGCCTTTTATGAAGTGAAGGGGTGGGGCACATTGCCCCAGCACAAAGAGACTCCCAGGCTGGTGTGATTGAATGAGTCTTATCATGAGGAACAAGAATATATATAGTTTTGGGGTGGGGATCTGAATGATTTCTGAGATACATTGCTTTTAATGAAGAACAGCAGTGGGGCATGGCCCAGGCACCCCGGAGGACTCCCAAGCTGGTGTCATTTGAATGCGGCTTATCGGTGGAGTAAGTTAATTGTATCAATTCCTGATCTTTGTTTTACTTCTACTTATCATAAGGAAGATTAATATATATGGTTTATGGATGGGGCTCTTAACGGTTTCTGAGATATACATGTATGGCCTTTTGTGACGTGGAGGGGTGGGTTAAGGCCCTGGCTTGACCCGGGAGACCGCCAGGTTGGTGTCAATGAATGAGTCTTTTCATAAGGAGCAACAATATATGTGGTTTAGAGGTGTGGATCTGTAAGGTTTCTGAGATATTGGGCCTTTTATGAAATGGAAGGAGTGGGGCATGACCCCGGCACATCCAAAGGGACCCACAGGTTGATGTCACTAAATGCGTCTTATCATAGGGAACAAGAACATATATGGTTTTGGGGTGGGGATCTGAATAGTTTCTGAGATATATGGCCTTTTGTGATGTGGAGGGGGTGGGCATGGCCCCGGCGCACCCCATGAGACCTTGACGTTGGTGTCAATGAATGCTTCTTGTCATATGGAACAAGAATATATACGATTAAGGGGTGGGGATCTGTAAGGTTTCCGATATATTTGGTCTTTCATGAAATGGAGAGGGTAGGGCATGACCCCGGCGCATCCTGGGGGACCCCATGTTGGTGTTACTGTATGCGTTTTATCAAAATGAACAAGAATATATATGGTTTAGGGATGGGGATCTGAATGGTTTCTGAGATATATGGCCTTTTGTGAAGTGGAGGGGTGCCCAAGGCCTCGGCGCACCCCTGGAGACCCCCAAGTTGGTGTCAATGAATGCGCATTATCATAATGGGCAAGAATATATATGGTATAGGGGTTATGATCTGAATGGTTTCTGAGTTATATGGTCTTTTTATGGAGTGGAGGTGTTGACGTATGGCCCTGGCGCAACCTGAGGGACCCCCATGTTGGCATAAAAGCATATGAGTGAGAGAATGTGACTCCAGGAACATGTCTATAAAAGTTTTGTCAAAACATCTGCAATGACTCGGCAGTAAATGCCATTTTTCAATTTTCCCAATTATAAGTCTATGGAAACTACACGTTGCCATAGCAACCAAACTAATAAGTCGATTTTCATAAAAAAAAAACAACAAACTTTCAACCCCCCAGCCCAAGGATGCTACAGGTAAAATTTTAACTCAATCGGCCCAGTGGCTTCAGAGGAGATGTCGTTTGAAAGTGTTGACGCCAGACGACGTCATACGACATAGGACGACGACGACGACGGACAACTGCCTATCCTATAAGCTCCCCCGGAGCCTTCGGCTCTGGTGAGCTAAAAACTGGTTTATTCTTGTTTCAGCATCTAAATGACACAACTTATATTAGCCACTGAAACCGTTGTAGCACTTAGAATACTGTTTGTAAATGCATTTACCTCCACTGCTATTAACTTAAAATCTGGAGTACCAGTTTCTTGCACAATAGTCTTCAGTTGAAATATTGGACACTGTTTATTGGTTCCTGTGTCGTATTTACAATTTTGGAGCATTTCTTTTGAAACGTTTGGAACGTTTCTTCTGTTAAAGCAATAAACGACATATTGAAATCGACATCATGAACAACCAAATCATATCGGCTGGCTAGACATCTTAATGTGGAATAGGGCTTTAAAGATTGTTTTGATAATGGCTTGTTCTGAATAACTTTTTCTTACTAGTGGGTCTTTGGAAACAAAGTAAATATTACATCTATAAAATACAGGTCTCGGTTTAATTAACTTTTACCCCTCTCTGGCCTTTTTCAGTAGACTACTAATTGAAATATTTTTTGTTAAGAAGAAGAAGAAGTTTATTTACCTCGTAATAGATCAGTGGAGGTCGAGGCCACCCTCCATTGACCTTACAACCTAGTCAAGTATTACATGTAATAGGTCAAGTATGACCCTTGAGCAAATAATCATATATACAAACATTTAAAAAGCAACATAATTGTCTCCTGAAAACAGGACTTTACATCTCATGCAAATTGTCGCCATTTGCATTAAATGTCAAATCCTGTTTTCTGGTGGAAAATAAGAAAAGAAAAACCTTTCAAAATATTCTATAAAAATACACTCGTATTTCATCTGCTAAAAACTGTCCAGCCTACAGAGCGACAAAACTCTTCATTAACAGTCTGTAGTTCGCAACACTGCTTACGCCCTCTAGCGTTCATGAACATTACGCAATGTTTAACACTTACAATGCCAATCAAAAGAATTGTCGTCTATTTTGTTATCTACCGGTTTTTATTAAAGTCAATGTCAATAAAATTTAATCAACTGTCTGTTTAATTTGATAAAAGGCCAATGTCATTAGCATGCAGTTAATGAAATTCAATAATTCCGTTCAGGGGATGCCATACATATAAGGATCACATCAATGCTTGCCCGAACACGCAAAAATGTGAGTAATCATAACGATAGCCTGATTCTCACGCATTAAAATTTGCCCAGTCTCTCACAATATGATAAAACATAGAACTTAGATCTGCATATATGCAGAATACCAGGTTCGTATCTTTGGATATCAAGTTTATCAGGAAAGGCTTTCAGAACGCTTGCAGAATCGCGAGGCTTGCCAAGAGATTCTACATGCATTCTGGAAGCCGAGTTTGATAAACTTGATATTAAATGGCACGAATCTGGTGTCCTATTGTTCAGTTTATCCCACTGTACAGTCTTACATTTTTGCCAATTTTTCCAGCAGTCTAGTTCAATAAGGTGCAATGTACGTTGACCTTATAAGCTCACTTGTCCTGAGATAGCCTATGTTAATCAGGTCAAGGTGTTGCAATGAAACTAATATAGGGGGTAACTGATAAACCACAAAAGTTAATATCAATCTTATTCTTCTTAGTTTAATCATACCTAAAATTTTAACGCAAAACGTGTACGCAAATGTTGAGAAATGGGGAGGCGAACAAATTAAGTCAAACTAAAGTTAGTGAAAGGTAAATATTCCTCGGGATGCATTATAAGCCTCTGGATTAAAACCATACTGTACCAAAGTGTTTCTTATGGGCACGAAAGACATTATTATCCTTTACATGATATTCAAATTAGGTTACAGTTTGAGGGTGAAACATTTTGTTCACACTTCACCGCTTGATTTATTTATTTATCTTTATTTTTTAATCTTCTTTTTTTGTTTGTGTTTTACGGCCCTTTCAAGATTATACCTATAAAACGGACATTATATCACTTATATCGTTAATCAGAGGTAAGCGAAAACCGGATACCAGGAGAAAAACCACATGACCTTCCGTTGCAGAACTTGGCGTCTCAGTCGTGACCGAGCCAGGATCGAACCACAGAGAGACCTAATGATTAAGAGTCAGCGCTCTTATCCACTAGTCCACAAAGGCCCGTATTCAGTACCTGATGAACACGTCCTCCTTATAATAAAATTTGAAAAGTTTAACAGTATTGAAACTGACCTTGCAACGTTGAATTTGGGAAATTCGATGTTGTTTTTAATAAAAACGGTGAAGTTCTCTGATATGGCAAGTGCAGCTGGATCGGGCCTGAAACACGGAAATTAAAATTGATGTAAGCATAGACAGATATACAGAAATATAGTTATATTTCATGTCTGCACTGCATACATAATGATAACACATCCTTGTTATAAAGTGCATTCTTTCATACCTATAAAACGGTCATTTTTCTGATAACAATTGACATTTTTGTCTTATATATGCTCCAAACATAGGTTCTGAGTGCTCGTTAAGATTCACCGAGACGATACTAACGAGTACCCTCAACTTACGTCTTGGAGCCAAAAAAAAAAAAGATTTCGTTTACCTCCGTGAACCCCAGTTTTCTCTATATGAAGTGGTTTTAAAGGGTGCTCATTACACGGACTTGTTAACAAAATGCATTGCAGATATATTTTCTTAAATATCTGCGCTCTTTAAACCCGTCTCAGCGAGGCGGTTCAAACGAGTCCCAACAACCTTTATTTCTAGAGCAGAAACAATAAATATAATAAACACCCTTGTACACGACACTTTTCCCTGCAGGGAGTTGCTGTTTTAGACGCAGAAATTTGGTGCAATGGAGTCACAAGATATTGTTATAGAGATGTCACCCCCATCTTTCTACGCTGAGTCTTTGCATTGAAACTCCAAACCATAGGCATAGCAATCACCTATGACTTAGATCATATTGTGCATATTCTCTTTTATATTTGAGTCTTCACTGCTCATATTGGTATCCTCTAGGTGCTAGAATATTCATAGAAGAACTTGTGTGTTTTATGAGTTGTGGTTTTACTGCTCAGTCAACAGCTAAGGTCATGTCGAGCCTGCGAGTTAGCTTTATTGTTCTTGGACAGGCTTAGAGCATCTAAACGATTTACCAATTAGTGCTTAGTGAGGTTTCCCCCGACAGTAATTGACAACAACCAGTGGGTTAACGGCCGGGTTCTCGAGCAAACGTCCATTACAAGCCTCAAAGTAAAGATAGGATGGAGTAAAAAAACTTAAGGGCAATAGAAACTCCTTCAGGGGAGGCAACTCCTGCAAAAGTATGTTGACTCCCATGTCAATAGGGGTCAACTCTTAAAGAAAAGAATTTGGCAAATTCTTTCCTTTAAGCGTAGACCCCTTTTTCTGTGCGACAGGGCTTATAAAAAAGCGAAAAGGGTGTTCCGAAAGTTATCTCCCTTTGCAAAATGGCGGATAATCTGCCAGGCGTTCCCATTACCCTTAAAAACGACAAAAAGAAAACAGCCCACCATACCGCACCAGCGGCAGGCACAACAGACCCTTGTCCTATTGAAGCCAAAGCACTGCAATCTACACAGTACCTTCGCACCAACACAGCCTAACACACAAGTGAAAAAGATATTCGCTGGTAGCACATTCCGTTTGGTATGACTTGTTTTGTTCATCAGCAGAAAACCCACTGGGGAAGGTGTCGTTAAACCCGAACACAATCAATCAAAAACCATAGAACAGAACTGAATAGTTTTGAAAACTTATTACAGACAATTAAAAGACATTTTCCAAACGGACCAAATATAGAAAGTATAGTACAACTTCAATGTCTTGACCGACATCTCGTTTACCACGGCTGGGTCGAACCCGCCAAAGTTCTTGAGTCTCTAAGAAATTCTCCCCACATCTGCGGGAAAGACATAAGGCAGGATAATTAACCAAGATTTTCTCCTATTATCTTGAAAACGTATGTTGTGTGTTCTCATTAGAAATTTTCCCCACATCTGCGGGTAAGACATAGGGCAGGATAATTAGCAAGATTTTCTTCTATTATTATCTTGAAAACGTATATTGTGTGTACTCATGGAACCTCAATGAGGCGATTCTAATGAGTATACACAATATACCTTTATATTGTATAACATCGAAAAGAAATACAAATATTATTCCCATCCCCGCGCATCAGGGCTTGCAGAAAAAGATAGGGCTGCATGATGCTTCGTACATGAGTATTTGTAAATCGCTTATAGGTCTAAGCCTGCCGAGGCAAAGTGGTGCCAGTCTGAGTATCTATGCATATACACCCTATCGGTTATAGTGGACAACAGGGCTTAAAATATCATTTCATCTCAACCCCAATAACTTGAAGCAACGCAGACTTCCTAGTGGCCGGCTTCGAAAATAAAGGTTTTTATAGGTTCTTCTTACTCAAAATATATAAGGTTATTTATAGGTTTTACGGGTTTTTTTAATTGGAAGCCTTTGTGGTGTAGTGGTTATGCTACTCGCCTGATAAACCAGGGATCGCAGGATCGATCCTGGGCTTCTCCAGACTTTCGGATGAGTCTTTAAACCGAGGTCCCGTTACATAGAGTTACATAACTTACCATGGAATAGTGTATTGTTGTTGTTACCTTATGTTTAAAGTTTGAAGTAATGCGCTTGACAGTTTATAAGTTATTAAGAAATAAAGATGTGGACCGACAGGCTGACGGACGGACAGATGGACAGGGTGATAATTTAAGACCCCCGCAAACATTTTGGGGGCTTTAATTATAGGTTATTATAGGTTTTATAGGTTTCACTAGGAGGCATGTCAACGGCTCAAAATGACCAAAATAGTGTTGATGGGGACTTTAAACCTCTAATAAAAAAAATCAACCAAAACCATCAGTGGATCGAACAACCCTTGTCTAGAACAAATCAAATTTTCAAGGTCCCAAAGGTGTTTTTATATAGAAGCGTTCGTGGTGTAGTGGTTATGCTGCTTGCCTCATAAACCTAGGATCGTGGATCCAGACTTTCACACTGGTCTTTAAACGGAGGTCCGCCTGCCCCCGCCCATCGGGGCTTGGAGAAATAGATTGGGCTGCATGGTGCTTCCACGCAGAGCTGAAACTGACCACGCACAATACTGGTAAACCGCTTAGAAGGACTTAGCCTACCTAGGCAAAGTGATGTAAGCCAGACCGTCCAATGCATATAAGCCTTTTGGGCGGCAAGGCTTTAGATGTCATTTCATCTCAATGTTGGTTAAAAGTCCCACAAAATTAGAAGAAAGTCTGCAAAATGACCTTCATAGTGTTGACGGAGACGTAAAACCTCAATTCAAATAAAATAAAACAAAAAAACGAGGTCCGGGTCTGCGTATGACCTTAGCTGTTGGTGGGGATGTAACATTCAAACACACACCCAAAGGTGTTTGAGCTATTGGGGTTATTGAAGTTATTGAAGAGACCTCCGAAACCATGCATATGCACAAGCCCTGCTTTTTAAATTTCTATCCTCTGCCTAAGCGATTACTTATTCTAATGTACTTTCGTATGTAGCGCGACGTCTGATTGGATAACGTCAAAAATTTGCGACATGATATTCTGCGATTTACTGTCGGAAACCCGACGTTATCATGATACGTCGCTTTTCATTGGCTGCCATTTGGTTTTACGCAGTTCACAGCGGTTGCCGCTAAGTAAGAAATAGTTCAAGTTTTAACAATACAAGTGAAGAAGTACATTAGAATGGGGGATAACTGTAATGAAAATTGTCATTTAGGGAGGTAAATCGTCGGTTTTACAGTCGCAAATTACCGACCGTAAAACCTCCGATTTACCTCCCAACATGACAATTTTGAATACAGTTATATAACGATCAATGACAAACATCAGCCCTTTTACCTTGAATCCCTTATCAGACCAATCTCTGCCTATCACCCTTTTCAGAGTCCGGATGCTATAGATGTTACATGTGAACAGCGAGGACTCTTATTTCGACTGCACAGATGCACAGGCCAATCCGAGTTTTCGCTGTTTGCACAGGTCTTGTATGTTTTTGTGCCCTAGCTCAATTTTACACTTACGGTTCTATAGTGCCATCCTCTGTCGGGCACCATGCGAAGACCTCACAAGCTTTTGTACCTTTATACCGTTTTGACTCATTGCAATTTCCTGTCATAAACCCTGTGAAAATACGATGAACAATCCAGAAATGACCATAATAGTTATCTGTTTTCCTATACTGAGTCGGTCACATTTGGCCATTACCTCAGTTTGCACATGTTTACTAAAATTTTACTAACAAATCCCATATTCAAGTATATAAAAAAACCTCTAAACACAAAAACACTGAGTGAATCACGCTTTTAACAAATTTGCAAAATCCTGAATGTTTTGAATATCTATTTTATACCATAAATATCAGAAGCTCTGGCATCTGAACGGTTTTTGCAATAAAATGCAGCATAAACAGAAACTAATTTAAAAAGCACGGTCACCTGTCCAGCGGGTGTTCCTCGTGTCGCATCCTTCGGTGTATATATCGCCATAAATTCGGTTCGCTAGAATATTTAGTCATGTTACTGACTTCAACACTCGAAATAAATTATAAACTGCATTTTTTTTTAAAATCAGGTTTACGCTATGACGGTTCCAGCGTAAAGGCTTACTTAAAATTTAATCTTGGTACCTGATGCTTTGTCTCTGGTCGGGTCCAGCGGAGTTTAACTGTTGGTTTTCATTTCAGTTATTTCATGCTGTCGAGTCCTCACCATTGTTTCATCTCTGTAATAGTTTGATTTTTATGTTCTCGGAGAAGTTGTACTGATGAGTTAGGAAGCCTACTACATCATGCAGCCAGAATAGATGATTTGTCCAAACCACGACAGGATTGCGGCCGCGTAAAACTACTTTAAGCGCCCACTCCCAGTGAAAAAAGTTTTCACTGCCCGTTCCAAGGCGGTTCTTCTTTTGTGGATTATTGATCTTATACTTCGTCTGCATGTGTGTGTTGCTGGTGTCTTTTTGTTTTGGATAGCCGTTTGGCCTTGTGTACAGAGGACAAACCGGAGTCCATCTGTTGGTTTATATTCCAGTTGTTTCGGTCTGTATTTGTCTGAAAACGCGATGGAAGTAAGGGCGAGGATTGCAGCCGGGTAAAATCGATTTAAGCACCCCCTGCCAAGCGGACATTTTGCGGGAAAGTAACTGTCCGCTTTCCGCTAGTGAGGTTTCCATTAAGGCCTCGTTATTCCATGTTCGCGTTTCTTTCCCTTAAGTGTCTCTGATGAGAGGGGTGGGTTAATTGTATCGATTCCTGATTATTGGCGGCTTCCATTTTACTGGTTGTCGGTACTCCTCAAAGCGTTTTCCGAAATTTATAGACGTCATTTCAATTCAGTTTCAAAATTCAGTGTTGGGCTTAAATCTCTTCTGCAACAAGGCCTATCGGAATCTGACTTTTATGGCGACTCCGGATCAAATTCAGAAAAATATATGCATGTAATTAGTTTAGTTCCAAATTTCGAAAAACCATCCTCCGATATAAAAAGATCGGACACAGCATAAATGAAATATGACAGTTTGTATGCATGGGTTAACCCAACCACGGTTTGCAGCTTTGCTTCCCTCTTAAATTGCATGCCGGCGGGTCGGGCCTCAGCCTCTCTGATGGCTCCGGCCTAATGACTGTTAAATAAGTCAGCTGGTGCCTGAAACTCAGTCGCTAGTTGTGCCCACCGAAATCCAACTGTTAGTTTTCTTTTGCTTTAGCATTTCTATTATTTCTTCTATTTCAAACTGTCGAGTCCCTTTTGTTGTTTCATCCCTGAATTTGTTTGATTTTTATGTCCTCTTGCATGATGATGAGAGACCCTTCGCGTGGACTGAACAAATTATATAACCTCCAATTTCGTATCAACGCCGATGCTGTCGGTTTCTCAAGCGTCATGTGCTCGGTGGTAATGTAACGTCATAAAGCCATTAAATAAACCCTAGATAAATGCGGCCTGACACCGTTTCTGGAGCGGGCTTTTCCATATCTGAATTTGGACACCTCCATAAATACAGAATACCAAATTCGTGTCTTTTGATATCAAGTTTATCAGGTAAGGCTTTCAGAACACTTATAGAATCGCGAGGCTTACCGAGCGAGTCTACATACGTTCTTGAAGCCGAGAATCTGTCATTATATTTATCATTTAATCCCCTTGTCATCAGTGCGTCCAAACATTCCGGCACACAATAATTGGTCAATATATTTAGTATCAGCTAACAGTAATTTTTCCTATGATATTAATTCATTTTTTCCAATTTTTCTTTCAATAATAACATTGTGCCAGTTTTTCCAGTGGTCAAATTGTTTCATAAAAGTGCAGTGTCATGTTGTTCTGTTCAAGCTCACTTGTCCTGAGAAAGCATATCTTTATCTTGTCAGGGTGTTACATGCAATGCATATAGGGGGTAACTGATAATTGTCAATAGAAGGTTTACAAAATCCCTGCCGGGTCAACGTCAGACCGACAGCGATAAGACGTTTTAAAGCCATATCGCTATTGGACTGACGCTGGCCCACTGTTTGATGCCGGTTAGGGTGGTAAATAGGGTGGAACCGACTGCATGTGTACTGGTAAACCTCTTAGAAGGTCTTAGACTGCCCAGGCAAAAGGGCATAATAATCGGTATATTGTAAGTTAAATCAAACTTGACCAAGATTTCATGATTATATAAAATATGAATTCAGTATAAATTAACTATGAAATAATGATTTCAAAAGATATCAAACACAACCCAGCAGGCACTCAACGTTGAATCAACGTTGAGTTTGTGTTGAAATTAGGTTGATTGGTTTATCAACCTTATATCAACCTCTGTTCAACGGTGATTTATCAACACTGATTATACGTTGGCAGTATAACGTTGAATTAACGTTGATATGTTGTTGTATATAAACAACTGATTCCGCAAAGTTGTACTTAAGTTGCTAAAATTCTGCTGATTAAACGTTGAAGTCCTTATTATTTAATCAACGTTGAACTTTGGTTGACAACCAACATTTGGTTATCACGACATAAACAACAACAACAGCAACAATATTATTATTATTATTGTTGTTGTTGTTGCTGCTGCTTTTTTTTAACAACAGTCGCAAATTTGAAATGGCACATCACGTCGGTTCAACGTCGTATCAACGTCGTCGCATCGACGTTGATGCGACGTTACCTAAACGTCATGTGCCCACTGGGATAAAAATCCAGAAGGCGTGCAGGTGTGGCAAACGATCAGGGTCATTTGTATTTGCTTGTCAATGGATCTGTCCAGTTTGCAAGTTTTGAATGAACTTTCCCACGAAGCTCGCAGAAACAAACTTGAGCTATCACTAAAGGTGATGAATACCCCCTCAAAAACTGCCTTGATAGTACATCAGCGGCATTTTGCAATTTTTTCACTTGAAAGGGGCCATAACTATGTCGAAAATTGACGAACTGTAGTGGAAATCGAACTTGACCTGTATTTTATGATGTTACATCAGTGTACCAAAAATTATAAAAATCGGTGAAGCGCTTTTTGAGTTATCGTCTGGAAACCAAGTCAACAGACCGACCGACCGACAGACCGACCGACCGCCAAGCTCACACCTATATACCCCCCCCCCCCAAATTTCAGTTGTGGGGGTATAAAAATGGCGGCGCCGAACAGAAAAAGGTATTTAGAGTTTTATCCTAACGAACGTCGCTGGCATAGCCAGTGTTCGGCTTATACTGCGTCTAAACGAATACTAGTTGATGGGATGGTGCTTATAAAAAGTGGGAGTTGTGCACTTTGGTCGTGTCGGAGGGTGTGTGGTGCCCTCGCCTTTCTGCTTGGCAGTGTTTGTGTTGGATTCGGTGCTGGGTTGTTTGGACAGATTGTGGGTGTTCCGGTGGGTGCGGGTTGCGCGCCTCTTGTGGCTGGTCTGTTCTTGTGTTGTTGTGGGGGGGGGGGCTTCGTGTTGTCGCTTTCCGTTTGTGGCCGGTCTGAAATTGTTGGGGCTTTTGGCTCCGCTTCTGGGTGTTTGGGTGATTTATTGGATGTTGATGGTGCCTGTTTCGGTGGTTTGGTCGGTCGGATTTGCCCCCCGGGGCTTCGGTTGGGTGGAGCAAATTCTTCTGGTGTCGGGGCCCCGTTTTTTGGATTTGCATCTGTCTATTGTAGATGGGTTTGTTTCGTGCAAAATTTATGATAAACGCGATGACTTTGATTTTAAGATTGTAAATTTTCCTTTTTTGGATGGTGGTGTTCCTCGTGCGCCATCCTGTGGCGTTTATATTTCGCAATTAATTCGATTTGCTGGAGTGTGTAGTCATGTAAATGACTTCAACACTCGTAGTGGATTATTAGCGGCTAAACTCCTTAATCAGGGTTGTGGGTACCATAAACTACGCAAAGCCTTTTCAAAATTTTATAGACGCCATTCTGATTTAATTTCAAAATTCAATATTGGACTTAAATCTCTTCTGCAACAAGGTCTATCGGAACCCGAATTTTGTGGTGACTTAGTATATAGGTTCGGAGGAGTATATAACCGCAATGACTTCAACACCCAATTTCGTAAAATCATTCTTCGATATAGGAAGATTGGGTGCAGCATGGGTGTTATACGACAGACTGCATGCATGGTAGTTAACCCAATCACGGTTGGCAACTTTGCTTCCCTCTTTAATTGCACGCCGGTGGGTCAGGCCTCAGATTCTATGACGGCTCCAACGTAAAGGCTTATTGAGAATTAGAGAGATCTAATTCAAGGTAATGTTGGTTGGTGCCTGATGCTCTGTCTCTGGTCGGGCCCATCGGAGTCTAACTGTTGGTTTTCTTTTGCTCCAGCATTTCAGTGGTTTCTTGCTGTCGAGTCCTCATCGTTGTTTCCCCTCTGTGGTTCTTTGATTTTTTGTGTTCACGGAGATGTTGCACTGATGAGTTAGGAGGCCTTCATGCGGACTGAACAAATTATTTGTATAGATCGCGACGGAAGTAAGGGCGAGGATTGTGGCCACGTAAAATCGATTTAAGCCCCCAGTGGAAATCATTCCACTGACCGTTCCAAGGCGGTTCTTCTGTGGCGGTTTATTTATGGTGTTGTTTGTTACTTATTGTGTGTATCACTTGTGTCTTTTTATTTTGGATGGCCATATGGCCATTTTGTGGGAAAGCAACTGTCCTTATTGCCTTCCTTTGTTTGGGTTTCCATTATGGTCTGGTCGCTTAATGTTTGTGTTTCTTTCCCTTTGGTGTCTTTGATGGGTGGAGTAAGTTAATTGTATCGATTCCTGATCTTTGTTTTACTTCTACTTTGCATGTTAGATCTTATTTTCATATCTTTTGATCGTGACGTGACGCGCCGGGAAAATCATTATAGCGCATGCTCACGGAGCGTGTAAGTTTTTTCGTGATCTTGAGACAGAGAGGAAAAAAAAAACAGAAAAAATATTATTCATTGTGCGAGGTAAGGTTTATTATTATCATTATTACTGCATGTATTTTCATAAAAGCATGTCTTATTACGCACAATACAATGGGAACAAAGAAACTTTTGATTAATACATTTAGTACTCTTTCAAGTGCGCATTACAAGCACATGCACGCAGACGCGCAGTTCTGAAAATGCACCGCGAAAAACGGACTTCTCAACTTTCAGTTAATACAAAATATCATTTAAAAGTGAGTTTGTAATAGCTTTGTTCTTTATAAATTTTAAAATTAACTTTTAAATGAAGAGAAACTTTTCATTTTTCCAGTAAACTTTTAAATCGAACGAAACGAAGTGCAATGATGAATATATAATTGGCCAGTCAAAGGAAAAATATATAAAATTAAAATGACTGGTAAAATGCACGATTCTATTTCTATTACTTAACAGTAAAATCAAGCTTCTGGGCCATGTAATGCTTAGTTAAAGTCACTGGGAACCTTTTTAGAAAATATTTGATTTTCAGCCAACCACTTAAAATTTTGTTATGCTCCGGCTTTACTCCTTTGTGTATACATTACTGCGCTTATCAGTTTGGTGAGTGGGATATTTCCATATTATAGGCGTGTTATATTAGGGCGTTTGGTGGTTATGATTCCCAGCTTATGCCATAAGTTTTATGCCTTTTTTCTTTTTTTTTACGGTAACACGCCCGTGTGACATAGTGCATTTTTTCACATCTCAAAAATGGCTTCTTTTCTGATGAAAATTTGTGAATTTTTTTTTACTTTCACTTCAAACATATGTTGTGGGTGCCCGTTAGAACGGCCTGATTGAGGCGGTTCTAACAAGTACCCATAACCTATGTTTTGAAACAGAAATGTAGACATAAGAAAAATGATATATACCCCCGTAAACCCCAGTGTTCTCTATATAAAGTGGGGTTTAGGAGGTGTTAATTTCAAGCACGAGTTCACATGATGGCTTGTACGGCCCTTTCAAGATTATTTCACTCATATCGAGCCGATCGTTAATCAGAGGTGGGCGAAAACCAGAGTAACCGGAGAACAATTACCTGACCTTCCGTTGCAGAACTTGGCGTCTCACTTGTGACCCGAGCCAGGCTCGAACCACAGCAGTGAGGGACAGCAGTGAGGGAGCTAATGATTAAGAGTCAGCGCTCTTATACACTAGGCCAAGGAGGCCCATACGTTTTATGCCTGTACATGGTTAGTTTGGACGATTCCTTTCCCTTTTATTTGTTACTGTTATTATACATTTTGTATTTTTATGCAAATTGTGTAAGATATGCCCTGGGTGTACGTAGTACGTGGGTCTACACTATTTACCAAAATCTCATCCATTGTACCCTATTTAGGCATTATACTGTGCAAATGTAATCCAACAGGGTTTACAATAAAAATGCATATTTAAACGTTTGTTACAAGACATGTGCGGCCCCCGCCCTTTGGGTCTTACAGAAATAAATGGGCTGCATGATGCTTCAACGCAGAGCTGAAACCGACCGGTTATTTTTGTTATGGTTTGTCTTAAGATGTTTGTGTCGCTTATATTATTTTATTTTGGATAGCCTTTTGGCCATTTTGTGGGAAAGTAACTGTCCTCTTGGCTTTCGCTGTTAGTGTTTCCGTTGGGGTCTGTTGCTTCATGTTCTAGTTTCTTTCCCTTTGGTTTCCTTGATGGGAGCTGTGGGTTAATTGTATCGATTCCTGATCATTGCCTCTACTTCTATTTTGACCTGCACTTTATCATTACGATAACACATCCGTGTGACAAAGAGCACTCTTTCATTTCTCAAAACGGTAATATTTTTGATGCAAATATGTGATAGTTTTCTTATTTTAACCCCAAACATAGGTTGCAGGTGCTCGTTAGAACTGCCTCTTTTAGGTGATTCTAACGAGTACCCACAACCTTTGTCTTGGAGTAAAACAAGAAAATAATGTATGCCCTGTAAACCCCGGTTTTCTCTTTTTAAAATGCGGTTTAGAGGGGTTTTCATTACACCGACTTGTTTACATGATGCGATAATACACTTATGCATGAAATATGAATTCAAACCACCAAGGTTTTCAGACAATATCACACGGAAACCATTTTTCAAGTAAAAATGAAGCTGAAAAACGGCCATAACTCTCATTGGCGGATTTTACCCGAAATAGAACATGACCTGTATTATAAATTTATATACCTACGTATGAAATACGAATCCAATTCACCAAAGTTTTCGAAAGATATTACACGGAAACCATTTTTTCATGTAAAAGAAATAAGTTGAAAAAAGGTCATATCTCTCATATTAATTGGTGGATTTTACCCAAAAATCAAACTTGACCTGCATTTTATGATAATATACCTGTGTTTGAAATTTGAATCCAATCCACCAATGTTTTCAAAAGATATCGCAGGGAAACCATTTTTAAGTAAAATTTGAAGTTGAACAAGAATTCCACCGAAGGCTATGTCGCGCCTGTGGGGGCACAAAGTCATCGAAGCATGATATGTAGGTCAAGGTCAAACATAGATGCTTGCACAAAAGATTCTATTCTCAAATGCAAGCTTGTACTAAGTATCATTAATGAAGCTCTAATAATTCTTGAGAAATGAACTTAACCATTTGGGGGAACACTAGGTTGGTCGCAATATTTTACAAAGTCAGTGAAATATGAAATTTAGGTCAAGGTCAAATATGGATGCTTGCATTTAAGTTGCCATCCCCAGATTCAAGTTTGCACCGAATATCATTAATGAAGCTCTAAAAGTTCTTGAGAAATAAACTTGACCATTAGGGTGAACGCTAGGGTGGTCGCAATATTTTACAAAGTCAGTGAACCATGAAATGTAAGTCAAGGTCAAATATGGATGCTTGCATGTAAGTTGTCATCCCCAGATACAAGTTTGTACCAAGTATCATTAATGAAGCTCTTTTAGTTCTTGAGAAATAAACTTGACCATTAGGGTGAACGCTTGGGTGGTCGCAATATTTTACAAAGTCAGTGAACCATGAGATGTTGGTCAAGGTCAAATATGGATGCTTCGAGTAAGTTGTCATCCCCAGATACAAGTTTGTTTTTTGTTTGTTTGATTTGAGGTTTAACGTCCCCGTCAACACTGTAAAGGTCATTTTGGAGACGTTGCTTCCAATTTTGTGGGACTTTTAACCGACATTGAGAAGAAATGACATCTCAAGCCCTGTCGCACAATGAAACCAATAGGGTTTATAAACTTGGACGGTCCGCCTCGCAACGCGGTTCCTGGACAGGCTTAGATCCTCTAAGCGGTTTACCAGTACTAGTGTGCGGGCCGGATTCAGCTCTGCGTGGAAGCATCTTGCAGCCCATATATTTCTTCAAGCCCCTATGGGCGGGGGCCAGATTCAAGTTTGTACCAAGTATCATTAATGAAGCTCTTATAGTTCTTGAGAAATAAACTTGACCATTAGGGTGAACGCTAGGGTGGTCGCAAATGTTGACACCTTGACAAACGGACGGACGGACGAGCGAACGGACGAACGGACGGGCGGAAAACCGGGCGCCTATATCGCGCCATGCTAATAACAGGCGCAACAAAAAGGACAATAACTCTCATAATAATTGACGGATTTTATCCGAAATCGAACTTGACCTGAATATAATGATTATATACATGTGTATAAAATATAAATCCCATCCATTGAGGTTTTTAAACGATACCGCACAGAAATTTAGTTGAAAAAGGGTCATAACTCTCAAAATAATTAGCAGATTTTACCTGAAATCGAACTCGACCTGTATTGTATGATAATATACCTGTGTATGAAATTATAATCTAATCCACCAATCTTTTCTAAAGATAATGCACGTAAACCATTTCGTACGGGACGTGCATGTACGTGCATACATACGGAAAATCGTACGGACAGCGGTGATGCTATATGCCCCCGGCATTTTAAAATTGCGGGGAGGGGGGGGGGCATAAAACAATGCAGTGTTTGTCTTGTCAAACGTATGGACTGAAAAACACATACCATCGCCGGCTAGAAGTGGGTGATCTGCAACACAGATGTTAGGGTCGTCTGTGCAGTTGGCTCCTGGTACACCTGCATCCTGCAAAATTATAATTCAGTAGACCATCCATACGGTCATACATAATTAAGCTACACGCACATAATAATTGCAATAATGCTGTCTTAATATAATGATAACATATCTCTGTCATTACTTATAAACCAATCTTAATCAAATGCGTGAATTGCTACTTTTTGTGTTCTAAGATGGCTGAAGAGACCAATCCTAGCTCTAAACTGCCCGTTGCAGATAGGACAACAGAAGTCTGAGGAAGAATATAAGAATCTTACATGGGTGTGAGGGGTCGACGGAAAAATCCGTCCCTCGGGTCACTGTCCGGCATCACGAAGCTTGCCGAGTGATGTCGGACAGTGGTCCCGGGGGACGGATTTTTCAATCAACCCCTCACACCCATGTAGGATTCTTTTTTTGCATACCTTGCATTTCTGAGTGTGGATTTTCAACAGGGCCTACTGCAGTCACTTCGTTTGCCGTCGTACGCTATATTGTGATGGAAATGTTGATGTTTAGTGACGTTACGTAACGTGCTGTGACGTCAACCTTAACGACGGCGCATATGAGGTCGTATTCAACTAGTCCATTTATTAAACACGCAAGAATAATCGATTTTTACCCTGTCCCTGGGTAAGAACACCGGGGTTAGAACAGAATTTCCCAAGCTAAAACTATGGATTTCCTTTTCTGGTGTGCAAGAAAGCTATGTGGGTGATGCCTTAGCTCTGGCTTTGTGCGGAGGACGTTTCTCCCTTTTGTCGCGTATCATGTTTCCACTTTGCTCAGGCCTGCGCATTTTGTTTCACAACTAAGTATCAGAGTGAGACTTTGAGGCTGAGTGAGACTTTGTGGTACTCGTTAGAACCGCCTTGGAAAGGCACCTTCTGATCTCTGTGGGAGCGTTTTTCGAACTTGTAGTTCCCCATAGAAATTTTGTTTTGAAAAATGTTCATCAGAGAGACCTACTCTGGTAACACGGTGTCCATCTGAATTGTGTCAGTTTCAGAAGAGTATGTACACTGCATTCCTGTCCTTTTCAGGACATCAGTGTCTGTAATTCTGTCTTGCGACATAATCTTTTTCCAAGACGATATGAATGGATTTATGCCTTTGCTAAACTGTCCCAGGTGCAGGCTTAAATACCGCATCAGTCTTTTTGATCCTGACCGCGGCAAAAAAAGCTGTCACATG